>CM042692.1:506986607-507512867 GCA_023614405.1 Avena insularis | reverse complement strand
AAGATAGCAACCATTCTTTAGCCTTCCTCTTAGAGAGAAAGGAAATAGACGGAATTTGTTCTCGCGAGATCGTGGTCAACGCTTTTATACGATCACATCACATATTTTAGTGAAAGTATTCAAGTGCATACCCGCTGCTTTCAACAAATAGCAGAAGCCTCCAAAATTGATTCTCATGGAACCAAACTTAAGTAATGGGGCTTAATTTCATAGTCACTGTCAGTAGCTTATTGCTGGTTGAGTTATAGAGAGTATGCAATAATCATTATTGGGAGAGCAAACTTCCCAAGCTTTTCTCGCCATACTTCCTATGTTTTGGGGGTTTCTTAGGATAAAGAATTGTAACGGTAAAAGGAAGGCAAATTCTAAAGACTAACTAAATTTTTTTGGTTTATCAAATAAAGACGAAAAGCAAACTAACAAAATTAAAAACAAGAATTAAAACTAGCAAGGTTCCTAATAACCTCACCAGGATAGCTATTAAGGCTCCCTCGAGAACGCCTTCGTAGAAAAAGTGGGTCGATACCTCTCGATCCCGGATTACTTGATAGTAGTATAGATTCGCTTTTCCCTAGTAGACCTAGGTTATCGAATCCTCGAATAATGAGTAGTGAAGGTTATTTTTAACGGGACCTTTCGGAGTTTTTAGAATTCCTTTGTGTTTTCACCGACCAAAGTAGATCATGCGTATTTTGTTATTGTCGATGATGGAGAGAGGGGCCTAGGGCATCTTCGGGTTTACCTTCCGTGAAATGTGCAAAAACATCTCGATGGAAATAAAAGATAGAAATAAAAGTATGCATGTACTTTGTTAGAGCAAGATAAATTATTTACATGTATGGTATCTATAATTGCTATTGCCACTGCATAACCTTCATTGTAGCAATAACCTACTAGTCTCATTCCTATAGAAGAAAGAGCACTCAATGATATGCAGTAAGTGATGTCACCATTAATCCCAAACAAATCTCACACATAGTCGGCTCACCCCTTCTTCGCTGTCACTAGGGTTCCCCAACCTCGTAGATCACCAATCACTCATACTCCCTATACCTCGGCTCAACCCTCTAGGGTCTTGGGGTACAATTCTACAAGTCCTTATATTGAGGCAAGAGGATACAATAATCATCATGTCATACAAACTAACATACACTTATCCCAATGCTTTTATGGACATAAATTTACATGCACATACTGTTACATGGTATGTAGGTCAAGCCCCTTAGCCCCTGCAAAGAGAACAGAAATACTAACACATTACAGAGATGTGAGATCAACACCGTGCAAACATTGTAATAAAAAATCAGCAAGATTGATAGCAATAGTCTTATAATGTCACTCAATCGGAGAAGAGATCTACTTATTATTACAAGTGGTGGAATATGGCTATAGAGATGGATAAGGGTTAAGATATGGAGGCTGCCGGGTCAGATCCGTGGGCAAGTAGGACTCTCTAGGGGAGCGGTGCGAACTATCTTTTCATGCCCGAGGCTTCTTTTATATAGGGCCCTTCATGAAAGTTGTTCAAGCTTGATCTTAACGGGTATAAGGCTGCCAAACTATATAATCGGAGCTATACGAATCAAATTTCTTTGCTCCGGCCAGATAGTTGGTCGTTACATAAGGCATCTCGCCCATTGTAAGGCTCCCCCTGCTTTCTTCTCGTAGTTGTAAATATCGATTCTTTTTGACTTTTTAATGTAGTGATTCCTCTTTAGACGACATTGTCCGTGGCAAGGTGAAAAATATAGGCAAAAGAAAGGATTGCATACCTCTCTAAATATTAGCATTAGTGGCAAGTGTTTAGAGAGATATTTCATCAAGAATGGTGGGATTCATATCCGCCAAATGTGGGACTTTTAGATGGCTATATTTCAGAGCCATTAGTGACGCTTTGCTTAATCAAGTGCTCTATGTCGGCTCGGGTAATAATGCTTTTGCCCCATATACCGTGTAAAGAATGGGCGATAGCCTATTGACTCCATTCGGTTGTTCTAAACTCCACAAGCACCACTAGTACTTCTTATATTCCTGAGGTTTTATCCCACAATGTAACTAGTCCATTGGATCTTTCCACTTGTCCGCTCGATGTGGGGTGGGCTACTGATCTCTACATCTAGCCGGATATTCTTTATCTCGCCAGTATTCCGCAAAAGCTCCTTCGGCAAGAAAGTTGGGTACCATTGTCAAGTTATGATAATCGTATGATAGCCTTTATCCTCAAAACAATATCTTTTGATGAAATCTACTACTTTAGATCCATCACATTTTCTGATTGTTCTCCACTTCAATCCACATTGTAAATTTGTCTCACCATGACCAAGATATGGGTCATATTTCCCTTTAGCCGCTTTAAATGGTCTCAACCATTAATCCAAGCACCAGCAACGCAAATGGGCACAAGTGATTGGTATAGAAGGTTTAGTCTCACATTGGCATGTGTGTCGGTGGCGATGCACTTCCCACAAATCCATTAGCACTTCCTTACTTTAGATCCCCTCGGGTTGCTCCAGTAAGGCACTTGGCTAGTAAAACCCATGTGCCCAAAAGCTTTTGCCACTAAGGCTCGGACGCAGGCGTGATGCCCACATCTCCCTCCCCCGACAAGCATCTCTGAGGATCTCAAGCCCATCTTCCTGCCCATTCCACACCGCGGCCAGAGAACACTTTCTTAGGACACTTTCTTCAGAGTAATTCGGCATTGATAATGGTGTATTCTTCTCTCTCCTCTCAACTTTCCTTTGAAAATATCTCATCACTTGGCAAAAGTTCCATCTTTCTGTGCCACACAACATCACCGTCATCACTGCTGCCCATGTTGCACAAACGTCAAAGACTTCTAACGGGAAAGGTACTCTCATCAATTTCCCATTGCATCTCAATTCCGGTTGATAACTCCCATCGGATCAAGCTGAACAGGGCCCTTGTGTTCTCAGGAAGCGCCCCCGGTTTGCCGGTAGATAGTCCCCGGTTTGGCCGAGGTGTTCCCCGGGGCCACGTCCATAGGGGCGCTTCCGATCCGGGGTTTGTCGGACAAAATTGGAGACAGATTCCGGTGAAGGGAAATAGATGGTTTTCTCAAATGCTCCAAAGCAACTTCCTATGGATGGCTCGCACGAGATGAGCTTCCAGCTTAGACAAGATGTCACCTGCCTCTATTTTCGCCCCGTGGGTACACGCTTACATATCTTTTTTGGAATATGAAATCTATAAAGGGACATGTTTGCCATCCAAAAGTAAGACCCAATGACCATACACTTGCTTCAGACCAATTAAATTGGAATCACCAAAGCAATCGTATCCCGGGACGTATCCCAACCTCTTTTTGCCACCTTGAGTCCATGCACAGCGCTTTCCATACCCGCCACATTGTTTGGATGCTCTAAATGGATCCTGGGCTATTATATAGCGCTAGCTTGATCTTTCTTGGGCGCAGGTAAGTACTACCCTCGCCCCTCAGTCCCTTCTTTTCTTCAGCTTTGATCCATCGGAGTGCATACTCTAGTAGTTTGAGTCCTAAGAAAGGTGGTTCATATTGCATCCGCTTCAATCCAATGCAAAAAAAAAATCAGCCATTGGTTGAGACTTCGATTATACATATCTTCTATCAAACTGTGGTGCATAAGGATAGCCGCCCAATTGCCCATTTTGCAAAACCAACCACTTGCATCTTTGTTAGTCATTAATATCTCGATATACGCCTCACATATCACTTCTTTATTGGGTGTTCCTCAAGTAATGCTTTGAGTTTCTTGGCTGCCATGTACCCGCCATATGCCAGTTTTCCGACAAAGGAGATAGTTCTATCAAGTTGACAATACCCTCGCTAGGTTAGGTAATACAATCGCCTCACACCTACTTTCATTTTCATCTTTCTTTCGCCGTGGCTCCACCACTACCACTTAATACACTTACGGCATCAAGTTGGTCGCTGCTAGGCTATAGAGCAACATTGCCTTTTTGGATAGTGGTGAAGCTAACACTAGTGCAGAGGCTAGCACATCCTTTTCAAATCATGAAACGCCGCCATCGCCTTGTAGTGTCCATATGAATTTATTTGCCTTTTTATTAACCGACAGAGGGAAATGCCTTCTCTCCCCAACCGACATGACAAACCGATTTAATGATGCCGTGCAAACTGTGTTGAACTTCAACATCATTAAGACACTTCGGCAGTTCCATCTTTTAATAGCACGGATCATAGGTCTCCGTTGGCCTCGGCATACTTCAATACCGACATGAGAAATCCAGTAATTTTCCACGGACACCAAAGGTGCATTTCTCCTGTGTTAAGCTTTCATTCGTAACCTCCTTAAGTTCAATGAATGTCCGTCGGATATCTTTTAGGAGTATTTTGTTTTCCTTTGTTTTTATCACAACATCATCTACATAAATCTTGGACATTTCTCCCAATTTGATCACGTAATTTTTTTTGCATACACCTTTGATACGCTGTTCATGCATTACATAAGCCAAATGGCATGGTACGACATCAATAATCCCCATAAGGGGTAATCAATGCAATCTTTTATTTGATCATCCACCGTCTGTGTAAGTATCCGTGGAAACCATAATACATCCGTTGCAAATGACAACAACTCCACCCAGTAGGTCGACCTAATCTATGACCTGATCTATCCTTGGCGCTGGAATGGGATCTTTTGGACACGCCCATATTCAGGTTCGTGTAATCGGCATATTACATACGCCACAATTAACCACCGCCACATTCGGATCATCCTTTTCTTTTCCACATAAGCAATCCGGATTAGATAGCTAACCGTGATAGATTACTTCCATGATAAACCCGGCTGCAGTAAGGGGAGCCGAAAGCTATCTCTATCACCAATTAATCTTTCTCCGTTTTCGGTAATGGCAGGGAGAGGTTGCTTCACCGCTTAGTTCTGGTCTCACATGCAAAGAGTGCTCAACTAACTCCTCGGTACACCTTTACAGATCTGTATGGACCAAGCAACGATATCCCGGAATTCTCACCGGAGAAAGTGGAATCTAGCTTGCTTTCCTATTTGTCACTTAACCCGACATCAATGGTTATAAGTGGAAAGCGCTCTGAGAACTAATCATCAATTGGCACTTTATGGTATCTTTGTCACTTGAAATGAGACACTTCCATGCGGGTTAAAATCGAGCTGACATACTTAGCTGCGCCGATCTGAGCCGGATCGGTTAATGCCGCTACCTCTTGGATCCTCCTTTTTCCTGGGGAAAGTAATGACCAAAGGCTGACTAGACTCGTTTTGACCTACTGGGGCAATAACACTCAAGGAACACCAAGTCCCTCAGCTATGGTGATCCTCCATTTGGCCCTAGCATTTTCATGTTCAAGTAACTGATGGGTACTTGCCCATAAACTTGTTGAGAGTGGAATCACATGAGTAACACATCATGAATCCGCATCCAAGTGTCTACAACTTCAAACTCCAGAATTCTCGGGCTTCGGCGATTGTCCTTCGCCCAGCCTTGCGAATAACACATCAATCCGGACCTTGCCAATAGGCTGTCGCAGAAATACCTGACACAATGCCAGCGAAAAGTTGTCTTTGCTGTTTGGAACATGTTCTTTGTCACTCCTGAACGCAGTGCATTGTATCCTTGTATGCGATATGTTGATGCTACTTTTGCCATTGTCAATCGCCACCTTGAGAACCCTCATGTTGATATCCCACCCAATGAATGTTAGGTAAAGCACTAGTGCATACGATCTAGGACCTGCATGAGCCCTGGGTGATCCTTGATGCTCCATGTAATCTCCTGATCCATCCAAGGCATATACCATCGGCACAAATGCATAACTCCATTGACTTCCATATGTCGGTGTCGTTGACGCTTTCTTCTATCGGCCTCCGTGAGTAAACATAGTAGCTCCGATGATGTTCTCTATACTCATTTCTCCCCGCCATTAAGCCGTAGGATACCTTTGATTCTGACTGCTGTCGATTGTCTACCACCGATGCACTACATCTCTTCCTCATGGTTCTCATACCCCTCGGCGGAGGTGGTGGTAACATTAGTTGGTCCCCATTTCCCCAGCTTAGTTGCTGCTACTCGCAGGTGGATCACGCCTAAGGTCCATCATGCCGAGCAAAGTATCGTGTTCTAGGTTCCTTTTGAGCATTCCCTTGAGCCACTTTTGCTCTATTTTACTCATCCACTCACATTGCTGCAAGTAAGATGATTCGCCCGGTTACTCGGATTTCGTGTGTGGAACTTACACGGCTGATCCAACATAGACTCATATGTATACCTTGGCCTATTCTTTTTTCTTGCCACTGTTTTTTCTACTCTAGCGTCCAAGTTTTCTTTTGCCATCATTTTCGAGGACTCCTTTGTTGGACTCCATCGCTGTTCTCGGCTCGATCACTGGTTTGTGCTGGTACTTTTGCTGATCCCGATCCACTACCGCAACTTGCTGTGAATCAGATTTATATTCAAGCGGTTGATCTCTCCTTTTACCTTGAAATCCATTCCTTCGGGATGACCTGGTTCCATCTCGGTTTGTAGTACTTTTGTTTTTTCATTCAGCATTAGTCGAGGTTGAGTTGGGTCACCCAAGGCATATGAATCAACAACTGAGTTGTTTTAGCCAACGTAGTTAGCATATTCCTAAATCGCACCTTCTCGCCACAACATACTCGCCAAGATACCTACATCCTTCAGGCAAACCAAGCAATTTCCTATGACTCAATTACCTCTTCACAAGAAGTTGCGCGACATTTTGCACCATCGAGTCGTGAACTCTTGGTCGAGTCTTCATTGGCCTTTTATTGCACATTGTTGCCAGAATTCACGGCCTATTCCGGCCTCTTGTACGGCTTGCAAAGTTGGGTCGATGAACAACTCCTCAAAATCTATCCAATGTTAATACTTCCTCGGTAGCAAATTGTTCAACCGTACCTTGCTGGCCCTTCCAACATCCGAGGTACTTATCTCACAGTCGTATCTCAAATTGCCAAGGTCTTTGTGGCAATGTTCAATCGCAGGATTGCCAGATAGTCAATGAGCCAATCCTCCGTATTGGTGCTGCCATCATACATCTTTTTTTCCTCTATCCAACCGAAAAGTTCGGCATAGATGGCTCTCTCATGATCCCGCCGAGGTCCAAAGCATGTCGGACCCGTAGGACCTTTTGTCCCTCAATCATCTCGGACCTATAAATACTGGTCCAGCTTCAACCTTGCATCATCCGGGTTTGTAAGTCTGTGGCTTCTCGAGTCTTGATCCTTTCACATGGTGCTCTCGTCTCTAGAAACCCGTGGGGCATAAGCCATCCGCCCGCCGAATAACCATCATTGTACCTTTATCTTGACCTAGACAAGCATATACATTATTGCATTGCTTCTGGCCAGCACTTCACTCCGCCGCTGCAGGTACATTGTCATTGCTTCAGTCATAATGCTATACGCTATTAGGTGGGTTTTCCCCTTCGCCGCCGAATTACGCGAAACCGCATTGCTGCTATGTAACTTGGCCCGTTTTCTCGACCGCATTGCTTTGGTCGTAGTTACCTCAGCCAGGCTTCTGCCTCAAGAAACTAGCACTATGCGACGATCCTCATCAACTTTCACTACTTTTCCTTTCCTCACCCTTTTATGTCGGTCATATGGGACTATCTCGTTTGTTCTTTCTCCCCGAGGTTACCATCTTCTTCTCTTCTAGAGGCCATCATGAGGTGATGATGTCATTTCAATGGATTTTTCTCCTAAGATTTACCCCCTCATCAAATGTACTCACATGCGGAGGCTCACTCGCTATCACCGGGTTTGCTTGATTATTTCCTCGATTCTACCATATTTGATACCCTGCTGTTTCACCAAATGGTTTACTCTTCCGTTGCCACATCGCTTCTCCTACGTAATTCATCTAACTCGATGTTAGACATCACGCTTACAACCCCGAGGTTCTTCGCCGAGGTATTTATACCTCGCCAATTACTTATTACTAAGGTAGCTGAATGGGCCAACTTAGGCACATACTCCCTTCGTCTATCTCAAAGGATCAGGCGTTTCTACACCTCTAATTTTTACTCATTCAAAACGTAGTGGGGCCTAATCCTGCTTGCTTTTGGCGTGCACTCATGCAGAGTAATGTTCAGCAAGTGCTGCAACTCAGCTACTTTCTTTGCCCCCCGCTAACATTTTCAGCCAGGTCTCCTCTAGCTCGGCATGTGCCTGAGCCGGGTCTACTACAGGTACTATAGGAGTATCCTTTTAAGCTATCTATTGCCTGCTTTAACACGCTCCTCCAACCTCTCTCAGTGGAGGAACCTTGACCTAGCTACCTTAGCCGCCTCGGCGGCCCGATGTGTACCGGGTCCTTTTTGCTTTCTCCTGCAGACCGGTGTTGTCATCATGACCTCAACGGCAGCTAGCGGGCGAAGTGATACGCGAGTCACAAGCGAGCGCAAGAGGTGGTTCACCTCCCTCAACGACGCATTCCGCTGTGAACGCAGCACTTTCCGATGCCGATAAACATAGATCTTGTGGGTGCCAAGCTTGATAAAGAGGCCATTCAAAAGCTGTAGAGGGCGCCATTCTTGAAGCTTGCCAAAGTTGTCATCATCGACGAAGTCCAGCGCTTTCCAAAGCGCTACCGAACGGTGCCTCGGAGACGTACGCGCTCGCTTGGTCTTTGATGATGGCCCGTCCGATCTTTCACTCTACTAAGCTACGCCGCTTCACGATGGGCGTTTCAAATCAGGCTGACCGTGGTGGTAACTTGCAGATGCCATGTATAGGTAAAGATGGGCCAAGCAAGCACTAGAGGTATCTACGGAGGGATAGGTGGTGATTCCACAATACGCAGATGAGTTGTATTCACTAGATCATGTTGGATTATAAGGGCTACCTCGAGCTATTCTTGGGAGGAAGAGGATGAACTTCTCTATTACCCACACAACTCTCTCTAGGGTTTTCCCTTGGTAAAATGGTCGACCCTCTCTATGGAGGTCCTGGTGCTCCTTATATGGGGAGCCAATTGCCATGTTAGGGCATACTGCTGATGGAAGGCTCCCTAAAATAGCAAAGCGGTGCTTTCCTCTTTTTCCTTTGCAGTAAGTTGCTCCTAAATCTCATGGCGTAAGGCGTTTCCTCTTCCGGGAGCTTCTATCTCGCTGCGTTGTGTCACTGACATAGGCAGAACGTCGCCCGACATAGGCAACGCCACCTTTTGTCGGCTAGTACGCAACTGGTCCTCCTCTCTCTTTGTCCTCTCGCTACCATGCTATAGTGGGAGAGAGAAAACCTTTGACTAGCAAGATTAGCTTCCTTCTCTTGTGAAAGCTAGAAGTGGTAACCCGGCTCAGGGCTTGATTAACTCGGCCTTCGGGTACTGGCAAACAGTGAGATTACAACGAGGTTGTCGGCATACTCTCTTTGCTGCGCGATGAGGCTACATTGGGTGAACTCAGGTCAAGAGACTGGGTCTACTGAAGAAACTTGCCTTGAGGCAACTCAGGCCAGGTTACGCTTTAACCTTGCCGTACCTCGGCTATACCTCTCATGTGGACCCTATCCGGGAGAGTATCCCCTAACAGGTATCATTTGAATTAGCCACTCATTTGCAAATTGCTTCACAAAACCCCTATGTTTTTATGCTCGAAGAAAATGGAAAATGGCTTTATTGTGCAAATCTAAAAAGAAAAAAACTTCATCCCCGCAACATTGTTCACCATCCCATGATGCACATGCATGCAATAACACGGAACATTATCATAAACTAGGCCTTGATTCTATTTTCACAACATTGAAACCTGTGAATGAGAGATAAGTCATTTTGTGAAGGTTTTTGAGCCATAATGAATATGCTACTCAAGTTTTATATTTTCTTCTTTGCAAATACATCAGCATAATATGACACCACGCCAAAGTTTTGTATTGTTTGGATCTTTTAATTTTTATGTCCATTTCAAACTATATGTAATGTTTTATGTTTCACTTACAAAGGTGTAATATTTGAGTGTAGATAGATAGATCTTATTTTTATACAATTTTTTTATATATTATTTATAATTTTCTGAATTAGAATGATTTAGTTATGATTTTTAAAGAAAATAGCTATGCCGAGACAAAACAGTCAGCATAGCTTCTATCTGTACCGCAGGAGAAATTATACGCTGATCATGGCCAGCTTCAAGCCATAATGGACACCCAGCTTGCGTGGCTTCACGCGACTGATCTGAAAGTTTTAGCCGCCGTCACGTCGTGGCGATCGCCATCGGCGCATCGACGCAATATTCCTGTAGTCAGTCAAGATGTGCCAACGGTCAGGGCAAAACCATAGTCTAGGCGGTCAGTGCAGCTCCTGTTTCCTTTAGTGCACGAAAGCACCGGTGCATGCGCGCGGTGGTAGGTTTTCCTTGCCGATGAAGCTGCTCAGGGCGTGATACTGCAAATGCATCTGCATTAACTGATGTACGTACATCTGGTACTAACATGAAACGAAGATCGGCATGCGATTCACCACAGAAGCTGGCTGAGCTGGGGACCGATGGCAATGCATCACGCATATCGCCTACCGATCCATATCTATACGAAATCTTGTAATCCTCCTGCTTCGAAATATCGACGCTTTAGATTTGTGCGATCGTAATATACTCATAGACGATTTTTGTGTATGTTTATAGAGATTTAAAGTGAACCCTATATATTAAAAACGCCTAGATACATTCATTTCAATGATATTTTCGATGACCGTGGACTGCTTTGCATAACATAATGTATATGTGCATGCACATGCATCGGCACAGATATACCACCCTCTTCCAATTTAAAATGATGCATCCCGGTCAAGTTTATATCTGGCGTAAGCAGCTCAACCCAAAAAGGCCGGCAGACTGGCCACTGTTTTTGAGGCCCGTGAGGCTGTACCAGGCCTAGGCTCCATTTCATGGCCAAGGTGTCACGCATGGTTGGCTCGGGCTTGAGGAATGCGCAAAATAGGGAAAGGCCCGGGCCGAGGCCCGACGGCCCGAGGAAAAACGTGCAGCACGGGCTGGGCCTGGGCTTGATTTTCAGGCCCGACAGCCGGGCTGGGCCGGGCTCGGGCCTGGGATTTTCACGGGTGGGCTTGGGTACAGCCCGGCCCGTCCCGGGAAAGCCCACTCCGGACCCGGAAAATGCCCAGGTATGGGTAGGGGTGAGTCGTCACAGCGTAAGGTCAGCGGAGAGAGTGTGGACCAAATTAAAGAGAGAATTGCAAAAAACACCACACATTTGGCACAATTACTGCAAAAAACCACATGTTTTCACTTTATTCTCAAATCACCATCGGTTTTAAGACTGACTGACCGTGGCAAACACCCACTAGTGTTGACTAAACCGGCCCATTAGTGAATTTAACTGATTTTGACACGATGGGATCCGGCGGGGGTGGACGTGGTGCGGATCGACGATGACCAAGGCGACGGGCAGCCCATTAACGGCGTGCAGTATGCGCCACGAGCCATTCCCCTGCCTACCTCGCTTTCTCACCCCATCTTTTTACCCTCTTGCCGAAAGTGCCCTCTAACCCCTCCCTTGCTACATGCCGCTTAATCCACCGTTGTGCGTTCTGTCGTAGTTGGCACCGACAGCCGCTCCACACTTCCTCTTAGGCCACGCTTGACGATATCGGGCCGTGAATGCCCTGCGCACCCATCGGGAAGAGACCTCGGTCATGGCCCTTCTTCCATTGACATCGATGATGCATCGCCCTCCGGCTCAATCCCTCCCTAGTCCGCTTCCCCAGATGCTCTCCTTTTCTTCCTCGCTGCATCGCCCGCCACCACCACCACATCGTTGTTGGTCGAGCCGGTCGGGATGGGCCGCCGCTTATTCTATCCCGGCAAATGAGAACTCGAGTAGGAGTGGAGAAGTGAGAGCAGGTTACGGCACGGCACGCGAAGCAGCTAACGGTCATGAATCACGCCAGTTCGTTCTCCCGCCGCCACGTCACCCCTCCAGGCCGGGCCTCATCGCCGCACAATCAGCTAAATTCCTAACCGGCTAGTTTAATCAACTTTTTGACCGTGGGTGTTTGACACAACCAGCCCGAAACTGGTGGTGATTTGAGAACAAAACGAAACGGTGGTTTTGTTTATGCGTAATTCACCCAAATGTGGTGGTTTTCGCAATTTTCCAAATTAAAGGTGCGAACGACGGTTCCATGCACCTACTCTCTCCGCTTTTAAAATATAAGATGATTTAGTCATAGGTTGCCTAAAACACATGTATCGAAAGAAACCATTGAATATATGTTTACCTTAAAATTATATACTCTCTCCATTCACAATTACCTCTAGTCCAGGTTTAGTTGAAGTCCAACAATATAAGAAAACATCAACATCCATGATTTTCAATGCATATAAATTCTGATACAATAATTTTACATTGTTAATATTGATATTTTTCCTTAAATATGGTCAATTTTTACAAAATTTGACTTTGACTAAAACCCAGATGCGAGGTAATTGTAAAATAGTGTACTAAAATATATAGATATATTTGTTTTAAAATAAACTAAAATATCTTATATTTTTAAAATGGAGGAATAGCTGGCAAGGTGCTGGCCGGCGTCCATGACGTTTTGGTCAAACATCAGTGCAGCCACGGAGATATCCATCCTGTGTACAGCCACACTACTTACTATGCGTCGTACGCCTTCGATTCGTCAATCGCAACCCCTAGCAGCCACACTGCAGATTCGAGCGGGCAGGGTAAACATCAGGACGATTAGTAGCCCGTACGAGAATATATCTAGTGATATCAACCACTACCGTGATATCATTCCTCAAAATCAAAATTTCAAGTTTCTAAAAATTCAAAAAGAACCACGACTGTTCACACGATATGTGTTTGCAATCTCAAAGTTCTAATAACCAAATCTGAAACGCAGGAACAAAACGAAAATAAGAAATTCAACATGAATAGTGTCATAAATCATAAAAAGACAAACCAGACACGGCACAGTTGACAATACGTCAATTTGTCTTTTTTATCTCTACGTGTGTTTCAAATTTGGTTTTGAAAATTCTAAGGGTTGTGAACACAATACATATTATGAACATTCATAATTTATTTTGATTCTTTAGAAAATTAATAATGTAATTTCGAGAAATGGTATCGTTGTATCATTTAGAGGCTGGTATCACCGGATATTCACTTTAGTAGACGGGCTCCATGGAACCCTTTTTGAGTTTTTTCTGCAAATCATCAAATATTTCGGAAAAAATATTTTACTGCGTATTATAAAATCACTATCTATAACCCTGTATTTTTGGGATTTTTGAATCTTTAAGTCCGAACTTCCCAAAAAAAAAGGATCCATCGTGTAACCCGTCCACCAAATTGACGCTCTCCTAGTATCACTAACCACGCAGACAAAGCAAGAGCTCGAAGCTCGGTCGGAAATTCGGAATGCTAATCCGATCCGTCGAATTAAATGAATTGACTGACCAGAGAGGAAACGAAGACGCACTGCATGGATGGACGGCCGAAAAGTGCACGGTCAATGCATGTGGGATCAGACACGGTCGGGGCTGATAGCCCTCCTCCTGGCCGGCGGCTGAGATTAATACTTACATACTCCGACTGTCTGACAAGTTAACTAACCACGCGGCGATCTCCAAAAAAAAAGAAAAAAAAACACGCGAACAAGCAAGAGCTCGAAGCTCGCTCGGAAATCGGCCGGAAGCGGCCCGGAGAATTAAAATGAATTGACCGAAGAGGAAACGAAGATAGTAGTAGCACGGTCAATGCATTTGGGAGATACAGCCGGGCCGCCTACAGCCGGCCGGCGGCTATACTCGTGTTCACGACTTGGAGAGCAGTGCATGCATGAGCTAGGGCGCCCGATCGACGTACGTCAGGCGTCGACCGATGCAACGAGAAACAATTGACTGAAGTAGTACTATACTACTGCCAGTGTCAGGTCAGAGATTCTTGATTGACACCGTCGTCACACCCGGCCGTATCTAGCGAGCTAACCAATCGATCCATCAGCTGCCGGCTACTATACTACTTACCAGTGTGGTGAGATGGCATATTAATACTACCTCCCTTGTACTCCCTCTGTTTCAAATTACAACGCGTGCACGCTACTTACGCAGGTGAGCTAGTACTTTCTCATTTTTATAAAAAATTCTAAAATTTTGGTATACCTAGTACACATTTCATACTATCTATTTTAAAAATCACATTTTTTTGAATGCAAAAAGAAAGAGTACTAGTCCATCTACATAAACGTGCCGGCGGAGTAATTTGAAACAGAGGGAGTAACGAATAAGGCGCAAGTATATTCCAAGACGAAAATTTAGTAAAAAAATTAAACAACAAAATCTGGATTATATTAACATAATTAGTATCACTAGATTTGTATTAAAAAAACTCTCTAATGAGGCTAATTTTATACCAATATAATGTTTATATCTTTTAAGTAATTCATGGCCAAACAAGAAAGCACAAAACGACGACTTCCTATTCATTGAAACGGAGGAACCACGTTCTTAGCCCCCTTCCATATGGAGGCAATCGGGGGCACAGGCTACCACTTTTACCCCCTTCCATATGGAGGCAATCGGGGGCGCAGGCTACCACTTTTACCCCAAGGACCCACTCGGCAGCCTCCCCACTATCTTTAGTATTGAGGACGTTATCGGGTAGTGTCCATCCCTGATAACTAAAAATCATCCGGTGTCCCCCGTATGGCTACCGCCGGACGCTATATGGGGTCGAATAGAGATGCTCCTAGCCACCGATCAAATGTCTACGTGCGTACCTATGTACTGTAGTTTGTTATGGATCGACTCAACCGTACAGTCTAGCTAGGGACGACGTAATTCAGAAGATGCTAAACATGTATTGCAGGTCATTCTAATGTACTCCCTCAGCCTCAATTAGTTGTCATATATTTGTCCGGTGTATCTAGATATGTTCTATAACTAGAATTATCTAAATAAATCTAAAACAACTAATTTGAGACAGAGGGGGTACTATTAAGAAAGGTATTGCATGGTAATAGTTGTTAATCCAGATAATCACATTTTGATGATGTCTTTTTTTTTGCAAAAATTCCGCCCGTCTATTTATAATTATCAACAACAATAGCAGTACTCAAAGCCCAAAAGTAATAAAACTTAAAATAAATCCTTAGACCACCTGGCGATGGCTATATACACTATCGCTAGCTGCGGGTATGCCACCATACTCGCCCCTTTCATCATCAGGAAAACCACCACATCACCATCTCGAAAAAAGAGTGGAAAAACAATCAAACAAAGAACGAGAACCCTCCTGCAACGATTATATCCTCTTTTTAGATATGCTGAAATTAATTTCCTATCCTATCATACTTTCTTAATATATTTCCGCGTTAGACTTCAAAATGAACTTAACCCGGTTCAGCAAAAACAAACTATGCAAGTACGCTCTATGTCTACCTATAGTTTCCTGTGAAATGATTTAGTGCTTTGTCAGTTTTCGAGTCTAAAGTCACATGCATGCTGCTGACCTCTTTTGGAAGATGAAGAACTTTTGTTGAATCGGAAGAACGTTAAGCTTTGCATTCAGGTACGCACGAGTTAAAAAAAGGTATGCACGAGCTTTCGAAAGTCGTAGTAATATTTCTTTGATTTGCCCCACAACAACAAAAAGTACTATTTTTCGTAATAGGTGTCGCTGATTTAGAACAAAGTTATACTACTAAATTAGCGATTCTTATTATGAGTCAGAGGGTGTACCCAAAAAACTCACTTGCCAAATTTCATGATAAGCATATGTTTCTCAAATTTGCATACGTAACTCTTGCATTTGATATAGCCACTTGCTAAAATCAGATAAATGTTACTTTGTACCAAATCAATGATATTTATTATTGATCGGAGTGAGTAAAAAAAAACACTTGACAAATTTCGACGAGCACATGTTTCTGGTAATTGCATAGGTAACTCTTTGCGTGAGATATAGCCACATGCTAGAAATCGGATAGATGAAGAGATGTTTGAAATGCAATTCATAAACTTAACTGGCCTGCGAAGAAAAGAACCATAAAGATTGAAATCTTCCAAAATAAGTATAAAATTAATTACACGTGAACTATATTTACACATATTAAATTTGATGAGCTTGCGTCATATATTAAACAAAACATATACTAGCTAAGAATCAATAACAAACCGAACATTGGTCCTGGCAAAAGTGACACTAGTACGGGTGACACTATGTGCACGGGCAAAACCCTCTTTGGCAACAGATCTCGTTCTTGCGCGTGCATAAGAAACTAACACCACTCATGCGCAGTTTGCAATGTTTATTTATTTGTAATTTAGTGTTTCTTTCACACAGTTTCCTTGCGTAACATTGAAAAATGTCATCTTTAACATTGTTTTCCCAATGTGACCATATACACAATTATGTTAACAAACAATAATATCTCACTAAAATAAGCCTAGGAAGGAAAATACGCACCTTGGACTTAACAATGCTACAAGACTAACCCTCCACATAATTAAAGATGTTGAGCACACAGAAGCACCATGCCAACATCGATGCCATGGACTTAACCACTCTCTTGAAGCATTACACAAGTTTTTTTATCAATGTGAAATATATAAGCATAATAGAAACTAAATTAAATCAATCTTAGTGAAAGAAGAAGAAATATACATTTCGTTGTTAAATCTCTTGTGACGTGCTCCCAAGACACTTAAGAGAACTCTTCAAGGCACGTGTCGTACAAGTCTTGAACTGCAGCGTACTTGTCGGTTGCATAGTGGGCACATCCCAAAAAGTTGTACGATGTCATTGAAATATAATATCGTCACTACCGTGACCTTTCGATCATAGTGTACGAAAGACTTTTGACTTAAAAGGTGTCGTGTGCGATGCACCAAAACATTACAATAGTGAAGGAGTAGAGCATGTACAACACCTCTAGTATTTTCCTTGTTAACACATAAAAGAAAACCCAATTTAGTGAACGAGTATGTCAATTTGTTTGTTCTATATGAATAGATTTAATCTCCTAGAACAATGGAGCAAGAACATAGACGCCAATGCACAAAATGACACCGAGATGCGTAGGCACGGGCTATGTTGCACGGAGGCTACCAATCACAGCCATACTATTGAATTCAGAAGGTTCAAAATATTTTTGTTTTGTTTTGGCAAAGGGAGGTACATATCGGATTGTGTTCTGCATGTACGAGGAAGCCTAACCCATACCACAAATGACTTGTTTGACTCAAAGGATTTGTAAAGTATAGGAATAGGAAAAACGTAGGTATAGAATGACATGGCACTTGAAATCCTAAATGATTATAAATGTAGAAATTAGTAAAATAAGTTGTTTGATTACACCGCAGGAAAAACATTGGAAAATTTTGTAGGATTTAGGTACATGTCATAGTTATCATAGAGATATAGGAATATTTCCAACATGTCTCACCTCTTCTTAGAATTCCTATAAGATTGCAGTGTAGGGAAGCAATGCATAGAAATTTTGCATTGCTAATTTTTAGAAATATATTTTTTAATCAATTTCAAAAATAATACACAAAATTGAAAAATTTGGATTCTAGCACGGCTGCGGTACATGATACATCGATAGGAAGTAATTGGTGTATGGTACACTGATAGGTACTAATCGGTGTACAATACATCGACAAAATCACACACACATGTCTGACAAGGAAATGCAACTAATCGGTGTATGATATAGGAACTAATCGGTGTACCATACATTGATATGTAGTGTAACAGTTGTGCTAGAATCCAAACTTCCGATTTTTTTTTATTATTTCTAAAATTTATCAAAAAAATGTATTATTTTAAAAAATTAGCAATTTTGTAGGATTCATTCCTTCGAACTAAATGGATTCTATAGAGAAAAATTCCTATGGATTTATAGAATTCCTTTGAATCAAACATGCCCTAAATTTCATAAACAAAGGAATCAGACCCACTAGTTAAAGTACCATCTATCTGATCAACACCTGCCTTTTTTTTGACAAAAACAGTAGGGAAGACCCCTACTGTGTCATTTTATAAATTTTATAATGTACAGAGGGTTGAGCCAGGCTCAGTTACAGTTACAGATGTTTTACAATCATAGTGTGTCAAGCCACTGCTGCATACCTTCCTTGAGACTAGGTTTAGCTCTATGCATAGTCAAGGAGAAGGTTGCTTTAAAAAAGAGATACATCTAATGAAGGAAGGATTAAGATCCTTGAAAATATAGCTATTTCTTTGGTCCCATATACTCCAGCATCCAGTGATGATAATTTCCATAAGAAAACTGGGATTGAATCTGCTTCTAGCATCATTGATCATTTGATGAATATCCATATCAGTGTTCCATTCAAGTCCTAGGGCCCACCAGAACCCTTGGCTGAAGCTACATTCAAAAAATAGATGTTGTAGAGTTTCCTGAGGACATGTGTCACATATTACACAGTCCTTGTATTCCACGAAGAAATTCTTTATTGTCATTAAATCTTTGGTATTTAATCTCATATTCAAAAGGATCTAGGCAAAAAATTTGCGTCTTGGGAGACAACATGACTTCCATATATCAAGAATAGGCTTTGGTGTTGGGTGGGCCCCAATCAGCGCTCTATATATATTCCTGGTTTTAAAGGTCTCACCCCAAGAAAAGTACCATGAGTCATGGTCATTAGTGTGATTTATGCTTATGATATTCTCCAACATATCAATAAATTCCTCATGAGCAATAATGGACAAGGGGAGTTGAAAGAGATCATAGAAATCATTGTCAGCTGCAGAGATGCCCTTGTCCATGGTTAAGGTTTCATTGTGGCAGAAAGAGAACAGGTGTGGGTATTTATCTTCAAAACATTCATCCTTCCATAGATCTTTCCAAAGTAGCATAGATTTTCCATTGCCAATTTTACAGTGAGTCATGTCTCTGTAAATATCAACATAGTTCATACAGTCTCTCCACCAGAAGGATCCAATATGATTTAGTGAGTGTGGGGCAGAATCTCCTTGATAGTAGGCTTTCTATATGAGATCAACCCAAGGTATATCAGTCTTGTTGTAGAATTTATGAATATTTTTCACTAGAAGGGCCTGATTTTTGTACCACGAGGTTTATTGCACCTAAACCTCCTTTATCCGTTGGTCTACAGACCAAATCCCGCCACCTTTTTCGAAATGGATAAATTTTTTTATGGGAACTTTAAAAGAACACATGGCATGGATGGGCATAGAGTTCAGTACAGAATTTAATAATGTGAGTCTTCCTGTATATGACACGAGAGAAGATAATCTCGAGCTTTACATCAAATTTGGATACAATGGGCATCAAGCTATCAATAGATGGTCTTGTGGTACCAAGTGGGAGACCTAGGTAGGTAAAAGGTAAGCTTTCCAATTTGCATCCAAAAGATGAGGCAAGTTGACATGCATAATACTCTGATACATTGATAGGTATCAGGGTATATTTATCATAATTTACCTTAAGACCAGTCAGACTACTGAATTATTGGAGTCTGTCCTTGAGATTATTCGGTTGAATGCTATCAGCAGGCATAATCAAAAGGGTGTCATCAGCATATTGAAGGATAGAATATTTTTGTCCATAATCATTATCAAGAGGCAAGCTGATTTCATTTCTGTGAGGCATCATTGACAATTTCTTGTAATAATTAAGCTGTGCAAACAAATAGAAGGGGAGATAAGGGGTCTCCTTGTGTGACACCTCTTTTGCAACAGATTTTTTTTCCCTGGGACACCATTTAGTAACACTGAGGTAGAGGCAGAGAACAGAATAGATCTGACCAGGGAAATCCATTTGGGCCCAAATCCTTTAGCTTTCAGCATATTAATGATTGCATTATATTCAATCTTATCAAATGCCTTCTCATAATCAATCTTCAGAACGATAATGGGTTTCTTAGACACATGGCAGATATGTAGGTATTCAAATACCCATCCCAGACAGTCATGGATATTTTTCCCTTTAATAAAGTCATACTGATTATTATGAAGAATGGATTTAATAACCTTCTGGAGACACCTGCCTTTTTTGACAAGCCGATCCACATACTCCCTCTGTCCACAAATAAGTGGATGTTTAGAGCATCTCCAGCCGCCCCTGAAAGCCCCGCAAGTGCCCATTTTTATCGTCGGCAACAGAAAACGCTCCTAGTCGCCCTCAATAGTCCCCAACAATCCAAAAAAGCATCGACAACCCCGGTACACACCCAACCCACTCGGGGCTACTGGGGGGCGTCCGGGGGAAACATAGCCCCTTGGCTGGCCCGCATGCAGTGTCACATATACATGAATCTTTCTTTTCTCTCCTTTGTCTATCACGGAAATCAAGCATAATAGCAGTCACCGCTTAGTCTCCTCGTTCTCCTACACCTTAATCAACACTAGCGTTGCAACCAGGACCCCGCGAAGGACCCCGCGAATGTCTCTCTTCTAATTCATTTAGTGCTTTTGTGGTTCAACTTTTCTCGCTTGCAACCCTAATCAACACACGCGCTCAAGGAATAATTCCACCAGAGACGGGTGGCTGCGGCACCAGTGCGGGCGAGAGGCTATTTAAACCGCACCAGACCGGCTTGATCCATCATCTCTCAAATCCCATCCCCAAACACAAACGCAAACCCCCGGCGCGCCACGACTCCCCTGCCTGCCTGCTCCCACGCTGACCCCATATGGCTGTGAAGGTTCATCGCAGGGTTCCCGCGCCCCACGGCGCCGCGCATGGCCGGGGCACCGGGGAGAGAGGCCGAGGGCAGGCTGGGGACGCGCTGCCGCTGCCAATCCGCCACACCAACCTCATCTTCTCGGCACTCTTCGCCGCATCGCTCGCCTACCTGATGCGCCGGTGGAGGGAGAAGATCCGGAACTCCACGCCGCTCCACGTCGTGGGGCTCACCGAGATCTTCGCCATCTGCGGCCTCGTCGCGTCCCTCATCTACCTCATCAGCTTCTTCGGCATCGCCTTCGCGCAGTCGGTCGTATCCAACAGCGACGACGAGGAGGAAGAAGACTTGCTCATCTCCGCCCAGCCCCCGCCGCCGCCGAAGCCCGCGCCGCAGCAGTGCGCCCTGCTGCAGAGCGCCGGCGCCGCGCCGGAGAAAATGCCGGAGGAGGACGAGGAAATCGTCGCCGGGGTCGTCGCCGGGAAGATCCCCTCCTACGTGCTCGAGACCAAGCTCGGCGACTGCCGCAGGGCCGCCGGGATCCGCCGCGAGGCGCTGCGCCGGATCACCGGGAGGGAGATCGACGGCCTCCCGCTCGACGGCTTCGACTACGCGTCGATTCTGGGACAGTGCTGCGAGATGCCGGTTGGGTACGTGCAGCTGCCGGTCGGTGTCGCTGGCCCGCTCGTCCTCGACGGCCGCAGGCTCTACGTCCCGATGGCGACCACGGAGGGCTGCCTCATCGCGAGCACGAACCGCGGATGCAAGGCCATTGCGGAGTCCGGCGGCGCCTCCAGCGTCGTGTACCGCGACGGAATGACCCGCGCCCCCGTCGCCCGCTTCCCGTCCGCCCGCCGCGCCGCCGAGCTAAAGTGCTTGTTGGAGAACCCGGCCAACTTCGACACCCTGTCCGTGGTCTTTAACAGGTACTAAGATATTAAACTCCAATTTAATGCCTCCATTGTCTGTCCTTTTCAGTCCCAGCATGCGACCAATGCTCTTTTGGAAACGTTTGTGCAGATCAAGCAGATTTGCAAGGCTGCAGGGGGTCAAGTGCGCCATGGCTGGGAGGAACTTGTACATGAGGTTCACCTGCAGCACTGGGGATGCCATGGGGATGAACATGGTCTCCAAGGGCGTCCAAAATGTGCTCGACTATCTGCAGGATGACTTCCCCGACATGGATGTTGTCAGCATTTCAGGTATTTCTCACACGTCATAAGTTCATACGTTGAAGTTTCCTTTGCTATTCTATTATTCAGCTGCCAGCTTTGATGTGCTCCTTTCGATTGTGATTAACCTGGTACCATTAAATTTGATAGATGATGGCTAGTCATGACTTATATATAAGAGCCATCTAATAACTTTGATAACTGATGGCTGGTTTGAGACATCAAAGAATAAAAGCACAGCTGATTCTCCTAATTTAATTCAATTACTCCCTTCGACCCAAATTAATTGACTTGGATTTGTCTAGATTCATATGTATCTAGACATATTTTAGTGCTAGATACATCCGAATGTAGACAAATCCAAGTCAATTAATTTGGGTCGGAGGGAGTAGTATTTTTTAAGTACAAATTGTTAGTGAAGAAACTGAGCATTTTAATGGATGTTTAAGTTGTAATTTTAGATTCCCTTACTCGGCATGCATTAGATAAGGGATAGATGAGCCCTCAAAGTGTCATTTCAATTGGATATCCCTTTGATGTCATCAACCGATCCAAGCTGATATTGACTCCGACTAGTCTCATTGGTAGTAGTTAGGGTTGCGGTTGTCTAATTCCGCCACCTTGCTGCCACCAATAGTGTCATAGTACTTTCATGAGAAAACGAGAATGAATGCAAAAAGGAAATTTTGGACACAGAAAAGGAAATTTTCAACACAGAAATTTTCATGAGAACACGACGTCACAAGTAATAGTTGTCTCCTGATTTCGCACTATATAGGTGTGGGGATACATACCAATATTTGAAGTCCCAATTGATTTGGATTAATACTTGAACTAGTTTAGCATGTTAGTGACGTGTTGGAAGTTAACAGTAGATATGCCTAAGATGAATGATGGCCTTTTAAAGTTGCATTTTCAAATATGTATGGTGCTGCTCACTTCCTTAACTAAAACTTCCAAAAAAACAGGCAACTTCTGTTCCGACAAGAAATCAGCTGCTGTAAATTGGATTGAAGGGCGTGGAAAATCCGTGGTTTGTGAAGCAGTAATCAGTGAGGAAGTTGTCCAAAAGGTTCTCAAGACCAACGTTCAGTCACTCGTAGAGTTGAACGTGATCAAGAACCTTGCTGGATCAGCAGTTGCTGGAGCCCTTGGGGGTTTCAACGCCCACGCAAGCAACATCGTAACGGCTATCTTCATTGCTACTGGTCAGGATCCCGCACAGAATGTGGAGAGCTCACAGTGTATCACTATGTTGGAAGCTATAAATGACGGTAGAGACCTTCACATCTCCGTTACAATGCCATCTATCGAGGTATGAGACAATATTATATACTCCGTAATGAATCATGCACTTTATATTCTTAGCGTGGTAGTATGAAGTTTATGTTGATTGCTGAATTATATTTATCCCTCGTTTTCTTATCTTGGTGTCAATGATTTTTGCACTTTAAGCCTTAATCCCTTGTCAAGAACTATAGCTTATATATATGAACATTTTGATGGGGTCCTCTACCTAGAATAGGAAATCTTAACAAATATCCAACAAATGTACATTTTTAGTATTTTGTGGATCCCATCATAGGCACTCCCAATTAGTTTCAAATAGATAAATAAATGCATGTGAGTTTAGTTATCCTTTATTTGAATCTATAAGGAACCTGAAAATGTAAATATTGTATTGTAACACGTAGGGCTTGATTTTGTACTCATTAAGCATTAAGAAACTAGGTAAAGGTTGGACGGATAAAATCGACAAGTTCACCAATGCTTACATGTCATGTATAATAAGCTCTTGTATATGCCAGTTAATCCCTTTGTGTCCCCCTATGTTGTTTGATATAGATACACACCTGAAAATTTCCTAAATTATTTTGTTTTCGGTTGTTGTTCACTTGCTATTGTTTTTTGCAATCATCTAGCTAAAGTTAGACTGGTTGTTATCTGTCTTATTAATGGCCTGATCTTGTTATGGTGTGTCTATTATTGTCGATGAAGGCATCCATCCATCATCTTGTACTAGCCACATGGACATAATTGGATCAATATCATATACCTAATAGTGCACCAACTAGTAGTAATACATATAAACTGATGGGTGTGTTGTGATGATCGAAACGCAGGTGGGCACAGTTGGTGGAGGTACGCAACTGGCCTCACAGTCGGCCTGCTTGAACCTACTCGGCATCAAAGGCGCCAACAGGGATTCTCCGGGATCAAACGCTAGGCTGCTTGCCACGGTGGTGGCTGGTGCGGTTCTAGCCGGGGAGCTATCCCTGATCTCTGCTCAAGCTGCTGGCCATCTTGTCCAGAGCCACATGAAATACAATAGATCCAACAAGGCCGCCTGTTGAGCGTGCCACTAGACCCTTGCCAGGGAAAATTAGTCGGAACCCAAATGATAATGTTCACCACCACAGTTGTATACATATGGTAGGGCCACATGCAAATTATAGGGATTCAGATCCCTCGATCCTTGAAACCCTAGGCCATGAGCCCCGTAGATCTATACCTCTTAAATTCTTCGTACAATGGTTGACCAATTGAATTATATTTTTTACTGTTAATTAAGGTCAAAGAAACTTGAAAAACTATGTTTTAGCCCATGTTCACACAAGATTCCCTCTGGTTGACTCATAGCTATTGGAAATATGCCCTAGAGGCAATAATAAAGTTGTGGTTATTCATATTTCTTTGTTCATAATAATGTTAACTGTCCATGCTATAACTTTATGTATCGGAAACTGAATACACATGTGGATAAGTAAACAACACAGAGTCCTTAGTAAACCTCTCCCTAGTAGTTCGTTAGTCAAGAGATGGTTAAGGTTTCCTAACCATAGACATGATTTCACTTGATAACATGATCATGTCATTAGAAGAATGATGTGGTAGACATACCCAAGTAATAAGCATAGGCTCTGATCGAATCATTTAGTTTGTTTGCTATCGCTTTCAGAATATGTCAAGTATAGTTTCCCCAGACGATGAGATCATGTTACTCTTGGGCATCGGAGGAATACCTTGTGGACATCAAATATCACTCTGTAACTAGGTGACCATAAGGTGTCTTTGAGATATCTTCGATGGTGTCTGTTGGGTTGCGTGAATCAATATTGTGATTTGTTACTTTGTATGATGAAGTACAAGATATCTCTGGTCCTTCTCGGTAGTATATCATCCAAGATATCAGTGAATAATGTGGTTAGTCACATGGATACTATGCCATGGTACTAGCTAAGAGAACTTGCTGGTAACGAGATTGAACTAGGTATAGTGATACCAATGATCGAATCTCGGGCAAGTAACATATCGCGATACAAAAGGAATCGTATACCAGATTAATTGAATCTTTGACATTGTGGTTCAACCGAAAATAACTTTGTTCAATGTGTAGAAACCACTATGGGCATCCCGGTCCTGCTAATGGTTATTGATCGGAGAGTTGTCTCGATCATGTCTGCATATTCTCGAACCCATCCGGTCACACACTTAACCTTCACCGTCGACTATTAGGAAAACAACTATAGATAGACGGCTATTCTATTGCGCATATCTCAGACCATGCGCCACAGAATAAACCTAGTGGCGCACGCCAGCATAATGCGCCACCGAAATTTCATCATTCCGTGGCGCATACAAAAGCCATGCGCCATAGAAATATGGTGGAACCTGCCTCCAGGATTGAGCGATCCACTTTCTATGGCGCATATAGCTATATACGCCACATAATTTTGTATTTGTGACGCATAGATGTATGTGCCATGTAGTAAAGAGGGCCCCACCACAAAATTTGGGTGGACAGTATTCTGTAGCGTATATGCCTATATGCGCCACATGAAGTGAAGATTCTGTGGCGCATAAAAACTTCAGAAAAATAAATCCATTGAGATGTAGTTATATTTTGGGCTATAGTTGTAGGGAAAATTGAAAAACTTGAATTTCGTTGTATTTTGCAAAAAAGGTCATAGCACGGTAAAATGAACATAACTTTTGCATACGATGTCGGAAAAAATTGTTAACCTATCAAAACGATCGTCTCGAAATTTCCTACTCGAATTCAACGACCAAAGAAAGTTCTGGATTTTATAGAATTCCCAAATTTGGAAAGATTAAAAATTTATACCAAAAAGAAGATTTTTTCTAAAAAAATAAAAAAGGGGAGACAATTTTGTGGCGCATATTTCCAATATGCGCCACAGAATTGTTGGGCGGGATTCGAATTTTGAATCCCGCCGGCATCCCTTCTCCCTCTCTTTTATCCATTTATCCTTTACTCCTCCTCTCCTCCCTCCACTTCTCCTCTCCTTATCCTCCTCTTCTCCTCCCTCCGCCTTCTCCTCCACCTCCAGCCATGCCCTCCTCCTCCTCCACCCCGGCGACCTCCAATGACGACGACCACCACCTCCAGTCATGGCGTCCTCCTCCTCCTCCAACGACGACGACAACCATCAGCTTATTGCGCATAGCACAACTTTAGTTTCAGCAATTTGGCTAACTTAAGTATATAAAATTATCTCTTCATTCTTTATATGTAAAGGAGCGGCCGATCAGATGAGGAAACGATTCGCAAATCCCATATCAGTGAGGATTTTATTATTTATTCCTAACAATTCTTACTTGACGCTTAAACTCGTAATTGACGAGAACAGCTGAATCCATTAACCCAATATAGAAATTGTCCTAAAGAACATTATTTTAGCGATCCTCATGTCATGCCCTACAGATCTATATATCAATCCCAAGTACCTAGTAAAACATTCTCCTTAGGTAGGGGGACGTACCAGCGAATGCGGCGAGGCGATTAGGATCTACATGGCGACCGTGAAAACATGCGGTGAGAAACGGAACTGCACGGTGATAGTGGAAGCGAATGCGACTGGACAGGGTAGCGACGGTGGAACAAGACAGCGGGATAGGGATCTGCATGGTGACGATGGAAGTAGCATGGTAGGACAGAGATCTGCACGATGAGCTTGACGGCGTCGGTCGAAGCTTGAGCAAGGAGTAAGTGCCGGAACTAGTGGAGATATTTTCGAGTGAGACAATGAGACAAGTGCGGGAACTAGTCTGAATATTTTGCTAACTGCGGGAGCGGTGAGCTAGATCTAAAAAACTGGAAATTTGCTCGAAAATAATACATACATATATATAAACACATAGGAAATAAATAACCACACCGTCAACTGCTACAAACGGGATAATTAGCATAGTAATCCGCAATTATTTAGTATATAATACAAGATTAACTACCCAATCATGTTAATTAAAGGGCAGTTAACCTGGCCATAACCATGTGCGGTGTTTCGGAGATAACAGTTAAATTGGTCCTTATCGCATCCATCTCCTCGGTGTACATCCACTGGAGCTCATGTTTTCCCCCTTTGAGCTCATGTTTTGCTTCCTCCATGCCGTCGAAGTATTCGTGATCATGCAGCTCATTGCGGAAATCGTGTTCCCACCACAACACTGTTATAAAGCGTTGCAGCAAGACTGAATGTGGAGGTTCATATCACTGGACGAATGAGCACTTTGTGCGTTCGAAATTGCAACCCAAGAACCTGCGCCCGAGGTCTGTTCCCTCGAACGCCACACGGCAGCGCGGAGTCAGGGTGTAACAGCACTGCGTCTTCGTATGTGTGTAGATTCCGCGTCAAACCAGGTCCGACCTCCATGCCGGAATCTGATACACACAAAGCAAACATCATCATCGAATCGCGAGAGCGCCCAAATGGGGAAAACAGAAATTTGGCAAAAAGCGAGGAAGAAAATTAACTAGTCTGGGCTTCCCGTACCTTGACCGGTTGGCCGTCTAGGATGGCGGTGGTTCCCCGCGGCAGACCAGGCCTGGGAGGCCTGCGCGCATCCATCGACGACTTCATGCTCATGCTTGTTGTTAGAACGAACAAAGTTTGGGAAGAAGAAGAGATAACGAAGACGGGGGACGGCTACTATTATTCTAACCGCCAGCCAAGATGGGGCAGACCAGTCAGCGAAACACGGGTCCTGACTTAGCAAACTGAAATCTGGCCTTCTCTACAATACACTACGATGCAGTATACCACTGTACAAGGTATAATGCGGTTGTTTTCACACACAAAACATAATATAATTGCACTTAGACATCCCTTTTATACATACTGATAATAAAACGCAGAATAAACATTACAAAATATTAATATAAAACTACATTGACGGCGGCGGTCCATTTCTTCTTGCATGCCGGCCGCCAATGCAGGAGCGATCGACCATCCCATGGTGATCGACCGCGTGCGCCTATACTAATTCTACTGCATGGAACATGCAATGGCCAACTACATATCCATCTCTAACTATGCGTCCTCCTAGGCTTTCTTCGCGTCGGCTTCCATCTTTGATAAGTACTCCACAGTCGCAAGGAGCTGCTCTTCTAGCAGATCATCCTCCTTTCCCTCCCCTTCCGTCGGCTCCGCCGGCTCGACAGTTGGGTGAAGGGGGTCAGAGCAGGAGCCTCCATGGGAGGAGCGAGCCCTAGAGGAGGAGGCGCCGGGATCCTACGGCGCTCCATGACGGTGCCAACCATCATGGTAGGGCGAAGGCGCTGGCGGAGCCGATGGTGTAGCGGCTTGGGGAGGAGGCACGTCTGTTGGAGAGAGGGCTAGCCACCTCGACATTCCAGCGGCGGGGCGTCGTGGTGCACGGTGGGGGGCACGTCGGCTTGATCTTTCTCGAGCCATGCTCGCTTGCTCAAGTGGAGGACGATGATCAATGTCGAAAAACGAAGGATCGGAGAGAGGAGATAAAGTGCCAATTGTTGTGCAAAGTGATGATGGAGATGGGGACGAGAGGAGCGTATGCGTCTTTTGTACACCGGTGGTGGCAGATGAACATGCCGGACAATGAAGTCCGGTGGGGCTTCCGAGGCGGAGCGGACGCGGCGACCGGGCAGACGAGCAGGCAAGGGCGCGGCTTTTTGACCAGTCATTTTACTTCGTGTGGAAGGGACCAAAACTGGACCCACCAGTCAGCGACACAAATTTGAATAGTTACTATGAAGTACGTCACAACCACCCCGCGTGGGAATCCACGGCGCAGTAATTTGTGCCTCCGTTGAAGTACGGAGGCACTAAAACGTGCCGCTATTCATTACCGCATTTCACGGCACAATTATATGCCGGTATGGGCCCTGAGACAGCGTAAAAGCGGCCGCCGCGACAAAATGGTGCCGCGAATGCCCAACCGCCGACTATCTGACTTTTGTCGGTTCTTTTTTGCTTATACCGCCCCAAAAATCCGTAGGGTAGGGGGGGGGTATTTTTGTAGTGTGATGGAGACGAGGAGCTCCAGCCCTTTGCCGGTGTCACCAGTTTGCTTCTCCTGCATACGGTGTGGGAGATGAGACATAGTGGAGAGGGGATAGGATTTGGGTGGCGGGGAGGAATAGCTATAGGTGTGTGGGGATGGCTGTTATGACGAGTTGGGACAACATGTGAGACCATGGATGATGAAGAATCTCACATGTGAGGTATAAAATGGCGAGATGATAACGATTTTTACCTGTTCTAAGTGCAGGGTTAGCTTTTAGTTTGGCCTAATGAAGTTTGACCACGAAGGACACACATGTCGTCCAGGGGATGGGTGCACACCTATCCCATTGGTTAGCAAGTCATTTTCGCATTTTATGTGTGACCAGATGTGATATAAGAAATTAAATCAAAACCTTTATACTGTGTCATTTTATGTGATATATTATAAGAAAATAAAAGTATCATGCAATAAAAAATCTAAAGCAAACACAACTAAAACCTATGAGGTAGAAGGAAGAGGGAAAAAATAGATATGTCGACAGCTGCTATACGCCGACGGCTTCCGTTAGGGATAGTCGGCATATGGGTAACACCGTCAGGCGCCCATTAGCCCCGGGGATCGGCAGCTCCACGTAAAAGGTATTTACCGAAGACTCGAGCTAAGCCGGCGGCAGCTTCTCAGTTTTCCAACGGCCATATATATGCCGACTACAGCCATACGGCATACAGAGATGTATGCCAACAACCATCCTTTACCGATGGCCATTTCTGAGCCGTAGGTTTTGAAAGCAGTATGCGGACAACCCGATAAATGGCCGTCGGGGCGTAGCACTCAGTCTCTAGTTCTACCAGCCAGGCCCGTCCATGGCCATGTGCGAGCTGTGCGACGGAACAGGGCCCCCAAAACTTTGGGGCCCCCAAATCCTAGGCCCAACTGCTGGTAAGGTGCACAAATTTGAGGCAATGGTCCAATTCCAGACGCGCAGACCTCCATCTCTTGCAGATGTCCCGAAGTCCAGACCTAGAGGCAACCCAGATGAACTGATCAATCGGTAGACGGCCTGCCCAAAACTTGATCTATCGATCGATGCGCGTTGAGAGCAGAAGCTTGGTGGGAGGGGGTTCCAAGTTCGCGGCGGCGACAGTTCGTTGAGGACGGAGAGCAATCTATCTATAGGGACGGCCGCACGGGACAAGACACAAGACAGGGCAGCGACGGGCAAAGAGATGACGGCCGTCGTATTCACTCACGGTGCGTCCCTTGACTCCTGAGTCTTGATTAGTCCTAATCTCATTGTTTTGTGTCCTTCCGTTGTTTTTTCTTTTTCTGTACTAGCTAGAAATCTAGGGCATACAGGTAGTAAATGTGATCAAGTTACATCCCCTTCCATTATTCATGATATGCTCCTTGCGTTCTGGATTCCCCACTTTCTGGGAAAAACTAGGTCATGCGATAGCAAAATTATGCATGTACTACAATTCTATGTAGTATGTATTGGCCAACCAGGACCTGAAAGAACAAATTGTTGAGTTCAGTCTGTAATCCTCGACGCTGCTTGTGGCCTAACTGCATTTCACGGTCTTTCGTTCTCGCTCACCTCGACTGTCGACGCCCGACTCTCTTTTCTTGAAGATGAACCATCACGCCAATCCCTAATTTGCTATGACATGCGCAAATATATAGACTCTTTCTTTTAGTCACATTTTAAAAAAATAGGCCTTATTTATTCGCACAGGGGCCCGGATTTTTGGAGACGGCCCTGCTACCAGCGTACTGCTACAAATACTGTGGCCGGCGGGCTCTGGCCGGTGGTGCACGACACGGCACGTGCGGTTAGGGGCATATGGCGATAGAACGTACGGGCGGCGGCGTCGGCGGCCGATCGATCGAACACCACGTGCGCATTACAATGGGCGGCTCGGCTTGGCGCGCGAGGTAAGATGTGCGTGCTGCGTAACAGCAGCCATGCATGGGTACGACGTTGATTTTTTGGCGACTTGAAACTTGAAAGTTAGCTAGCGTCACACAATGACGTATCATGTACTCCCTCCGTTTTAAAATATAAGATATTTTAGCTTTGTGAAAAAAGTGTATGTAGATCTCTTTAGTGTATAGGTTCATGTGAATTTGGAGTAAACCTACGGCCTAACAGTGGTTTAGATACACTCCTTTCATAAAGCATAAACATTTTATATTTTAAAACGGAGGGAGTACTATCTCTAATTTGACAGCCCGGCCGCGTGTGACTGCTTGCAGAGCTTAATTATAGATCCAGCCTGCGTGTGCATTCGCTGAATGTGTGTGTGTGTGTGTGACGACCGTCCGACGACTCCGGCTGCGTACCTAAGGTCAAGGATGATTCCCGACGGCTGCTATAGTTACACACGGGGAGTACTAGTACCCGAATTTTTATTTACTACACATAGTCTGCATTAATTTCTGCTTGTAGTATGTGTTTCGGTCCAAGCTTCGACCATGGCATGCTGCTGCCGCGAAGTATCTGTTGCTTCTTCCACAACACACAAGTCTCTTCTCGGACATGCACATGCATGCCGGGAGACCCCATCCTTGATCGGAGTACTATAGGCCAGCATGCGACCCGGTTTGCATGCACACAAAAATATGCACGAAAAATTTATGCATTTCTTCGCTTCTGTTGGTCGTTGGTCGGGTAGTGATCCTTGTCTCCGCTTTGCCTCCTGTTTAGGCTTCTGTTGCTCGATTTGTCTTGATCCGTGGTCGTTTGTCTCTTAAGTTTTGTGTACTTTGATCATCTTTGGTCTTCTCTTCTTCTCTTAATATATCACATGCAGCTCTCTCTGCATGGTTCGAAAAAAAATAACATTATGCATTTCCGAGGAAACCTTCCTGACTGGGTGGCCCGTGACTGCAGGTCTGCATGAGCAACAGGCGAAGTTAAAGATCTGTTTTTCTTTTAGTTGGCAACAGATATTTTTGTCGACCATGTGTGATGAATACCACAATGGCATCAGGGGACAGCTGCGGAACCGTTGGTATACGTCTTCATAAATTGTATGAGTTGTTTTCCATGTAAACATTTTCATAAATTCTATTATTGATTCTCATATAAACTAGAACGTTTTCACACTGATCAACTGCACGCAACTACTATAAAATCATCATCGTACTTCAAATTACAGCACACAATCCTCCTGCTCGTTCTTCCCACAACTCTCGACAAATCGAAATTAAAGCTAAGCCTCCTCCATTCTAACGGCTCTCGTGGTACCTAACTCATGGTTGTACTGCTTCGAAGTAGAAGGCATGAGCTTTAAGGTGACGTTCACCCACCGTGCAAAGCGCGTGGCAAAGTGGATCCGCGCAGTCAAGGAGAAGTTTCTCGACAATGCACATGTCAAGGTTGTTGGCCTAGATTGCGAGTTCACCGACGCAATCTACGTCGTCAGTAAGAAGTATCTTCTATATGAGCAGAGGCATGGCGTCGCTTTCCTGTAACTTCTGGTGGTGTGTGAGTGTGTAGTCTTCCAAATTTGTCGTGCCGATGGAGTGTCGGAGCTCCTCAAGCAGTTCTTGAGGGATCAAACCATCGGGTTCTATGGCACCGCTATCCAGAATGATATGCATATGCTGCAGTACTATGGTACCACCATCCCTTCTGCAATCAACCTACAACAGGCCCTCCCGAAGCAAACCTGCAACAATCCCCATCACTCTTTTCCTTATCTAATGCTTATCTGGGGACTCATCTCCCTAAGGATGACCCGTGGATAATATAAATCAAAGAAGTAAGATGGATCGAAATTCCGTTAAGCTACATCAATATCAAGTATGCAGCTCTGGATACTCGTATCGGCTTTAAGCTTACTAGGAAGTACTAGAGATTAGTTGGATAAAATATGCATGTAGGTTTTCATAATGTGTACTAGATATGTAATGTATGAGTTTTAATAAATTTATTATATCTTGTTTCTCAATGAAAACAGGTAAATTTAACCGTTGGCAAATATATAAAAGCTGGGTAACCCCTTAAAAACCTTAACCTTACATCCCCCCACCCCCGCCCACACACACTCCCCTTTCTAGCGGCGGTGGTGCTCGCGGTAGTATCAGAATACCATGCCACTCGACGACATCATCCTCACATTTGGTGGATCTATTGGCCGTCAAAAACAAAGAGGAAAACATGGTGCCATTGGGCTGATCTAGTGCGCATGGAGGAGGTGGCCCAGGAGGCGAGGTCGTGGAGGATCCGTTGGTGCCATGGAGTAGGTGGCCCGGAGGCGAGAAGTGGAGGATCTATTGGTGTCGTGGAGGAGGTGTACCTAGAGGCAATACCGACGATTTGTTGGCGCAGCGGAGGAGGTGGCCCGGCCTGGAGGCGTTGTCATGGAGGATCTGTTGGCACCGTGGAGGTATAAATCGATCTATATGCATGTGTGCTCTGTTCATGATGTGTTCTCAATTTTAATTTCGAATCAGAGCTATTCGTAGCTAAAACATAGTACCATGTTTTGAAGCATGTTGATTAATATATGTTGTATTGTTTAAATTTTATAGCAAACTCCACTGTCATGCTGATTAAAACGTAGTGCCAAATTTTGGTTCAAAGTTGGAGTATAGTTGGGGCACACTGGATAAAGATGCTCTAGTGATATACTAGAACTTGTCTACATAAAGTCTTGATGCCGAAGACATGACTCAACACATTGTCCACATAGAGTAACGGCTAATCAAAGAAATTCGCTAAGTTAATAATTATGGCATGAAAATGTAAGTATGTTTTTCTGTCTTTTATGTTTTGTTTATAGTGAGATAATATGGAGAATCAATTCTGTCTTTTCTTTTGTAGTGGTCATTTCTTTGTGGGAGCCATGCGCGCTCAGTGCGGTTTCTTTCATCCAGCCTCTGTATCTTCTCGTTGCTATGAGCAAGGTATGCTTATCATTTTTTACTCACTTGAATTTGAGACTGTTCTGTGTGATTTGATTATATTTTATCCATCTACGAATTTGCAAATAACACAGATAATATCTAGTATGATAAATAGGTTGTTTTGAGAAGCATGAAACAACTAGTCAAGACTTTTTACAGACCGTTGGGCGTGACCAAGTGGAAGACATGGAGAACATATTACTAGTGGTAAGGTAAACATTAAAATAAATGGATTTCTCATCATTAGAATGACCTTATTTTTAGCATTATTATTAGTGGTAAGATAAACATTAAAATAAATGATGAGCAGGGTGCCTTTTTCTCTACTTATAGATGGGTGAGACAGGGATACCCCTTGTCACCCATTCTTTTTAATGCAGTTGTGGATTCTATGAGTGTGATGGTTAAAAATGCTCAACTAAATGGGTTGATTACATGTATGGTACCTCATCTGCAGGATCATGGCATTGTTATTCTTCAATATACAGATGTTACCATTTTCTTGTTGGATGAGGGGTTTGAAAATGCTAAGAACCTTAAATTACTTCTGTGTTTGTTTGAGGAGATGTATGGGTTAAAAATTAATGTCCTCAAGAGTGTGGTGTTTTGCTTGGGGAAATCTAAAGAACAACAACATAAATACGAGGAGATTTTTACTTGTCAATCTGGCAAGCTTCATTTAAAATATTTAGGGGTTCCTATTGACAAAAGGAATTTACTTAACATCCACTAAAGACCTACGGATGAAAAAATGGAGAAAGGACTGGTTTCTTGAGAAGGTAAATTGTTGGGTATAGGCTCTAGGTTTTTTACTGAACTCATGTCTATCTGTAGTTCCCATGTATATGTTGTCTTTCTATACAGTACTTGTGGGGGTTCAGAAAAAATAGGACATTGTTAGAAAGAGATTTATTTGGCAAAGGGAGTTAGAAAGTATCACTTGGTGGATTGGAAAACTGTATGTTCTCCTAACGATTTAGGAGGTTTGGGTGTTCCCAACCTAGAATTAATGAATATTAGTTTACTTAATTTGTAAGTGGCTTTGGAAACTAGAAAATGTGGAAGGTGCTTAGCAGAATTTGTTGAAGAAAAAATATCTCCAGAAAGAAACCTTGACTCGGGTTGGTGGGAAACCTAGAGTATCACAAGTCTAGGCTGAGTTAATGAAGATAAAACCTATCTTCTAGACCTTTTGTGATAGAATCTGAATTTGTAGGGATAAAACTAGATTTTGGGAGGATGTGTGGTACAAAAATAGGACAACCATGGCTGAGATATTCCCTGGAAAATTATATGATCTGTCTTTCAACAAAAACATAACTTTTGAGGGTGGTGAATTCCTTTGGGGGTTATTTGGCTTTTAGGAGATGCGTGTCGGGTGACCTGGCTGTAGAGTGATCAAAATTTCTTGACATCATCCATGGAATGGAGTTGATGTTGGGTACAGATAGGGTGGCTTAGAAGCTGGGGAAGAAAGTCTTTACAATCAAGAGTTTGTACAATGCTCTTCAAACTAAGACACCTATCAAAGTCTTCCAGAAACACTAGAACCTAAAACTACCTACCAAAATTAAGATTTTTATGGTGTTTGATGTGGGACAAAACTTTGACCAAAGATAACTTGAAGAAAAGAGGGTGGGATGGCAATGAATAATGCATGTTATGTGCCTACAATGATAGTATTGTTCACTTGTTCTTTTCTTGCCCCATAGCTAAATTTGTGTGGAATATGTTGTAGTATGCTTTTGATATCTCTAATCCACCTAAGAAAATGTCCGACGTAGGGGTTGGGTTGATAAATTCCAAGGACAGGATAGAACAGCTGCACAAATCTTCTTAGCTGCTATGTTTTAGTCCATCTGGAAGACAAGAAATCGCGCTTTGTTTGATAATATCATGCCTTGTGATCCATGTGATGTAATTTATACGAGTTGTCATTGGATGACATATTGGAGTGAACTGCAGAAACCAAGAACACAAAGGGTGTTGCTAGGAGGAGTTGATATCCAGAAGATGATCTCTAAAGAAATCTTCAACAGAGCGAGGGGATGATCTCCGTTATGTCAAAGAATCGTCAGTGGATAGATTTGTGTTGTAGCTGCCTCTTTCTAGTTTTCCTAGAGTTTACTCACAGGGTTTGTAATAAGTGGGTGACAAAAACTGAATAGGTGTTGATGTTTTGTTAATGAAGAGACGCCGAAAGGGTAGCTTGTAGATGATAATGTATTTATAAAAAAATAGAAGAGATTATAAGGGACACAAAATGACCCATAAACAATAAAATTACATCAAAAACCACATTGGCCGCCTTCTCCTTGCTTTTTTGTTGTTCGCACACTAAAATTCACTCATAGATAGGAACACCTGCATGCCTCTTGGGGCCTTGAAAACCGCAATAATCACTCGTCACGAGCCACAAAACAAGCATCATCTAACAAAGCACATACTGTAGCATAAGGTTGTAATACTTCACCACCAGCTGAAACCGAACCTTACTACAGAACACAAGGAAAGAAGATGTGGAAGTCCCCGCGCCAAGAACTAGCCAACACCCTTCTAGATAAGCACACCAACTACCAAGATCCGAAGAGAGCCAACCGATTTGGCAATGCCTAACCTCATAGGTCCTTCGTTGATGACGAATCTTATGCTCTCGAGGTAGGGAGAGACGGAAGAGACCTTATTCCAATGTGCACCGCCACCACCACCCCACTGATGTCGCTTGGGAGAGAAAAACAATCGAAAACATAACCTTTGAGAAAAAAATAACGAAATGGACAGGTCGCTGCTCCACCTAGGTTGTAAACTTGTGCATCCAATTCCTTGCTAGTAGTTGTAGGGGCGGTTTTTTAGAGGGGTGGGTGTGAAACATGCCGTTTCATTTTTGTTTCCACCAGTAGCCAGCAGGCCCGTAGCCCATCATATTTTTTTCTTCAGAACTACGGAAGCCCAGTTTGGTGGTGCCTCTTGGCCTGCTTGGCTACTGGGCTCTGGGCGGACAACAAGTTCGCGCCGTCTAAAGCGTTGGACGGATCGGGGCCCCCAACCAAGCCAGGCACTAGCCGTTGTCTATTCTTGCCGACGCACCGGGCACCACGGCGCTACCTGCAAATTGCAACCTGGCGCTGTCGAAAGTTTCCATCCTTTCGCAGGCCAAGCGGCGGAGGGGATCGGTGGCGGCGAGGTGCGTGCGTCTCCGCTCCACGTGTTTTTGTCGCTTCCTGCACCGATCTGCATCTGTCAAAAATAATTTTGCTCCGGTTGTGGTGCTCAATTCATTTATCCGTTTGTGCCTTGGATGCTAGCGGCCACCTACTACTTGCTAGTCGCGATTATCTAATCAATTGGCCATATCGCGGCGATCTCGGTTTGTGACACACAAGCGGTAGGCAGGCGGTGCCGCCGTGGTGGTAGAGGACGGCGAGCATAGGCGATGGCCCCGCCGCGACGCGTGTGCGTGACCGGCGGCGGCGGGTTCATCGCCTCGTGGCTCGTCAAGCTGCTCCTCTCCCGCGGCTACGCCGTCCACGCCACCCTCCGCGACCCATGTACGGATGCAGACCCTACCTGACTGTTCCTCCCGCCAGCGCAACCCGGCCCCCCTTTTCAATCGATTCGGAGTTCCGTGTCGATCGAGATGTGTCTTGCTTTGCGATCTTAGTTGTACCTGATCCGATGAGCTCCACTTGGAGAAAACAAGAGTTCGATCAATCTACGAGCTGTGCGAGAAAGCGAAGTTCCTAGTTGGGCACTGTATAGTGTTCTGATTGTTGGCTGAATGTTCTTCCAGGTCATCCCAAGAATGTCCACCTCAAGCAGCTGGACGAGGCCCCGGAGAATCTGCGCCTGTTCAAGGCCGATGTGCTTGACTGCGAGACGCTAACACGTGCGTTCCAGGGATGCGAGGGGGTCTTCCACCTCGCCACTCCGGTGCCTGAAGATAAGATCGTTGATCCAGCGGCAGGTGTCTTTTCCAAACTGACGCTTCAGTTGCGTAAAATCAATGCTCATATGCTACTGCAGCTACATAATTTGGTAGCGTACTGGGCTTGTATTGATAGTGAATTAGCTATAAATGATTTGGTACAGTTTTATGGTTGTATTGATAGTGAAGCATCTACATGTATGTATTGATAGTGAAGCACCTACATGATCTGCAAGCACACAAGACTGACAACTGAAGCTCTTTGTGATCTATAATTATTATAGCATATATATGAACACATGAATGATGAGTTCAATTCATATAGATAAACACACGAACCAAACTATAGGGTTTTGAAAAGTGTATTTGTTAAGCAACATCAGATCAACATGTTCCTGTAGGGAGAATTCATAATCCTGCTTCTCTAACGATAGATTATCAGAATGGTAGAAGTGCTTGCTGTGCAGATGCATTTCTTGGTTTGGCGTTGTGAAACTTAAACATAGAATTTCTCGATCTTTGCTAACCACATTTGAAATGCATACATGCAGTTAGAAGTACTGGCTCCAGCAGTTAAGGGCACTTCAAATGTTCTCAAGGTTTGCTCGGCTATGAAGGTTCAGAAAGTCATTGTCTTGTCCTCCACTGCCGCTGTTGATTTTAATCCGAATTGGCCTGAAGATAGACTCAAAGATGAGAGTTGCTGGTCAGACAAAGAGTTCTGCAAGGAGAATGAGGTTAGAAAAGAAATTTAGTAAAGCAAATTGTCAGAGCACTATGTACTTATCCATTGTACTTATCTGATCCTTTTTTTTTTTGGTTCATTGTAGCCATACTCTTAGGAAAGACATGTATTGATATGAATCCTTAATAAAGACTTTTTAGAGATAGTTTACAGAAGAGAAGACTAACTTGCGACATTTACTGTTCTATGCTTGCAGGACTGGTATTCTGTTGCCAAGATCTTGGCTGAACAGGCATCCTTGGAATATGCAGAGAAGAATGGACTAAATGTTGTTACACTTTGCCCTCCTTTAGTTTTTGGCCCACTACTACAGCCTATGGTGAATACAAGTAGCAAATTCTTAATCTATGTTATGAAAGGTAATACTAGTCTGTTCCCATATTTTCTCTTTTATTAGCACAAATTAAACATTGATGAATAGTGTGTTTGACTAGGTAAGTTGATTTTGCTCCTTAGCAGCTAGTGACCATCTTTTGGTTGGCAGTTCTGAATCGGTGGGACCGGGTCTTGGTCTAAGGCTGTGAAATACTAACTCATTGAGAGAATCCCAAAGTTTCCATAGAACGGTAAATTAGAATTCATGACCAGTCCCAAATCTTCCACAGCTAGTCAAGTTTTATTTCAATCCAAGCCTATCTGATAATTGGGGAAAGCCTTCATGTTGTCCAACCCAAGACTTTTGATTGACCATACTGATAGTTCACACTGTTAGATATTGATGGGAATGAAATCATGCTGATAGTTCCTGTTGTTAGATATAGATGGGATCATGTTGATATTTTCTGTAGTTAGACATGGATCTGCTTGCACTTCAATTACTGGAATAATGCCCTCCGGTCATTATCTAGAATTTTTGTTTGTGCTACTAGATGATAACTAGCTTGCTTTTCTCGTACGTGTTTGTCCATTATTCTTTTTCAAACATAGCTGCTAATATGCCTTTCTATGATGCTCTACAGCTGTGAGACGAGGACATCCATCCACAGCAAGATGATCCTTTACAACCTGTTGCATGTGATTCTGCACTTGATGGAACATTTATTGTTGACATTATGCACGCATGATATGAACAGCAATTGACAAAACCACGCAAACCAAGTTCTGTGCTAGAATTCCAAGCGTTTGGAAATTGACTAGTCCTCCTGAAATAAAAAACGCTAGTTTTCCTGCCCCTTGTGCTTGCTGTCGGGAGCCACAGAAACGTGTTAGAATTCTACAGTTCAATTAATCCATTTACTACGATTTTTGTCCAGTTAGTTGGAACGTTTTACATTCTGTTAATTGGAACATTGTATTGCAGGCGGTCCTGACGCGATGAACAACAAGCTGTGGCACACGGTGGACGTCCGCGACGTGGCCGACGCCTTACTGCTTGTGTACGAGAAGGCTGAATCGTCCGGTAGGTACATCTGCGCTCCGAATAACGTGTGCACCAAGGATTTGGTGAACCTGCTGAAGGAGATGTTTCCAAAGTACAGCTACGTGAACAAGTAGGTTTCCTGACACCCACTCTGTCAGAACCTGTAGCGCACATTGGTCGTTTAGTGTCTGAAGAAACTTTTCGGCTTTCGCAGCATCATAGACGTGGACCGTAAAGCCCCGATAACGTCGCAGAGGCTGAGGGATCTGGGCTGGGAGCCGCGGAAGCTGGAGGAGACGCTGACAGATAGCGTCGAATGCTACGAGAAGGCGGGTCTTTTGCAGGATTCGGCAGGGCGTCCTTGCCGGCTTCCACATCTCTTCCGTCTGGCTGGCGATCAGTGAAGGAGCTGCGGTGACGGTGTTTCGTTTTCATGGTGCATGATCTGTGTCTCTGTGAGCTCTGTAATGTCACCGTGCTCGGAGGCTCGCAATAAGAAGGAACCAGTTCTGACTTTTGAGCTCTTTCTTCCATTGCATCTAATACTACTACGTTCGATCCGCTCCCGCTGGGTGTTGTGTGCTGTCTCTGATGGGCCCGTGGAACGTGGTATGGCAGCTCGTTTATGAATACCAGGTGGCCCATCTTCTGTTAGCAAAAGGAAAGTCCAAAAAGCCATGCACCGCATTCTAAAAAAAGGGCTTTAGGGCTCCAGAAACCTCCATGGATCAAGATCCAAGAAACGTTCAGGGCTCGAGAGACAAATCAGCCACAAAGCCTTTCATTGGTCTTTGCGAAGAGGCTCGAATGTCCCCCCTCGACCGAATCTTTGAGATAAGTGGGCGACTGGGTTCACGGGCGGGTAGTGGGCGGGCCTTAGTCAGATCCAAGCCCGTGTATTGCCCCGCATGTAGCTGTATTCGAATACGGTTCAGAGGAGGTATGCACGGGTCGTAGGCATAGAAGAAAAAATAGGTGTTGGGCCCACTTCTGTTAATCCCGTCCACGTTAATCTGATCCGATCGCATAGCTGTCGCGATCTCCATTGCGCTGGACTGTGCGTCGATCCACATCGAGAGCCGGAACCCTAAGTCGGTTGCGACGACCGGCACGATATCGCTGTCGCAGCTTCCGCATTAGATCGAAGACGATCCGTCCCGTATCGGAAGTGGCCTCAAACCGCCTGCTAGGGTTTGGAGTCGTCCGTGACGAGCCCTCAACCAACTGTTTCTAGTGTGTTCTTTCTCTGCGATCTCCGTGGTGTTCTTTGAGAGGTAATTCCGTCACCCATATTGTTGATCACATGTAGTATAAAATGTTTCGATTACGGTTGATGGTTTGTACTGATGTAGATATATGGCGGACAGTAGTAGTGGTTCCAGTAGGATGGAGATAGATGCAGGGAACGATAACAATGAGGATTATGATAGTTTGGAACATGAGATGTTACCTCCTGAAGACGGGCATATGAATGTAAATGATGATGGTGATGATGCCTCGGACGATAATGTGAGTGAACCTCTAATTTATGCGATGCAATTTTTATTATGACGCCCTAGATTTATTTTTCAATAGTTGTTTTTAATATGTGTAGATCGAGATTGATGCTGATGAGCAGATCGAGTCTGAGGTATTGGACAGTGAATACATAGACAAGGTATGTAGATAACAATTGAAAATTGCTAGCATATGCACTTAATGAACTGATTACAGTGTAATTAACTATTGTCTTTAAATTTTATTTGTTCAGTTAATAATTGGTAGCGATAATACGTATGACTACTATGGTGACTCAGATTTGGAGATAGTTGAAGGATTATGCTCGGTAAATATAAGTGAGGTATGTCATTTATATTTTATAAACATGGGATATAAGCAACTGGAGCAATGTACTCATACTATGTGTGTCGTTGTTCTGAATTTGTAGGTGACATCAGATGATCCTAAAGACAAATGATATAATGTTGACTGTGACAAGGATATTGGTCACCCCGGAGATGAGCGGGAGAAGTATTGGAAGATAAAGGATATGACATTTCATTCTGAAGCTGCGGCATATGTTTTCTACAACTCCTATGCTAGAGACCATGGTTTCAGCATTAGGAAGAGCGGGTCCAAGATCAGCAAACGTGCATCACAAGATGTAGTGAGGAGGACGTTTGTATGTTCCAGGGAAGGGAAACGGCTGAAGAAGTACTTGCCTTTGGAGGGGCGAAAATATAGGCCAAGAGCAAAATCCCGATGTGGATGCACAGCGCAACTGACCGTGAAGCTAGATAGATCTACAGGTGTATGGCGTGTTAGAAATTTTGATGACGGACACAATCATTTGTTGGCTAGACCAGACGAGGTGCCGTTTCTTTGGTCACACAGGAAGATCAAAGATTTCCAGAGAGCAGAGATATTAGCAATGGCAGCTTCTCGGATTAGAAAACACATGATCATGAGTTCCTTTATCAGCAAGTATGGTCGGTATAGTTTCGTTGGATTTACGAGGAAGGATTTGTATAACTGTGTGCAAGGGAGAAGAGGAAGCTTCTTTCAAGTGGCGATGCTGCCACGGCCATTGGAATTATGGAGAGCAGGAAGGAGAAGGACCCCGACTTTTTTTTAATCATGAACTTGATGATAAGGGACGTTTGAAATGTTTGTTCTGGTGCGATTCTCAGTCGCGTATGGACTATAAGAATTATGGTGACGTCTTGGTGTTTGACAGCACATACAAGATGAACCGATATGGTATGCCATTTGTTCCGTTTGTCGGCTTGAACAATCACCGAAAGACTACGGTATTTGGTTGTGCCATCATATCAGACGAGACTGAACATACATATTCTTGGTTACCGCGTATATTTATGAGAGCAATGTATCAGAAGAGGCCGAAGTCTGTAATCACAGATGCAGATGCTGCGATGATAAGAACGATCCGAAATGTATTACCGGATGTGTGGCACCGTATATGTACATGGCACATTGAAAAGAACATGAGCAAGAACCTAAGTCCCAAATCATTGCCGGAGTTTCGGTCTCTATTATATTACACCACTATGGAGGCAAGATTTGAGGTGGGATGACACGCATATGTTAGGAAATGGCAGACATATAAGACAAAAACTTGGCTAAGGAGAATGTATAAGAAGCGGCCGCATACCTAGCAGATGGATTCTGGCTAGATATAAAAAGCAACCAGCGGAGTGAAAGTCTGAACTCATGCCTTCATCTTCACCTTGATTACGGGATGACACTTGTGGATTTAATTGTGCACTACGAGAATGCTATTGTCCGTTTGCGGGAGAACGAGGCACGAGATGATTGCACGTTTTCATAGACTATGCCGGTGACAGTGACTAAATGGCCGGAAATTGAGAGTGCAGCGGCCAGCATGTTCATAGCAGCAAATTTTTATATTGTACAAGAGGAGCTGTGTAAGATTGACGGTATGGTTCTAGTCGAAAAAAGTGAGGGTGAAGAATCAGCAAGGTTCCTTGTTGCATGGAGAAATAACCGGCGCAACCAATTTATTGTCGAGTATACACCAAGCAACTCGAAGCAAAGTATAGAATGCACATGCCGAAGGATGCTCCGCAGGGGCATCCCTTGCAAGCATATACTATTTGTGTTGACGGAATTAAAATTGATTGACCTGCCAAGGTGCATAGTTCTTGCACGATTTTCAAAAGATGCGAGACGTGGGCTACCGGCGAGGCGTACTAGCGATCTGTTTGGTTGGGGATTTTCTGGAGCAGAGGAGCGAAAAAGGTATACCGAGTTCAGTGTGCTAGCGTCGGAAGCTTTACATGTCGCATGCAATGACCCAGATTTGTACAATCAATTAAAGGCAAGCCTGCAGGACATATCATCAAAGCGACAGTCTTATGATACAAGAGTGCGTGGTCCCAGAAAATCCGTTGATTATGATGCAGGGGTGAGTTCTACGAAAGCACCATTAGTTGGTGATCCTGTTAAAGTTAACACAAAAGGTGCCCGTAAGAAAAACAAGAAACGTAAGAACGCTCTTGTCAGTAAAAATGGAAGATCACTTGCGTATGACGAGACAAGGAGGTTAAATCGGTGCAGCGTTTGCAAACTGCCAGGTCACAATAAAAAAAGCGTCAAATGCAAACACCATCCTAGGTAATTCACTTTGCATATCGTTACCTCGTGTCATGTCATGAATTAGTTGTTACTTAATTTTATTTTCGTCATGTGCAGACATATTGCAGAAATGTTGGTCCGGACGGAAGAACAGTAAATATTGGCTACAGTAGATCAATGGAAGTGAAGAGTTGAAACCGTTTGCACCATGTCTTGTAGTTTTGAAGCAGACGTTTGCATTTAAATACCGACGGATATTTTTTTACTATGCGTGTTGAGTTAGTTAATGGCGGAAATTATTTACTGTACGTGTTGAGTCAATCACGAATATTTATCTTCTTCTGATGAGCAAATGTTGGCCTTTGTTGTAGAATGAAGTTTAAATTCTGATATTTTTCTTGTACTTTTTAGCACTGACTAGAAGATAGATGGGTAAATTGCAAGAATCTACGACAATTGAGGCTAGAGCTTCAAAAAACTATGACTTTCGGTGTTTGCTTAAAAAAACTATTACTTTTAGGGCTAATAACTTTGAAGGACTACAACTTTTGTAGATTTAGCAAAACAACAATATATACTAGTCCAATAGTACTGAATACATAATAAAATCACACGACAAAGTACTAGAACATTTCTTGTCCAACATTACCTAATAGAATCTAAAATTTCATCTAAATGTCATTACTCATCAACTATGGCCTTGATCTTTTTCACCTTCTCCTTGTTGTCACCAGCTTTCAATAGATCATATAGCATTATTTCATATTTTTTTATTTTCCTCCTTCAGAGCAGACTTTTCTTCCTCCCATTTCTTCTCCTTTGTCTTCATCATATCTGCTTGTGTTTTCTGCACTTGCTTTAGCATCTCAACTGCAATCCTTAGAGAATCCCTATCCTTCTCCATCGCCACTATTTCAAACTCAGTTTTACCATTCAGCAGGGCCATGTTTTGGTCCATCACCTTCTTGTGAGAATCATCTAGAAACTTGCCAAAATCATCCATGAGGCTTGTATATTTTTTCTCGGCCTTGTTCTTCTCATAAGAAATTTATGTACATTAAAATTCTTTCCACACATGCAATTTAGCTACAACTTACTCGATCGGAAAGCCACTGATGGTCAAGAATTACTTTCAGCTTAATCGACGACACTGCATTTTCGTTTTCATGTTTGTACACAGGCTTTTTTCCAATTGCTTCTGTCTCTGCTGCTTTTTGAACCATACGCACGGCTACGTCTATTTGCTGAGCAGTCAATTTAGATTTATCCTCAATCTTTATATCAATCATTTCTGCGTTCCAAATATAGATAATGATAGTATTAATATTCAGTCGTACACAACATATGAAAACATAATCATTGAGTTTTCTAGCCATTTGGTTTTACCTTTTTTTAGCTCGACGTTTTTGGGGCTCATACCCAACATAATCATTGAGTTTTGTAGAAATTGTCCTCGTCCGCTTCCCTGTCACTTGTTGTACCTTCTCGGTTGGAACAATTTTGCTATCGACACTCTTCGAATCATCATATGAGGTTGCTCCATCCTGTTCTTTACCATTTACCTGAGAAGATTGGCATATTTCTGTTGGTAATTCTGAGGACGCTGATTTAGATGGTGCCATATGATCGATTAACCATGGATTATGAGGAGTGATGCCCATTGGGTCTTTAGGCTCAGTCCTAACTTTTCCCTCTTCTGGCGTGACATTCCCATCGAACCCATCTTCCTTCAGCGACTGAATAGTTTCATTCACAATCTGATCTACTTCAACATCGTCAGAGACATTGTCATACCAAAGTTCTTTCTTTTTAATTGCAGGACCATTCATAAATGACCCATTCTCTGCTCCCTGTTCACCTTCTTTCGAAATGGAAGCTGCTGTGCTTTTATACATTACACCGTTCTTATTTAACAAAGCGACAATTTCCTGAAAAAAGCAACATCAACATAAAGCATCAAATAGCTTTACAACATAATTTGCATTATTGTACATATAGTGTGTTACCTGTGCACAAATGACCATTGATTTCTTCATCATTCACTCAACCATTGACTCCATCTTATGCATCAACCGCTCAATCACTCGCTCCATCATTGACTCAAGAAGTACTTCCTGCACAACTTTTGTATTTTTTTTTGTTTGAGTTTCCCACGTTATATTTTCTGGCCGACTTTGCTTTCGGCTTCGGAATGTTAAAACCCCTTTTAAGATTGTCTTTTCTAGCCTGCAATGTAATATTATTTTCAACCTACAAGTTAGAAAGTATAACTCATGAAGATTACTCATAGTATGAACTATTCGTACGTACAATAAGCCCTTTCAAGATGTATGAGTAGTGAAGATGTATTACCACAATATCGCCTTCACCTCGGCCATTTAAACAGTCATACGCATCCCTTAAGGTAGCAGCGTTGTCCATCCAATTTAGCATGAGTGGTCGTAAGGACAATTCTGGATTGAGCCTACAAGGATCATCTACAGCCTTCACCTTCTCCCAATAAAGATACTACACAGAATAATAAGAAATTCATGACATATATAACATGAAGCAATATCTGAGCGTTTGATCAAAGTTAGATCGGTTCTAAATAGAAAGTATACCTGCAGTAATGACAAGTTTCCCTTAGACCACTGCCTAATTTTTTTGTATTTAAGCGCAAGCCTCACATGTGTCATGAGATGATTTACTGTAAACTCACTCCAATTAATCTTTGACATTCTGTTCACGTCCTCTACTAGTGCCCAGTAATCTTTTGCTACTATCAGTTTACTGTTTGGCGCCAACACTGTGCCAAAGAGAACTAGACCAACTCTACGGAGAAAGTCATCGTCTGCGGCTTTACCTGTCACAATCTCTTTAATTAAGTCTTCAATGACTAGGTTGCCAGTAGTATCACTGAGAAAATATGATGGAATACGAGACTTTGCGTCATCCCATTCCTCATCAAGTATACTCATTCCAGACAAGCCAACGTTACGTAAACCATAAATGCACTCGGCATCGACTGCACTAGCTGATAATTCACCTTTATTTTCTGGGATCACAAACTTCGCAGTATCTATATCGTATACATCTAGCATGTACTGCAGCAAGACAACGCGCATCTTGATTTTGGGAATTTGCAACATACATCGGAAATTTGTTTCTCCAATTTTAGCGCGTTGCGCACTTGAAAATCTATCACATAGGTTGCACCATTTTTCAATGTTGCAATAAATATCACCATCAAGGTCGTTCATGCTGTCATAATCAACGAAAAGAAAAATAATTAATAGTACTTTCAGAAAAAATAGTCCAATTCAAATGCAGATTATAATTGACAGGAAAAATTATGGCTGTGCCAAACCTCAATACTCTCGCAATTTTGCATGTTTTTAGACAATGTACCAGAGCAATTAATACAATTTCGTGTCTGTGATGACATGTCTGTGATCACATGTCTGTGATCGCATGTCTGTTCACATGTCTGTGATCGCATGTAATTTACCAGAGCAATTAATACAGTTAAGTTCAATCAAGTTTCGTGTGTGTGATCACATGTCTGTGATCGCATGTGTGTGTAGGTTGAGAGCTAACAAATTAGCCTGTTTTTAAGTGCACTAATTGGAGACAATGGGGGATCACGAAACAGGGATTGCATGCTCACCAAATTTCTAGCAATTAACAAGGTGGATAGCATCTATAAGGCAAATTATATCTGAACTTTTTTAAGTCCTACGATGTACTCCCTCTGTTTGGGATTTTAGGACCGGAGGATCGAAACAGCAAGACCAAGACGCTAGTAATTGATGTTAATAACTGAGCTTTAATACCCCTATTCATCTCTCCACGGTTGTTTTTCTACCAATCCTAGATCATCTAAACATGCACAAGTAAATTAATGGAGTACAACCAAACCGATCTAAAGAGGGAGAATCAAGATTATTGCACTAGTACACAAGTATCCAGATTAGTCTGCAAATTAATGGAGATTAATATGCAGATAAATGCGCCGCAACTCAGACGTGCAACCTGGATCCACCACGCACAACCGCTTTATAGTCTAGTATGCAGATTAATGTGATGACGGCAGATGCGGCAGTCTCTTCGGTATTGTTACCTCGCAGTCGATGACGGCAGATGCGGCTGACGACAGAGCAGCGACGACCGGAGAAGGTCGCCCACGTCGAGATGGGAGGCGGTGCCAGGGGAAACGACGATTACGGGAGGAGCTACGGGAGAAGACCACGACCTAGATCGTCGTGCGCGCAGCCAACCGCATTAATAACGAAGGATCTTTGGCCTAGTTTAGTCCACTAGTAAAACGGCCCAACATGTTAACTGTCAAAAAATAAAACGTCACAAGTTTTATTATCTGGGTTTTATTATTCAATTATGAATTAATTTTAATGAGCTTGACAAAATCGTATATTTGCAAACTTTGTCAAACTCAGAAGAAATAGGCTTTTCCAAATGAGCAGGTGGTTTGTTGTGGAATACTAGTTGGGTGTGGTTTTGACACCGGTCAAAGTTTAGTCAAAATTGACAAAACTTGGGTAAATTTTCACTACATCCACTACAAATGGAGCTCATGTATTTTTTTAAAAATCACTTTAAGACAGAGGACACCATGTTTCCACATGGATCTAGCCTCACATCATCAAGATCCAACTAATATGCAGCTTTACCAGACGCCGAGATTTTGACCTAAATTTGACCGGACCACCAAAAATTTAAAAAATAACGAAACATTGTGAAACCTTGGCCTCTCACCTGTGTATGCTCCCTGTTTGCCATGAAAAATAATAAACATGTGTGACATGAAAAAGTTCAACCATCTCCTCCCATAGAGCACCTTCGGAGTAGAAGGTTCATGGCTTAGTACGCATATGAGCTAGGTGGTGACCATGCCTACTGCAAACTTTATCGGAATAATCTCAAATTTAGCAGAGATGTGTGTCTTCACATGACAAATAATTCGGTGAGGTTTGTTTTCAATATCTTTGCGAAAGAAAAGGCTCTTCCATTTTAAAATCGCAAAAAACGTCGATTTTCCCTGAACCATGTACTAGAATGTCAATCCAGGTGTGACAACCAGCACCACGAGGTAGGCCACACCAGAGGCACACATGAGCAGGTGGTTTGTTGTGGAATACTAGTTGGGTGTGGTTTTGACACCGGTCAAAGTTTGGTCAAAATTGGCATAACTTGGGTAAATTTGAACTACACCCACTACAAATGGAGCTCATGCATTTTTTTTTAAATCACTTTAAGACAGAGGACACCATGTTTCCATATGGATCTAGCCTCAGATCATCAAGGTGCAACCAATATGCAGCCTTACCAGACGCCGAGATTTTGACCTAAATTTGACCGGACCACCAATAATTCAAAAAATAACGAAACATCGTGAAACCTTGGCCTCTCACCTGTGTATGCTCCCTGTTTGCCATGAAAAATAATAAACATGTGTGACATGTAAGATTTCAACCATCTCCTCCCATAGAGCACCTTCGGAGTAGAAGGTTCATGGCTTAGTACGCATATGAGCTAGGTGGTGACCATGCCTACTGCAAACTTTATCGGAATGATCTCAAATTTGGCAGAGATGTGTGTCTTCACATGACAAACACTTCTGTGAGGTTTGTTTTCAATATCCTTGCGGAAAAAAAGGCTCTTCCATTTTAAAATCGCAAAAAACGACGATTTTCCCTGAACCATGTATTAGAATGTCAATCCAGGTGTGACAACCAGCACCACGAGGGGTTAGTAGGCCACACCAGAGGCACACATGAGCAGGTGGTTTGTTGTGGAATACTAGTTGCGTGTGGTTTTGACACCGGTCAAAGTTTGGTCAAAATTGGCAAAACTTGGGTAAATTTGAACTACACCCACTACAAATGGAGCTCATGCATTTTTTTAAAAATCACTTTAAGACAGAGGACACCATGTTTCCACATGGATCTAGCCTCAGATCATCAAGGTGCAACCAATATGCAGCCTTACCAGACGCCGAGATTTTGACCTAAATTTGACCGGACCACCAATAATTCAAAAAATAACGAAACATCGTGAAACCTTAGCCTCTCACCTGTGTATGCTCCCTGTTTGCCATGAAAAATAATAAACATGTGTGACATGTAAGATTTCAACCATCTCCTCCCATAGAGCACCTTCGGAGTAGAAGGTTCATGGCTTAGTACGCATATGAGCTAGGTGGTGACCATGCCTACTGCAAACTTTACCGGAATGATCTCAAATTTGGCAGAGATGTGTGTCTTCACATGACAAACAGTTTTGTGAGGTTTGTTTTCAATATCCTTGCGGAAGAAAAGGCTCTTCCATTTTAAAATCGCAAAAAACGACGATTTTCCCTGAACCATGTACTCGAATGTCAATCCAGGTGTGACAACCAGCACCACGAGGGGGTAGTAGGCCACACCAGAGGCACCCATGTGCAGGTGGTTTGTTGTGATACTAGTTGGGTGTGGTTTTGACACCGGTCAAAGTTTGGTCAAAATTGGCAAAACATGGGTAAATTTGAACTACACCCACTACAAATGGAGCTCATGCATTTTTTAAAAAATCACTTGAAGACAGAGGACACCATGTTTCTACATGGATGTAGCCTCACATCATCAAGGTCCAACCAATATGCAGCCTTACCAGACGCCGAGATTTTGTCCTAAATTTGACCGGACCACCAAAAATTCAAAAAATAACGAGACATCGTGAAACCTTGGCCTCTCACCTGTGTATGCTCCCTATTTGCCATGAAAAATAATAAACATGTGTGACATGAAAGATTTCAACCATCTCCTCTCATAGAGCACCTTTGGAGTAGAAGGTTCTGATGGGTTCGTAGCATGGAAAACAAACATTTTCTACCGCAAGAACGAACAAAACCCAGATCTAATCTAGATAAAAGCCAAGATCTAATCTATTAGACATGTGCAACGAGATAGATCTGTACTAACCCTCGTAGATCCAAAAGCGTTACGAGATTAGATCTCGGGGTTGATGTAGTCGATCACTTGCCGATCTCAAGATCGTGTGGACGATCCTTCCGGCGCCGCTGCTCCGGCGCGCTCGCAATTCGGTCACACGCGGAGTCGGCGCACCTTCCTCTCCCGCTCCCAAGCAGCGGAGGTAGTATATCTTCTCCACGGAATCCCAGCAGCACGACGGTGTGGTGGTGGTGGTGGAGTAGAGAATTCTGTAGGGCTTCGCCTAAGCCTGAGCAGAGGGAAGGAGGAGGAGAGAGGCGGCGGCTAGGGCTTGTTATGGGAGAGTACTAAGGGGTGGCGCCCCCTCCCCTCTATTTAAAGGAGGGAGGCACCATGGGAGCGAGAGTCCTAGTAGGACTCCCCTCCCTCCTTGGCCGGCGGATTGGGAGGGGGGAGGAATCCTCCTCCCCCACGAATCCGTGTCTTGCCCCACAAAGACTCCTTGATCCTTTCTTGGTTTTCAAGCAAACTCCAAGAAATCTTCTAGAACCTTCCAGAACATTCTGAAACCTTCTAGAATCCCCATACAAATACTCCGGAACATTTCCTAACTTAGAAAATGATCCCCAATATATGAATCTTATTCTCCCGACAATTCCGGATCTCCTCGTGATGTCCCGGATCCAAGCCGAGACTCCGAACAACATTCGGTCTCCAACGCACATTCCATATCTACTTAAAACAACTTCGAACCTTAAGTGTGTCATCCTACGGTTCGTGAATATGCAGACATGATGAAGACACCTCTTCGATCAATAACCATCAGCGGGATCTGGAGATCCATAATGGCTCCCACATACTCAACGATGACTTTGTGATCGATAGAACCATTTTACATACGAAACCAATTCCCTTTGTCACGCGATATTCTACTTATCCGAGGTTTGATCGTCGGTATCTCCATACCTAGTTCTTCCTCGTTACTGATAAGTACTCTTTACTCGTTCCATGATATGTCATCCCTTGTGACCTAGTCACATGCTTGCAAGCTAACTAGATGACATTCCATCGAGAGGGCCCAGAGCATATCTATTCGTCATATGGATGGACAAATCCCAATCTTGGTCCATGCGCTTCAACACATACTTTCAGAATACCCAATGTCACCTTTATAACCACCCGCCATTTAAGCGCGTTTGATATCATCAAAGTACCCATCCGGTGATGGTGATCAACATAACCTCATGGTCGAAGGATTAGGTTACTATGCATTTGAAAAGCTTGTAGCAAAACGAACTTAATGACTTGATCTTATGCTATGCTTACTATGGGTGTGTGTCCATCACATCATTCTCCTAATGATATGATCTTGTTATTAACGACATCCAATGTCCATGATCAGGAAACCATGATCATCCATTAATCAACAAGCTAGTTTAACAAGAGGCTTACTAGGGACTCTTTTATGTTTATAAAACACACAAGTATTAATGTTTCTGGTTAATACAATTATAGCATGGGATGTAAACATTTATCATAAACATAAAGATATAATAATAACCACTTTATTATTGCCTCTTGGGCATATCTCCAACAGTTTCCCACTTGCACTAGAGTCAATGATCTAGTTAAAAAACTTGTGCATTCAACACCTATGGCTTTCTGGTGTTGTATAGACACTATTGCTAGTGGTAAACATAATCTTCGGATCTGACACTTTCAGTTCCGTGTGTATTTGCATGTCCTTGCGTCTCTACGCATTACTCATTCTCCAATGAGATGGCATTGTATAAATTTGGTCCTTTGGTGAGACCTTTAGTTCCTTGGGATTAAATCATGTTGATACAATTGTCATACAATGTATCTTCATAGTATTATCCTGCTATGAACCACACCTAGTTTGATAACAAACTACTTGACGCAAATGCCCTCATTTGCTGCTACAATAGTAGTCATATACTTAGCCTTTTGATGTAGTATCTGTCACAATGTTTTAACTTTGGTACTCAACCAAATCCGTTATGGAACTTCCTTTCCATTACATTGTGCCACCCACAGTTTAAATTGAGATAAACTTAATTTGTGACAAAACTAGTATCAATGCAACAATTTACAATGAATTATTTGTCACCACTATATAAATAATATATTCTTAGTTCTTCCAAAGATCATAGGAATATCCCTACTATTTGTCCAATGATCATCTTATGAGTCATTCTGGTATATGCTCATAACATTTAGAGCATAGGACATATCTGGATGTGTACATCTCAAAGAATGATTGATCAAAATATTATTGTGATTTCACCAAGTGTCAAAACACTTGAATCTCGTGTCAACACACTTGAATCTTGATTCAGTCTTTTCCGTGCGTCAAGAACCTTTCTTGTTGTTTCCATATTGAACTCATTCAACATCTTATCTATGTACATTTGGCAAAACCATATTAGCGTCTCAATCTATCCATATAGACATTGATGCCTAATTCTTGGGTTATGCCTAAGTCTTTCATCAAAATGAAATTCTTAACCCGTGTCAATAAAAGATACATCATTTCTAATCAACAATATGTCTTTCACATAATGTATTAGAAATATGTCTTAGCTCTCCCACTTAATTTCTTGCAAAATGCAAACATCTTCATCGTCTCTGGTGAAATTAAACCTTTTAACGGTTTCATCACGGTGAAGATTCCAACTCCGCGATGCTCACTTCAACCATTGAAGTTTTGCATACTCTTTTAGCATCCTTTGAATTAACAAAACCCTTTGGATCGTGTCATGGACACATCCTAGGTAACCATTCTATTAGAAGAACTTGTTTTGTTTGTTCAACTACCATATACCAAAATATATGTACTGGTTGCTACATTAATCCGTCCAGACCAAATATCGCTATGGAAGATCAAATCTTATCATAGTCAATTCCTTGAACATTGTCGTAAACTCTTTCCGACATGTCGACTATTTCATAGATGTGAAACATCCATGTCTATTTCTTTATAGATCCATATACGACTGTAAGGTCTTGCACCTTTCCAGAGGGTCTTTCAAATTCAAAGCTTGATTTCTCGTGTATGGAATTATCATGGATTTTATGGCTTCAATCCACTTAACGAAGTCAGGGCCCATCATTGCTTCTTTGCATGTAGTCGGTTCATCATTGTCAAACAACAATGATTTAACTCTCAAATCTTGGCATTTTATTACTTACCTGACCTACTTGGTTCAATAGTAACTTAGATCTCCGTGACCACAACCTTTGAGGCACGTGAGACATGAGCATTGTTGCTACCTCCGGGACACTTACCGACGCTGTGCAACTCAGCACATATTAGCCAAGGTTCAACAACCTTGTCAAAGTTCTATTGTCCTCCCACTTAACTTTTCACCAAAAATTCCTTCTCAAGAAACTCGACATTCTAAGTGACAAACACTTTTGTCTTCGGTGTTATGGAGGAATACCCAATGGTTATTCAAAATAACCTACAAAGACATGCTCATCTGACTTTGGTTGTAAACATTTTACTTATGCGTAGCATACCAAAAATTTAAGAAAGGACAACCTGGGTTTTATCCCAAACCATGACTTATATGGTGTCATTTCAACGGATCACGATGGAGCTCTTTTCAGTGTAAAAGCGGTAGTCACTAAAGCTTTAATCTTTAAAATATAATGGCAATTTTATAAATGACACCTTTGATCTTACCATGTCAAACAAGGTTTCATTACATATCTTGAACACTCCATACTCCTATGGTGTTTTGGGAAATGCAAATCCATGGAACGATTCCTCAAATCTTAGGTGTTTTGCTAAACTTGTAACTCAAACATCTTTATGATTCAATCATAATTTTTTTTATTTTCTTGTTACAATAATTTTCCACTTCATCTTGAAAGTCTTTGAACATTTTCAAATGTTTCATACTTATTCCTTATTGAGTAGGTATATACATATACTCACTCAAATCTTCGGAGAAAGCATATGAAGTTGAAATCCATCGCCCACGACTACATAATGGACTATATACATCAATATGTACAAATTCCAATCAGTTAGTCGTCTATTCCTCTTTTGGCCTACGGACGGAGTTTTAATTATCTCCAGGAAAGTATCACAAGCGTCATTTGATCAAAATCAAAGACTCCAAAAATTCATCAACATGGAGTTTCTTCATGTATCCCTTTCAATATAATTTAAATGGCGATGTCACTTTGCAAGTGATCTTTCAATCATTTGTCTTGCAACATTTTAGCATTAGTTTTATGGTTGTTATTTCTCCAACCAGACTTGTATATCATCCATCTATTATGGAATGCGGTAATTATTTGAACAACCTTTTGTCGTCATAATACCTGATCAAAATAACAATTATTGAAACAAATCTTGAAGGAAAGCTTTGATGTTAACGAGCAACACAACAACCCTTTGTTTGTTTTCGATGAGCATCATCACATATTCTCTTGCTAGTTACTTAGGCCATTGCAGTTCATGAATTGTGTTGTCCTGTATGACACTTCATACCAACCAATTCGGTATCCAATACCGCAGAACCACATTGTTTAACAACCAAGGAATACAGTCATAACATGTATCTTCTATATACCTAAGTTGGACATCTCCAATCTTTTATTTTCTGCCAAATATTTTATAGATTCTCTTTCAACAATTCCTTTTCTTTTAAAAGAATCTATCAACATCAATAGTGGTGTCATTCACATGACACATAGTACAAAGTGTGTATAGTCAAATACTAATACCTTTGGACTTGCACTTTGAAGTGGATCACCTTCATCAAATGTTTGGCATTCTTTCAAAATTCCATTCTGTAGTAATCTTTTAGTGTAGTAAACATTTTACTTACATCTTCTATTCATCCTTATCATGACAACTTTCATGATCAAGCTGCCATAGCTTATAAAGGTGAATTGCGAGTATAATGTTTCTTTTCCAAAACCTTTTGGAGGATTAGGACGAATAGCGTCTCCAATCTTCACAAATTCTCATCAAATATGAGGACATATACTCTATCATGTTGTAACCAACACATTGTTTTAGATATCGCAATACCTTTCACATATGATGGTTTCTGAAACATCGCTTTTAGCTCTTAGATAAACTTGATATTAAAAACAATCTTTTGAGTATCAAGAATCATGGAGGCAAACATGATACATTAGATACTAACACTGAAATTGTTACTCTTGATTTAATACTGTTTATTAAACTTCACAGAGTAAACGGAGTTTGCTGAAAGTTTTCAATATGACTTTTAAACTTTAGATTGACACTCAAAAACAATACGATACCAGATCGTAAAGCAAATATCCAGAATTTCTATAGTTCTACTATCTCAACTATAACTAAGCGTAAGGTGGTGAACGGATGCCAATGACTACAAAAAGCTATGCAAATTCACTTTGATTGTGTTTATGATAAATTGAGTTTGACTAATCCAAATTACAAAAGAACTCCCACTCAAAACAACATCCCTCCAGTCGTTTTAGTGATTACACGAACCAAATCCACTACACCAAGTCCGATCATCACGTGAGATGATGTAGCTTTAAAGGCGAACAATCAACATGTTCATCATATCATCCATATGACTCCTGATTTACCTTTCGGTATTCCGTCTTCCGAGACCATGTCTGTACATGCTAGGCTCGTCAAGGTTAACCTTAGTATCCGCATGTGCAAATTTGGCTTGCACCCGTCATATGCACACGTAGAATCTATCACACCCGATCATCACGAGATGCTTCGAAACGACGAGTCTTAGCAACGGTGCCTACTAAGGACGAACACTTTATTACTTGATATTTAGTGAGAGGGATCATCTTATAATGCTACCGTCGCGATCTAAGCAATACAAGATGCATAAAGGATTAACATCACAGGCAATTCATAATTAGTGTGATATGATATGGCCCTTTCTTCTTATGCCTTTGATCTCCATCTCCAAAGCACGGACATGATCTCCATCATCACCTGCATTGCGTCAAGGTCAGTGGCGCCGCTTCATGGTTGTCCATCATCACTAGCAACTATTACAACTACTTGGAATAAAGCTATTACAAGATGAATAGACACGCAGGTCTTAACAGAATTAAAGACAACCATTAGGCTCCTTCCGGTTGCCATATTACAACAAGGATAATTGCATACATCAAATATAATCACAATCACATGATGGCCATATCACATCACAAAACCCCTGCAAAAACAAGTTAGACGCCTCTAATTTTCTTTGCATGTTTTACGTGGTTTGGGGCTTTCGAATAAGAACGGATATTACCTACGAAACTGAACCACAACGTTGATATAGGTGCTATCAAGTGCAAAGTGTAGATTTGATCTATACTATGATGGGAGAGACAGACACCCGCAAAGCCACTTGTGCAATACGAGTTGCACGTCAACTGTGGAGCAAGTCTCATGTGCGATGACATGTAAGATTAGCCCGGGCCGCTTCATCCCACCATACCGCAAGATGCAAAGTACACAAAGCAAAAGACGGCACGAGCACCAACGCCCACAAAACCATTGTGTTCTACTCGTGCAACAGATCTACGCATAAACAAGGCTCTGATACCACTGATGGGTTCGTAGCATGGAAAACAAAAAAATTCTACCGCAAGAACGAACAAAACCTAGATCTAATCTAGATAAAAGTCAAGATCTAATCTATTAGACATGTGCAACGAGATAGATCTGTACTAACCCTCGTAGATCCGAAAGCGTTACGAGATTAGATCTCAGGGTTGATGTAGTCGATCACTTGCCGATCTCAAGATCGTGTGGACGATCCTTCCGGCGCGCTGCGTTCAGCGCTTCATGATCGGTCACACGTATGGAGTCGTGAGACCTTCCTCTCCCTTTCCTGAGCAGCGGAGGTAGTAGATCTTCTCCACGGAATCCCAGCAGCACGACGGTGTGGTGGTGGTGGTGGAGTAGAGAATTCTGCAGGGCTTCGCCTAAGCCTGAGCAGAGGGAAGGAGGAGGAGAGAGGCGGCGGCTAGGGCTTGTTATGGGAGAGTACTAGGGGGTGGCGCCCCCTCCCCTCTATTTAAAGGAGGGAGGCGCCATGGGAGGGGGAGTCCTAGTAGGACTCCCCTCCCTCCTGGTCTGGATTGGGAGGGAGGAATCCTCCTCCCCCACAAATCCGTGTCTTGCCCCACAAAGACTCCTTGATCCTTTCTTGGTTTTCAAGCAAACTCCAAGAAATCTTCTAGAACCTTCCAGAACATTCCAAAACCTTCTAGAATCCCCATACAAATACTCCGGAACATTTCCTAACTTAGAAAATGATCCCCAATATATGAATCTTATTCTCCGGACAATTCCGGATCTCCTCGTGATGTCTCGGATCCAATCCGAGACTCCGAACAACATTCGGTCTCCAACGCACATTCCATATCTACTTAAAACAACTTTGAACCTTAAGTGTGTCACCCTACGGTTCGTGAATATGCAGACATGATGAAGACACCTCTTCGATCAATAACCATCAGCAGGATCTGGAGATCCATAATGGCTCCCACATACTCAACGATGACTTTCTGATCGATAGAACCAATTTACATACGAAACCAATTCCCTTTGTCACGCGATATTCTACTTATCCGAGGTTTGATCGTCGGTATCTCGATACCCAGTTCTTCCTTATTACTGATAAGTACTCTTTACTCCTTCCATGATATGTCATCCCTTGTGACCTAGTCACATGCTTGCAAGCTAACTAGATGACATTCCATCGAGAGGGCCCAGAGCATATCTATCCGTCATATGGATGGACAAATCCCAATCTTGGTCCATGCGCTTCAACACATACTTTCAGAATACCCAATGTCACCTTTATAACCAACCAGTTACAGAGCGGCGTTTGATGTCATCAAAGTACCCATCCGGTGATGGTGATTAACATAACCTCATGGTCGAAGGATTAGGTTACTATGCATTTGAAAAGCTTGTAGTAAAACGAACTTAATGACTTGATCTTATGCTATGCTTACTATGGGTGTGTGTCCATCACATCATTCTCCTAATGATATGATCTTGTTATTAACGACATCCAATGTCCATGATCAGGAAACCATGATCATCCATTAATCAACAAGCTAGTTTAACAAGAGGCTTACTAGGGACTCTTTTATGTTTACAAAACACACAAGTATTAATGTTTTCGGTTAATACAATTATAGCATGGAATGTAAACATTTATCATAAACATAAAGATATAATAATAACCACTTTATTATTGCCTCTTGGGCATATCTCCAACAGGTTCGTGGCTTAGTACGCATATGAGCTTGGTGGTGACCATGCCTACTGCAAACTTTATCGGAATGATCTCAAATTTGGCAGAGATGTGTGTCTTCACATGACAAACACTTCTGTGAGGTTGGTTTTCAATATCTTTGCGGAAGAAAAGGCTCTTCCATTTTAAAATCGCAAAAAGCGACGATTTTCCCTGAACCATGTACTAGAATGTCAATCCAGGTGTGACAACCAGCACCACGAGGGGGTAGTAGGCCACACCAGAGGCACACATGAGCAGGTGGTTTGTTGTGGAATACTAGTTGGGTGTGGTTTTGACACGGTCAAAGTTTGGTCAAAATTGGCATAACTTGGGTAAATTTGAACTACACCCACTACAAATGGAGCTCATGCATTTTTTTAAAAATCACTTTAAGACAGAGGATACCATGTTTCCACATGGATCTAGCCTCAGATCATCAAGGTCCAACCAATATGCAGCCTTACTAGACGTCGAGATTTTGACCTAAATTTGACCGGACCACCAAAAATTCAAAAAATAATGAAACATCGTGAAACCTTGGCCTCTCACCTGTGTATGCTCCCTGTTTGCCATGAAAAATAATAAACATGTGTGACATGAAAGATTTCAACCATCTCCTCCCATAGAGCACCTTCGGAGTAGAAGGTTCATGGCTTAGTACGCATATGAGCTAGGTGGTGACCATGTCTACTGCAAACTTTATCGGAATGATCTCAAATTTGGCAGAGATGTGTGTCTTCACATGACAAACATTTTTGTGAGGTTTGTTTTCAATATCCTTGCGGAAGAAAAAGCTCTTCCATTTTAAAATCGCAAAAAACGACGATTTTTCCTAAACCATGTACTAGAATGTCAATCCAGGTGTGACAACCAGCACCACGAGGGGGTAGTAGGCCACACGAGAGGCACAATTTGAAATTCCTGTGAAAATAATCGATGCCACCCTTTTTTAACAGTTTCGTGGCAATGTATCCTACTACAACAAAATGAGGAAACGCTGAGCATCTTTAACATTTTTTTAGGGAACTTTAATTTTTTTTCCTAGAGAGATCCTATTCGAGCTAATGGGCCTAGCCATTGAGAGCCTATTCGGGCTGACAAGCCCGCCCAAAATATATTCATATTGTCACACCATTCTGTTTTATTTAGTACCACATTGATACCATAAGGAGAATAGCGATGACGAGCTGACTATATCTTGACACCCACGTGCTTTGTTACAAAATACTTACCTGGACGGGGTCAACGAGTGATCAAGAATGCTCGATCCTGGCCAAGATCAATGGCTCAGATTGCACACTGTGAGAGCGTTGGTCTACCACCTCCCCAAGTAGAAGATTGGATGTCGCAATTTATGGTAGAGGGGGTACACAATTTGCACGGCCCCTACAAGTTTGAAAATAAATAAATATATTATAATTATAATTGCATTATATGAAGGAAATTTGAAAATTCACTAGCTGGGCTGACACTGACAGGCTGGGATATAGCAAGTGTATAGTTGTATTTAGGCTTCGATCGTTCCTATAGGCTAGGCTGGGACCTGCTGTCCAGCTGAGATATTAAACTGACCCGTTGTGTATGGGCCTAGCTGATGAAAGTGTTGTTGAACACATGTGCGAAACGATAGAGCCAAGCGCTAAATGCTGGATTTTTATTCAATAATGGACTCTTTATCACATGGAGACTTCATTTCAGTTCTGGTGACCCTTTGGGCAATCTGGACTGCTAGAAGGATACAAGATTTTCACAAACAGAATACAAGATGCAACCTGTACATGTCATACATTTCATCAGGTCATTGCAGAGCAACAAGGGTTGTTCTCGCGAAACTGTTCAATACAAACTGCATTAACAATATACCAACAAGGAAGCTACGATAACTGGTTCCGAGAACACACCAAAAGGAGGCTACGATAACTGGTTCTAACAGTCCAAACTATATAAACATCAGTACTGGTTCTGACAACGCACCAAAAGGAGGCTACGATAACTGGTTCAAACAGTCCAACCACATAAACAATAGTACGTAGTAAGAACATATGTTAAAGTGCGGAACTGCCATCTAAACTAAGCCACAGACAATAAGCACCTGCAACAGAGCCCTATGTTCAGCCTTCTCGCGAATATCTTTAGAAGACTCGGCTAGAGCACGAACATGCATCAGTAGGTGCTCTAGATGACCACCCCTCGGCTTGGAGCCATGGTAGTAGCATCTGTATAGGCCCTTCTTCATGTAAGCAGACTCGCCTAGATTCTCTAGCTTCATGATCTCCTTGAAAATGAAGGAATCCTTATTCCTATGATCCACTTCCTCTGCGGAGTCGTCCGAGGCAAACTACATGAAAATATAATAATTTCAATATCCTATCAAATATAATCTACAGGACAATTTTATGCATGCATAATAAATTTTCAGAAATGATCACCGATAGTGGGATTCCGTCCTCGTTCAATTCATAAGGATCCTCAAACTCAAACTTGTTGAGTTCATCAACCTCTTGTAGCTTCCTCTTCTTATCACCATGACTTATGGATGACTCGCCCCCTGGATGGCAAAAAATACATGCAAAATTGGATTCATATAAATCTATCAAAAGGCAATACAACACTTTCAAAACATATTAAACCATATTCAAATTCTATTTTAATTTACATAGAACTATCTATAACTAATCATCATACAATCTTCCGTGACTACACATCATACAAACTATCATTATTGTGATCTACAAATCTCCTAGTACTAACATTATGTACCAAAACTAGGCAAAAGGGCAAACAAATTTAAAAAAAGGAGTACCATATCAGTTTTAACCATGAGAGCATATATAGTACCACGGTACTAAATAAATTAATTAGACAGATAACACTTATGCAATACTTGTGATATAGTAAGAATTATATGAGGACATGTACTCATAATAAGTTCATTCGACATAATCCATTTATGAAAATAGTCTAAACTAATTGTAGAATCCAAGAGATAAATATATGAGATAACACATGGAGCTCAATGTACAAACAAGAAGTGGATGAAGTTTCATATTACAATCCAGACTAGCACTGCATATTATAATATGCAAGTCTGAATTTGAAAAATAATAAAAATTCCTACCATTAAACTGAATCATATTTCCACAGTGCACATAACTGAAATGTTACCGTGTGAACTAAATACAAACTATTCATCAGTTTCCTAAATAGTATACATGTACCATACTTACATCAACACAAAAATTTCAAACAGATAATTTGCAAATGTCATATGAACAACGATTGAACAATTACTGCATGGATTGGGGATGGATGCATCCTAGTGTGTACTAATTACCAAACCAATCTGTGTACTGATTACGCAATGGCAATTTAAGCTCTGTTTTTTTAAGTATTCAAAGAATACTTCAGTTTCTAGAAATAATAAAGTATCAAATACTTTATCAGCGGTCGATGTCATCTGTCGTAGCAGACCAGGAAACATGCACCTAGGATCCTAGTTTTATGCGTGCTTGCATGCAATCAGATGCCTTTGAGGCCTTATCTATCCAATAATGATAGTACAAGCATGGTTTGATCCAACTCACAGAACAATAATGCATACAGTAGTCATGCAAGCATCTACCGGTCAAGAGAAACCATATATGAAACATAACAATCAGTCAAAGAGATTGTACATATATAGCACTTCCCAAACGCCTTGCAGTTTTTGTCAAAACTGAGAAATACTATAGTATGAAGAAACTGTAGTATTCCTCCCCGGTGCACTGGAATACTTCAGTTTTGTAATACTTCAGTCTAAGAAAAACTTTGTTGCCAAACTAGAATTTAATCTTCAATTAATAACTATGAACCCTAGCGTTCAAATCCTAGCTATGTATATCTACAGATTTTCTAACAACGATTAGGCCCAACACTGAAACAATAGAGGGGCAGAAGAGATCGATGGTGATACTTACCTTATTCGCATCCTACTGCACAAGATTCACCACCGGTTGAACCCCCACCTCCTGAGCGGCACCGTCGAGCACCGCCTTGTCCGCCTCCTCCGCCACCAAATCTGACGCCTACACGCCCTTGCCAGCTGCGCCCACCGCCTGACCGGTGGAGTCAACCACCGCCTTCTCCGCCTCCTCCATCGCCAAATCTGACGCATGCACACCCTTGACAGTTGTGGTAGCTGCGCCCACCTCCTCAGCGGTAGCGTCAACCACCGCCTTCTTCGCCTCCAAATCCGACACAGACGCCACCAACGAGCCCTTGCCGGCTATGGCTGTTGTGCCCACCTCCTGACCGGAAGAGTCGACCACCGCCTTCTCCGCCTCCGCAGCCCCAATACACTTCACCACCTCCAGATCCGCACGGAATGCGCCCTCGTCGGCCACGAGTTCATCCGCAACTCCCCTGCCACCGCCAACTCCCACCCCTTCTCCGTTTCCTCCCATCTTCTTCTTGACATAGGAGGCGGGGTCCGATGCACCGCGTCCTTCCATCGCCACCAAGGGGAAAGTGGCCGGAGCTGATTCAGATCCGGACGGTGAATGGGGGCGGTGGGGTTAATTTTGCCAAATTGGGTGGGGAAAATGGTTGGGACCTAGGCGACGACAACGATGGTTACCATTTATATCGCGTGACCAGTCGCTTTTCAAGACACGTCATCACCGTATAATATACAGTATACTACACCGTACATTTAACCGCACGTGTATGTAACATAGGGTCCCCAAGCGGGCACGGGTTCTACTGGGCTTTAAAGGGCCACCCGAGGGCCATCTAGCCCTACTTCTCCAACCGGTATAGGCAAATCCTGACCGTTCATATCACTTCTAACCACTGAAATGGCTTGTATAGTACTACCACATTACCAGTTTACCACTACCCCGGCTGGTCTTTACCTATTCTAATCAGATCGATGATAATCAATTGTGCAGGCCAGTAGTTGTACTTTCTTGATTGATTAGCTTAGTTTAAGTCCCATTTCCCATGGCGACAAGATCTCGCATCTCGATGGAGGTTCCGCACGCTGAGTGATGCCGCGGAGTCGTCGTCGTTCGCCCACTGAGAGTCGTCTTGATCTGCAGTCTGTGGTGTGATCATCAAGCTCATCCTTGCCATAGTCGTAGTCCCCTCCCAAACAGGGCAGCCGGAGATGGACTCGCCGCCGCGCGTGTGCGTCACCGGAGGCGGCAGCTACATGGGCTCCTGGCTCGTCAAGCTGCTCCTCTCCCGCGGCTACGCCGTGCACGCTACCGTCCGCGACCCATGTATGAGACCATCAGACCACTAGATAGCTGCTGCACTGCCCGCACGGCTCACTTGCCACTCAGTCTCTGCATCTGTCATCTTCTTGCAGGTGATCCCAAGAACGCGTGCCTGGGGAAGCTGGACGGAGCCTCGGCGAACCTGCGGCTGTTCAAGGCAGACATGCTCGACTACGACACGGTGGTGGCGGCGTTCGCTGGCTGTGAGGGCGTCTTCCATGTCGCCACTCCGGTGCCGGAACAAAAGATGGTTGATCCTCAGGCAAGTGCATGTTTATTCGCTCTAGACTGATATATGGCTGACCCAGGAATCCAGGATCTTTCAGGAAAGGATCACTTCACTTTTCTTAGACTAGAATGTACTAGAAATGTGATAGCTAGTCTTAACTTCCAAAGAGAGTGAGTACTTTTGATTACTCGAGCAGATTCAGATCTGCAGTTTTTTTTTTTTTGCGGGTAGTCTGGGGACTATTTTCCTTTGGAGACGGAAAAGGACGAAACATCAAGAATATGTTGATCTCGGGCCGAATTATGAGAGCCAGTAGCCATAATGTCAAAATCATTTTTTTTATAGAGAAAGGATGGGTACTTTTTCCTTGTTTCATGTAATATATGTGCGATACTTACATAGGAAGAACTTCTGTAAATTTGTGAAAAGCTTGCAGGTGTAAGGGTAATTTGCTGTGCTTATGTACCTAAGAAGTCAAACCTTCTGCCGTTATTGATAAACTTAGTATTGTGCAGAAAGAGATGATGGATCCGACTGTCAAAGGCACCATGAATGTGCTCAAGGCTTGCTCAGCTACCACGGTTAAGAAACTCGTTCTGGTCTCATCGGCAGCCTCTCTTTGCTTTAACCCGGATTGGCCTGAAGATAAAATCAAAGATGAAAGTTGCTGGTCAGACAAAGAGTTCTGCAGGGAAAATGAGGTCAGCACTGAGCGAAATTGGTCGATACATAGTTACATATACCAAGTTTCCAAATATTTGACGGGAAAACATATACTCCCTCCGATCCAAATTAATTGACTCAGATTTTGTCTACATTCGGATGTATCTAGACATGTTTTAGTACTAGATACATCCGAATCTAGAAAAACTTGAGTCAATTAATTTGGATCGGAGGAAGTATAGTAACATACTGAGCTTTACTGAATTGTTATCGGGGATAATTGCTGAAACAGAGGACTAACATATGCTTGTTTCTGTTGGGAAGAACTGGTATTCTCTCGCCAAGACCGAAGCTGAAGAGATGTCACTGGAATACGGAGAGAAGAACGGGTTGCACGTCGCTACATTCTGTCCCGGTCTGGTCTTCGGCCCTCTGTTGCAGCATGTGGCGCTCAATACCAGCAGCAAGGTTCTCCTCTACATCATAAGAGGTTTCACTCTTCACTCCTGAATGTATGATATTTTTTGCAACATGCATTTCCTTCTTTCATTTATCAGCGGAGTATACAATCATTTTGGACATTGCACATCAGATTTAGTACGGTTACCTTTACCCAGATGCGTGCTTTTGTGACTTGTAACTCATAGCTTCCCATCAAACTTTAGAAAATGAGTTTCTAGCTTTACTGTAATTTCATCTGTTTGAATGGATGCAGGAGGACCTGACACGATGAACAACAACTTCTGGCCTACAGTAGATGTTCGCGACGTCGCAGATGCGTTACTCTTGTTATACAACAAGGCAGGGCCATCAGAGAGATACATATGCGCATTAGACCAGATGGACATAAAGGATTTGCTGCGAATTTTGAAGGGCGTGTACCCTAACTACAATTATGCAGACAAGTAAGTTGCATCATACCACGCCGCATACCCGCATAGTAGCTCGCTTTGGAGTTAGAGTGGATTGAGATTATGATTTAGAGAGGAACTTGACCACATTTTCTTGGGTGGACAGGATGGTTGACGTGGGTTGCAAGGCTGCAATGACTTCCGCCAAACTGAAGAATCTTGGGTGGAGACCAAGAAAGCTAGAGGACATGCTCGCAGATAGCATCGAGTCCTATGAAAAAGCGGGCCTCCTTCAGGTTTCAGATGGCAAACCTTGTCGGCTTCCCTTCTTCTATCGTATGCCGCCTGTCCAGGAATGAATCAGACACCACCGTGCCACTGATCTTGATTTTTCTCCGACGAGTGTGCTTCACAAGAATCAGTAGGGGATGCGGTCCCATGCCTTGGCTCATCTGCTGGCCATTCAAGATAGATACAGATGGAACTTGTACGTGTCTGTGATTCCTATCTGAATCTTTCACAATTGTACTTCCATTGTTGTTTTGATCAAATTGATTTTGTGATGTTGTAAGCAACAACGGTGGATGCTGAGTTTGGTTTTAAGACATAAGCCCACGTACCCATCTTTGGGGATTTAGTATAAGAGGCCCCTTGGTTCAAAGAACTTTCATAGGAATTCTGGACGACTTATTTCTAATGATTTGTTCACGGTATTTTTTTTTGGAGAAATAAAAGATTTTCACAAACACAAACAAATATATTTTTAGAGTTTCATGATCATTTTTCCTGAGACACATGATTTTTTTATGGTATGTGCAAACATTTTTTCACCATTTTTTGTTTGGTCAAAACAAGTAAATATATTCACACAACAGAAGCCAAAAGTGTGGAAGGCCAAAAGTAAGCCTAACAAACACCCGAGACAGGCCCAATCGACTTGTTAATTCATACTACACTAAAAAGAGGCTTATTCATGCGATGCACCGGGAAAAACCCTAGGTCCCGTGTCGCACCCCGGGGCGGCATCATCAGACCTAACCACAGCCACCCCCGGAGGCCACACGAAAGGAGGTTGTGCTGCCACTACCGCCCGCTCTTGTCGCCGACGCCTAGGGTCGGCCCGTCGATAGTCTCGGTGTTTTACAGTGCTAGTGTGTGCATCAACTCGCCAGCACACACGTTTTAAAGTGTAATAGCATGAATAATTCTATTTCATTGACTGATCCAGAATTTCAACAGTTTCGTACAATTTTCATAGCCGAAGGGTCATCTCAACACAAATAAAGTTCAGCAGCGGAAATCAAACAATTGATAAGAAGATCTATTCAGTGCGACAGACAAAACATGCTGAGTGGAGGCTTGCAACTCTAACCTCGTACCTCACTCGTCTTCGGAGCAACATGCAACATATGCAGCGACGAATGGTCAATACATTGACTATATTAGCAAGTTCACTATTTATGGTGGTTATAAATCAAATGACAAATAGGATTACCATATTCAAGGTGAAAGTACCAAATTTAGAACATGGCAATTTTTAAAGAGTGTTCTAAAATGGGGCTATCATGCATGCTTTATTTTTGCTTTCAAACCAAATGACAAATAGGATTACCATATTCATGGTGAAAGGTCCAATTTTGATCGACTAGAGGGGGATGATTAGGCGACTACCAATTTTTATCTTTTTAATCAAATTAAGGCTTTACAAGAAAATGGACTGAAGCCACTGACAGGGCAGATGTTGGAGGCTATTTTTTGGTCCAAACTGGCCCGTTCGATAGTTATTATGGGGTTTGTACCAAAATGGGGCTGCTGTTAGAGATGTTCTTAGTGTTGCTCAGGGCCGGTGGAAAATGCTCGGTTTAGTACCTACTCGCCTATGGGAAGAGGCTGCGACCAAGTTATAAGTGATGGATTTGTTCCTCTCTCCGGTCCGGGTTTTAAAGATGGAGTGATGTCTCTTCTTATACTTAGGTTCTATGCGCATAACGTCCAAAAGTAGGCTGAGTGGACGCTAAAAGTTTGTTGACGGAGGGATGACCATGGTACCTCGGGGTGGTGTGGTAGTGATTTTGGGCGAAAGCCCATCAGTTCCGTGCAAGTGGCGACGACGCCTGCGGGTGTCATGTTCCTCTTGGGGACGTCGTTGTGGTCACCCCCTCTGTGCCAGGGCTCCAGGTGAAACCCTTAACCATTTGGTCTCGACAACGGAGGCGCCTAGCATTTTCACCCTCTTGGGATCGTCATCGTGGATCTGAGGTTACCTTCGGTCATGCCTCGCCGTCATTAGCGTGCAAACTCAGATCCTATTTCAAAGACCTTCGGTGCTGGCAAAGGGCGTTCCCAACAACCTTCTATCTTTTACACGTAACATTGTTGCCACCACTCTCGGTCCTTGTTGTCCGGTGGCAGGATCAACTAGCCTACCACGGCACAGAGCACGAGTACGTGCGGTTCTCGACGGAGACAACTTGGTGAGTGCAGTGCAATGATGTTTGGTGGTTTCACAAGGAGACATCGTCTCACCTCTAGTCGGTTGTCTCGGTTGCTTCTTGTGGGTTGTAGCTACACCATTTTTCCTTTATTTATCTTTGCTCTGTTGTGTAAGACACTCCCTTACCACTTTGTATCGGTTTGACCGTATAGCTTTATTTATAAAAGAGGACTAAAGACTGTTTTGAGAAAATACCTGTTATTGCTATAAGTTTATCGGTGTCGTTTCTTATTTCTACGAATATTCTCCGACTTACAAAGAGAAAATAGTTAATTCCGTTGTTGTCATTTGACAGCAATGAATACCTGCTAGCTCCGCCAATCCTTGTGAGAGGTGCGTTGGAGCTGTCCGTGCGTGTGGAGGCTGGAGAGTCGTGTGCGTTTGGCATGTGCTGCCGGCCGTGTGTTGTTGTGCCGTGTGCCGACCAGCAGCTTGTGGCATGCAGCGCGCGAGAAACGATAACGAAAGCTCTCTTCTCCCCGTCCTCTTTCCCTCCCCGGAACTCTCAGCAGCTCCCTCGCCCTCTCTATTCCCGTCCCACTTCCAATGGAGACGCCGTCCCCGCCGCTGCCGCTCGTGTGCGTCACCGGAGGCGGCGGGTTCATAGGGTCGTGGCTCGTCAAGCTGCTCCTCTCCCGCGGCTACGCCGTCCACGCCACCGTCCGCGACCCAGGTATGCAGCCACCGTTTACAGCTTCCCCGACGACACGGCTCACTCCCTGCTCAGTTTCTCCATCTTGCCCATTTTGTTCATCTTGCAGGTCACCCGAAGTACGCATTCCTTATGCAGCTGGAGGGAGCCCCGGCGAACCTGCGGCTGATCAAGGCGGACATGCTTGACTACGACACGGTGGCGACCGCGTTCGCCGGCTGCGAGGGCGTCTTCCATGTCGCCACTCCGGTGCCCGAACGGATCGTCGATCCACAGGTAAGTGTGAGAGCCAGTTAATTGTAACGATTCCAATAAGAAATTTATGTGAGTAATCATTAGTATTTTTCAAGCAGATTTTCAAAAGAAAAATAGCACGGAAGATGCAAGGGAAGAAGTTTCTATTACCCCTGCCACAGCATCGAATATGCATATGGCCAAAATCTATTACAACTCGAGAAACTACTAGACTAATTAAAAAGAGTGGATGCTGAGAAGCCCACTACTCGCTCAGCTCGAAAAAGATGTCGGAGATTTATTTAAATTCAAATGTATTTAGATGTGTTTTAGTGCAAGATACATGTCTGCGACATCCATTGAGAGAGAGGGAGTACATGCACGCGGACTAAAGTAGGACATGAATTGTTTCGAAGACAAACCTACTCTCTCCGTTTCAAAATATAAGATGTTTTAGTTTTTGTAAAACGAATATATCTAGACGTGTTTTGGTATATAGGTTTAGTCCGAATTTACACACTAAAAAGCATCTAGATACATTTGCTTCAAAAAAGTTAAAACATCTTATATTATGGAACGGAGGGAGTAGTTTATTAGCCCCAAGTTCCATTGGCTCTTGGTCGCGCCCACCATATATTTAAGTCGGGCCAAAAAGTTTATTTAACTCAAAACAAAAGCTACATTGCATATTCCTTTGTGAGTCTCGTTTGGTTAAATTGTTCTTAGGTGCCGGAAAACTCTGACATAAAAACCAAATTATTTTTTTATTCCTGGATAGTATTAGTCACCATTATCTCTTATACTGGAATCAAACTTGTGAATTGTTCAAGGCTCACTTAGCCATATCAATATGAATTCCTTCCCGGTTGGAATTAATTTTTTATTGAAAAAGTGTTGTTGTTTTAATTTGTTTTGTGCCTTATATGATACTTAGATATTGTTTTGTTTTGTATATTAAAGGGCCACATCATGTAGTTTCAGATTGTTCTGCTTTCATATATTCCATATAGTAATGTTACAAAGTTAACCTTGACCATTCTATTGTTTTTACCGATAAACTTGCAAAATTGTGCAGAAAGAGATGATAGAACCTGCCGTAAAGGGCACCATGAATGTACTCAAGGCTTCCTTAGCTATGAAAGTTCATAAACTCATTTTGGTCTCATCCGTCGGCGCTTGTATCTTTAATCCGGACTGGCCTCAAGATATGACGAAAGACGAGAGTTGTTGGTCAAACAAAGAGTTTTGCAAGGAGAATGAGGTCAGCACTCAACAATTAATACAGATCAATGCATGCTCAAAGAGATTTATATCTATCATGAACATGTTCGGCACTAAACTGAGTTCTAGATGATATATTGAGTATTTGTTTGTATTGGAAGAATTGGTATTCTCTTGCCAAGACTGAAGCTGAAGAGATTGCCCTAGACTTTGGAGAGAAGAATGGTTTGCACGTCAATACAATTTGCCCCGCTCTGGTTATTGGACCAATGTTACAACATGTGGCAATCAATACCACCAGCAAGGTCCTCATCTACATCATAAAAGGTTCCATTCCTGATCAAGTGCACATTGTTCCTTGCAGCATCTATTTCTTCTCATCTATCACTAGGGTACGAAGTCATTTTGGACAACTAATGCACATTGCATTTAGGACTATTGAAAATATATCCTAGTATTTTCATTTCCCTTGTTATTGTTGTTGAAGTATGTGTATAACAGAATGTAAGTTTAAAAAATGACTTTCTTTGATTTACCGTCACCTTGTAGTCTAATTACATTATATGTCTTGTTGTAGGTGGTCCTGACATGATTAACAACAAGTTTTTCCCCATGGTAGACGTTCGGGATGTCGCGGAGGCGTTGCTATTGTTGTACGATAAGGCAAGGCCATCCGAAAGATACCTATGCTCATTGGACCTAGTGGAGCTAAATGATTTGTTGGGGATTATGAAGCCTATGTTCCCTACCTATAGTTATGCAGACAAGTAAAGTGTCTCCGTATCAGAGCCACGTCATAGCTTTCTTATTGACTAAGGATATAAATCACTTATTTTTTTGATTGCAGGATAGTTGATGTGGATTTGAACATTGCATTTACTTCCGATAAGCTTAAGAATCTGGGGTGGAAGCCAAGGAAGTTGGAGGAGACGCTCATGGCAAGTGTCAAGTCGTATGAAAAAGCAGGTCTTCTCCATGTTTCAGACGGTGAACCATGCCGCCTTCCCTTCCTCTTCCGTATGCCGCCTGCGTAGGAATGAGAATGATATTTAGGCATTTGTTCGCTGAATTTATTTCGCAAAAATAAGGAATGGTCAAAATGCTACGTCTGGGCTCATCAGCTGATCCATTAAGGATGGATGCAAATGCATCATGTGTCTGATAATGTTTTAGCTAAATCTATCAAGTCATGAACAATTGCATGTTATGTGCGTTTTGGAGACCATGCATGAGTGTTTTTTTTTCCGAATGGAGGATGACCCTTGAGCTCTCCCGCGATAGATGCATGCAACAAATGTCTATTTATTATTCAATAAAGCTGAACAAGAAATATACATGGATCGACCCAAAGCCACCTTTCGAGGGACAAGAAACACCCTATCCTACCATACCTTAAGATAAATACTAGATAAAGAAGAAGCACATAACTCCCCAAGATATATAAAGCCTTCAAGGAGGATTTGTTGCACGTGTACGGATGATGGCGAGTCCAATCAAACTATCCATTCCTAACCCTAAATAAAACCATCTCCTTCAGCCTTCAGCTAGGATACGCCACTCGTGTGACAACAATACCTGATTGTACATCACGTGTTTTCATCGGAGAGAGCGGATACTTGTCTTCAGATCAGCCATTACAGTCAACCTTGTCGGCCCAGTCCCAACTGAATGTCATAGCACCTTGAAGGTCGCCGTTGGAGGTACTCATGTCTTTAGATCCTTGTACCCCGACTCACAAACGACACACTAACAACTAGTTCTAGTGGGATTACCAACACTATGGTTAGCCGAGAGCGCAAATATGGTCATGTAGACCTGCAGTACGCAGCGCGCTAGATCATGTTGCCACCGTCTTCCGCCGACCCATCTTCATCGCAGATATCAACACATATACATTTCCAAGATTGCCATTGACACCGCCACAATGCCAAATAGAACCACCACCCTACGAGTGTCCATTTTCACGTGTTCCCCATTGAGACCCCGCTACGCCATTCGGGCGAGACCTACCACAACATATGTTATGGAATAACCGTCGCTCCACCTCTTTACCACTGACCCAAAACATGTCGCTGACGATGCCAATGTCCCCGAGCAACGAATCTAAGGGGATCCCAGACCCACGTACCACTGCCTCCGTCCTCCACTCTAGAGGGTCGCTATCGGCCATGGAGTAAGCCTCCGCCACATACCTCGGGCTGCCCCGGACGCCACACGTGGCGAAACCTCCTACGCCGCCCCCGGCGGTAATAGGGGCCTCTATTGAGATTAGTTAACCCATGCACCTTCAGCGTCGGCCCGCTGACATCCAGGCCAACACCGGCGACATGTGAGCTCTGAATCGAGGACTACTGGCGGTGCTAGGGTTTTCCCCTGGCAGCTCCCTAGGGATCGATGCGAGGGGTGGATGGAGTCCATACCATGCATGAGTTGCATGTACAATTTTATTTTTGCTGAAATGGTAATGTGATGCAATCTAAAACGGTCATGGGTGGGCATTGAGTTTCGTCTTTTAGGATGTTCAAAGGATGGCATGAGAGAAGAATCAACCATTGTTGGATATTTAGGGGGGTGGTTGCACTTCCAGCCTTTGGGTTGGGGGTGCGTGTAGGAGTAAAACTCTTTGTCCTCTAAAACGGTTGGGGGTATATGGCTAGGTCGGGTTTAGAGGAGTAAGACATTCGGTTTAATTTATTCCTCTAGTCGATCACAGGGGATCGGCTAGAGATAGCCTAAGATCGTTGAATATATTGTGGTCATAGATAGACCAATTGCAAGACAGGTTGTCAAACACTATCCACTGTCGTCGTACTATAAAGGATGGAAGTCCGGGGTAAAAAATATGTAAAACGACAGAATCATAAACCAAACCAAATTTGAAACCACAGTGACAACCCGCATGGAGACAGTCGTGGAACCTTTATTGTGTACGGCTGAAAAAAGGCCTCCGACCGACTAGGATTCCTGGTTGTTTCCTCCATAGCTATCCATCCATCGAAGAAGAAGGCGTCCACTCTTAGTCCACAGATGTGGTGTCGCAGAGCGAGAGAGAGTCCACATTGGCGGGGCTCGCTGGTCCTATAAGAAATGATAACGAATACTGGCTTCTCCTGCAGAAGTTCTCCACGTAAGAGTATCTTCCGAACTTCACAGAAACTCTGTTTCCCTCTACCATCATCTTCCCGAACACAACAACGGGAGATGGACACGCCATCCTCGCCCCCGCCGCTGCCGCGGCGAGTGTGCGTGACCGGAGGCGGCGGGTTCATAGGGTCGTGGCTCGTCAAGCTGCTCCTCTCCCGCGGCTACGCCGTCCACGCCACCGTCCGCGACCCAGGTATGCAGCCGCCGCTAACAGCTGCCCTGTCGTTGACACGGCTCACTCCCTGCTCAGTTTCACCATCTTGTTCATCTTCCAGGTGACGCCAAGAACGCGTTCCTGATGCAGCTGGACGGAGCCCCGGCGAACCTGCGGGTGATCAAGGCGGACATGCTCGACTATGACACGGTGGAGGCGGCGTTCGCCGGCTGCGAGGGCGTCTTCCATGTCGCCACTCCGGTGCCCGAACACAAGATCGTCGATCCACAGGCAAGTGCATGGTATTAGCTTAGATCACTAGAGTGATGTCAGAGCCCGTTAATCGTAACTATTCCAAAGACATATTTGCGCTTGTGGTAAGCAAATCTGCAACATTTTCTACAGGCATGCGCATTAGCTTAGATCGCTCAAGCAGATCTACATTTTTTTTAATTCGGAACAAGTGCAAAAGGAGAAACAGCTAGGCTAATTAAAAAGAGTGGCAATACCTGAATTTGATGCTTTTTATTTTGTCTTGATGCTAAGAACCATACTAAGTAGTACCCCCCCCCCCCCTCTAGAAATGTAAGACGTTTTAACTTTCTGAAACGAACGTATCTAGACAACTTTTGTGTATAGAGATTCTGAACCTATACATAAAAGTTGTCTAAATAAATTCATTTCACAAATCTAAAATATCTTATATTTTTGAACGGAGCGAGTATAAACATTCTTTGGTAAGCCACCCTAGTTTATTAGCCCCAATCTCCATCGGCTCTTTACCGCGCCCACCTAATTTCCATGACCGATGTCGGGTGGTAACACCTGCATTCAAGATTGAACATGTTTCTTGCCAAAAAAATGTACTACCTTCGATTCATAATAAGTATCGTTGTTTTGAAATGTGATTAGTTTAAAACTATGACACTTATTATGGATCGGAGGTCACACACATCACAAAATTAAGCTGGAGGAGACTTGTCCGCCTCGTTACCACGAACCAAAAATATTTGGCATGTTATGAGAGGGCACCATGCTAATTAATGCTAGATAAACCGAATGCCACGCAATCCGCGTAATTGTGAAATCGAAATAAACAAGGTTAAAACTCGGACACAGAAACAGACATATTTTTTTCTTTGATTCCCTTGTAGTATTAGTTAGCATAATTTCTTATATCAAAACCAATAGCGCGAATAGCTCAAGGTTGCCTCAGTGATGTCAATATGAGTTTCTTCGCCGTTGGAATTGATTTTTTATTGAAAAAGTGCTAATGTTTTAGTTATGTTTTGTGTCTTATGTGATACTTGGATATGGTTTTGTTTTGTATATTTAAACGTCAGCATGCAGTTCTAAATTGTTGTGCTTCCATATATCTTTGTTAAGAAGATAACCATGGTTGTTCTGTTGTTTTTATTGATAAACTTACAAAGTTGTGCAGAAAGAGATAATGGAACCTGCTGTAATGGGCACCATGAATGTACTCAAGGCTTCCAAAGATATGAAAGTTCATAAACTCATTCTGGTCTCATCCATCGCCGCTTGTATCTTTAACCCGGACTGGCCTCAAGATGTAATCAAAGACGAGAGCTGCTGGTCAGACAAAGAATTTTGTAAGGAGAATGAGGTTAGGACTCCGCAGTTAATACTGATCAATACATGCACCAAGAGATTTATATCTATCATGAACATGTTGAGCATTACAACTGAGTTCTAGCTGATTTATTGAGTATTTATTTGTATTGGAAGAACTGGTATTCTCTTGCCAAGACCGAAGCTGAAGAGATGGCCCTAGGATTTGGAGAAAAGAATGGTTTGCACGTCAACACATTTTGCCCCTCTCTAGTTATTGGGCCTCTATTGCAACATGTGGTGGCCAATACCACCAGCAAGGTCCTCCTCTACATCCTAAAAGGTTTTACTCCTGATCAAGTGCACATTGTTCGCTTCAGCATCTATTTGTTATCATCTATAACTAGAGTATGAAGTCATTTTGGAAAAATAATGCACATTATAAGTAGAACTATGGAAACAAGGTCATAGTGTTATTATTTCCTTTGTTACTGTTGTTGAACTGTGCATTTTAAAAGATTGAAGTTCAAAAAAAATACAGTCTTTGATTTACCATCACCTTGTAGTGTAATTCCATTATATGTCTTGTTGCAGGAGGTCCTGACATGATTAACAACAAGTTCTTCTCTATGGTAGACGTTCGGGATGTCGCAGAAGCCTTGTTGTTGCTGTACGAAAAGGCAATGCCATCCGAAAGATACCTATGTGCATTGGACCAAGTGGACCTAAAGGATTTGTTGGGGATTATGAAGCCCATGTTCCCTAACTACAGTTACGCGGACAAGTAAAGTGTCTCTATATCAACACCGTGTTATAGCTTGCTTATCATTTATGAATGATTTAAAACAACTTACTTTTTTGGGTTGGCAGGATGGTTGATGTGGACTTAAACATCACATTTAGTTCGGATAAGCTTAGGAATCTTGGGTGGAAGCCAAGGAAACTAGAGGAGACCCTCGCGGAAAGCATCGAGTCATATGAAAAGGCAGGTCTTCTCCAGGCTTCAAATGGTGAACTCTGCCGCCTTCCCTTCTTCTTTCGTCCCCCGCCTGTCAACGAATGCGAATGATTGTATCGAGGCATTGGTTATGCATTATTCTTGAAGCATCATCGAATTTATTTTGGAGAAATAAGGGCGGGCCAGGCTCCATTTCTGTCTCATCAGTTTGCCCATTCTGGATGGATGCAGATGATGTATCATGTGCCTCAGTGCTTACAGTTAATTCATCATGTGGCTTGACCCTTAAGGTCAATTCATCATGAGCATAACATGATACGAAATATAGTCATCAGTCATCACACACATGTAACATCAAGGTCAATGTTTGTAGCTCCACGAAAAACACTTAGAGCAGGACAACGGCGCGTCTTTGGCTCGTGCTTAGTGTCATAGTTGTCACTAGGTGGTCCAAAGGCCTATTTGTAAGTTTTATTACTCTTAAAACTTTTTGCACTACTTTTGATGATTATTAATAGATCATCATCGGAACTTTCGCAAAAAAAGAAAGAAAAACACTTAGAACATGAACATAACATGTGCAATGGACATTCGGAGCCAGCCATTGGAACATGCAGCCATGTCTTTGCAACAAAGACGCACGGGATTGTAGCACGTTAAACGAACCTATGCAAAATTGAATATCCACAAAGATCACACTACTATTTTATTTGGAGCACCGATCTCACGGTCCTAATCTCACCAGCGATAAACCCGACTCGCCGGAGCCCATCAAGGCATCCAGCGACCCGGTGCCGCCGTGAACCATAAACATACAAAGGGCCGAGGCCAGTTTGGCTCGAACCACAACCAGGCGGCAACGGAAGGCCCAAGGGCGCGACGATTTCAAAACCTACGGCAGTTCTTTGTTTATACTACTCGGCAGTCGGCACCAACCCCGTGAGCGCGAGGGAGTCTTTGTTTACTCGCCACTAGCCCACTATCTTTTCGTGTCGATTTGCGCCGTGGAATCTACCGGAGGGAAGGTGGGCAGGCCGGCAGGCAAAGGCGTTGCGGAGATATATAGGCGACGGAGCCACCGAGGAGTGGGGGGAACAGTCCAGGCCGACGGCACATCAGGGGTAGCTAGCCCATCCCGTAGGTAGAGGAGGAGGATGGCGTCGCCGTCGCCGCGGGTGTGCGTGACCGGGGGCGGCGGGTACGTCGCCTCCTGGCTCGTCAAGCTGCTCCTCTCCCGGGGCTACGCCGTCCACGCCACCGTCCGCGACCCATGTATGTCTGTCTGTCTGTATGTCTTGGTATTCCCTGATCTGATTACTCCGGCGGCGGCGGCGGCCCAATCCGCAGGTTGGTAATGCCGTGTTTCTGTTGTTTCAGGCGATCCCAAGAACGCGCACCTGATGCAACTGGACGGGGCGGCGGAGAGCCTCAGGCTGTTCAAGGCCGACGTGCTCGACCGCGCGGCGCTGGCCGCCGCCGTCGAGGGGTGCGAGGGCGTCTTCCATGTCGCGTCCCCTGTGCCTGCGGATAAGATCGTCGATCCTGAGGCTAGTAGTATTACCTTTCTGTATAGAGATCTCTTCTATATAACCTATTCACTCTGTATTTTAACCGAAGCATCATCGGGGAATCATTTTTTTTGATAAAAAAACATAAGGATATTGTTGCAACGGCAGTAGCATAAGCTGGACCATGCATATGTATATCCCACATGATTTATTCGTGCTTCCACCATGGAGTCTCATAACTGAAGTGCCACCAGGAATCTCTTTTTTTTCTCTAGAATGAAAATCATTCTAACAGGAAATTGTTGCAATTGGATTTTGACTTTCTATTAACTTTTGATCTATTACCTCCAAATAGGCAAAACTATCACCATAAATCACACGCTTATCTGGATTTTATAAGGAATGAATATAGTAGTAAAACTATATGTTCAATGTTCAGTATGTGATTCTATTAAAAGCGGGTTAACTTGCTAGAGTTCTACACTCCTAGAACTAACTGACTTACTGCTGTCCAGACAGTTAAGACTTGTTATTAGAACTGTAAAAATTCACTTCAGGCTCACTGTTTGGACAGCATATATTCTTGATAGTTTTTTACTACTAATCTTGTAATAAATTTAACAATGCAGTCAGAAGTAATGGAGCCCGCTGTGAAGGGCACCTTAAACATTCTCGAAGCTTGTTCATCGATGAAGGTTCAGAAAGTTGTGGTGGTGTCGTCCACTTCTGCTGTCCATTTTAACCCGAGCTGGCCTCAGGGCAAATCCAAAGACGAAAGTTGCTGGTCAGACAAAAAACTGTGCGTGGAAAATAAGGTCAGTAATGTTTGAATTAGAGCTGTGCTAAAAAAACAGCTGTGACCAACATTCTGATGCAAATAGCCCGCTGTGAAGGGCACCTTAAATATTTTTCTTTTGGTTTCTTTACATGAGAATTTCGTGCAGCGTCAGAGTACTAAGCTCAACCCTTTTGCAATTTCTGTTTGCAGCTTTGGTACTGTGTTGCTAAGACTGTTGCTGAAGAGACAGCATTGGAATATGGGGAGAAAAATGGGCTAAATGTTGTTACAGTATGTCCCTGTATTGTTTTTGGCCCGCAACTGCAACCCATTGTCAATACCAGCAGCGAACTCCTCGTCTATGTTACAAAAGGTCCACTTCTTGTACCTTTGAAAAAGGTCCACTCGTTATTTTCTGTTCTTTTCCATCTCTTCTTGTTTGTTTGCAAGAATTATTTTTTTTCGAAATGGTTTGTTTGCAAGAATATCACTTGTCTGACGAATATGTTGTATTTGGGTGGGTAAAATTAAATAACCAGTTGCCAAGCCCTTACAATTTTGTAAAAAAATTCAAGGCCTGGGATTATGTAGGAAAGTTTCCAATGTATTCATTCATCAAAGGAATGGACTTTCAAAATCCTTTCAGTCCATCCTAATTTTGAAGAACTTTCAAACATGCCTCACAGAAATTCTTCTATGTCTTGCATGGAACTTCCCACTTCCATATCATACAAAATTCTTCGGGTTTTTATCATTTCTGCCACTATGACCAACCCAAAACTCAGATTTGCCATTTGACTGATCGAAACTCCAATTTTACCACTACTCCGTTACAACACTCCTCAGTTTTGCCATTCCGTCATCTTTCTACCTTAATCTGTAATCAGTTTTGCCATTTTAGTTTTTCCACCCCTTTTTATTTAGAGTTAATTTCATTTCTAACTCGTATATGCTTCTAACAATATTTATCCTATATAGTAGAAATTACTTATATTTATCCATTTCGTAAAACTTATGACGTTTTTATCCATTCTAAAATTTTACATGTTCTATGAAGTGTGATCTCGGCGTATCCGCATCAACATCATTATAGTATTTGCGGTTCCGTCACCGCCATACGCTAAGGCTAATAAGTTCAATCGGCGGTAGAATGAGTAGCGCCTAGGACTTGTTTAACCGAGCACCAAACATGGCCTCCGTCCTCGTCTTAAAACGTTTGGCACAAGGTCGCTGGTGATCTTGGGAAACTACGGCTCATGGAGGATCGCGTGGGCCGCATCAAGATGTTTGTCATCTGCCGCTCCTTATCAACCACTAACGGAGTAATCGGGTATACATCATGACTACGCGCTCTCAACTAGCCTGCCATGCGTCTACGTACACTCGAGCTAGATTTGGTGTACTGCTCGGCTGCTCCACATAGATTAGCAATGCTAATATATTCCAAATGGTGAAGTGAAGTGGTTCTACTGGGATAATCGCGCGGATGTTTATCGTCGATGTGGCAAGTCATGGTAATATAATGGCAAAAATGATTATAGACTAACGGTAGAAGGTAGAAAGATAACGGAATGGCAAAATTGAGGAGTATTGCAACGGAGTAATGGCAAAATTAGAGTTTTGATCGGTCAAATGGTAAAACTGAGTTTTGTGTTGGTCATAGTGGCAGAAATGATAAAAACCCAAATTCTTATGGAAGTTCTAAATATTTTACGAATTCCTTTCCTGCAGTATTCAGCGAACAATGAAAATACCAATCATACATTTATCATATATATCTTGTGCTCTAGAATCTTGTATTCCAAACATACCCTTAATTTTCTTCAGTACATTTTGTATGAGTAGCTGAACGTATGTAGGTTGCTGAGGGCTCTTAAATGTGATAGACTAATGCTGTGTCAATTTACTTACTTGAACAAGCTCCATTTGGCAGGAAAGCTTGTTTGAGAGTACTCATCATTACCTGGAATGTGTCGTTTAGTTTTGATACGCAAAGCAATGCTTCTTCTGTTTCTGCACAACTGTATACAATATACTGTACTTAATATCTTTTAACAGTAAATGGAACAACTACTTATTTTTTCTTCACTGCTGAAATTCTGACAAATTCATTACAGGTGGTCCTAATGCAATGTTCGACATGCTGTTGCACATAGTCGATGTGCGTGATGTGGCCGATGCTTTGCTTCTGGTATACGAGAAACTGGAATCATCTGGGAGATACATCTCCGCACCAAATTACATCAACACAAGGGCTCTGTTGGAGCTGTTAAAGAAGACTTACCCTAACTACAATTATGTAAAGTGGTGTGTCTCTTATCATGCATCTCCTTTTTCTTTTGAACGTACCCAATGCACATTTTTGTCATGAACGACCGTGCTTGTTTTATATGGGTTGAACAACCCTCTTTGCTTGTTGCAGCAAGGCTAATGTGGATCAAAACCCTTCTATCACACCGATTTCATCAGCAAAACTGAAGAATCTGGGCTGGAAGCCGAGGGAATTGGAGGAGACGCTCCTGGATAGCATTGAATACTACCGGAAGACGGGAATTCTGCAGGATGCCGAAGGAGAGGGACAAGCTTGCCGCCTTCCTGATCTGTTCCAGTTTTTTCATGCTGGTGAGGAATGAACCTGTCATGGTAGTGTGGTGCTCTTAGATACGCCATTGTGCTTGTGAGACATTGTTGAATATGTTTTGAAATAATGAGCTTTTGTTGGAATGAGAACGTTGTCAATCTTTAGGAACAGATGATAGGAGACTAGTCAACAGAGTACTTTAGGCCTCACTTAGTTTTGTAACCAGTGACGAGTTCAATTTAGCCTCCAGACTCCAGCTAGGCAGATTACTCATGAGCAGGGTAGTCGGTATGCCTCCTGTCGGGCCCATACATAAGCATGCTCCTTAAATTAGCTTCGCGAAAACTAGTTTTAAGATAGGAGACAAGATTTTAAGGAGTAGATGTTGCTCTTCTCAAGGAGCTTCCCTAAAATATTTGTATGATCATACCTCTATCTCTTGTTATGTGCACTCTATGATCACGTTGAACATTCATGGTCACACAATAAATAATTTCACATTATTTGAAATGCATAATTTTGAAGTTCACATTCATAATAAAACTGAACACATATCATAGTGTGTTGCACAACACAAAGTTTAAGAAACAAACTACATGAAGGATCTATCAACCATGTTGTCCATGGAACTTTCACCATTCCACAACCAAGACATGTCAGAGTTCTTCATGTCACTCCTGGTCTTCATATCATGCTGCACCCTTAGGAATCTTTTTGATCTGGTTTTCATCAACCCTTCTTGGCCTGATTCTTTTCCCATGCATACCCTCATAAGCGTAGGTTATATCTTGGTCACAGTCATCCACTATGATCATGTTGTGCATATTTATACAAACTATCATGATCTTTTGTAGAGTCTTTTGACCCACATAATCTAGTTATCCACACAAAGTTCCATCCTAATGGGGAATGAGTCACATGCTTTCATTCATGTTGGCACGCTAGATCTGAAGTTCACTTTAGGGAAGATCATGCAGCTTAGGAGCGTGCAACATGTAGGGGCTCATTTGTATGCAAAGATGGTTTTATGGTGTAATAAACTTGTTGTTTCCAAACATGGGTAATTTATTGGTTAACGCTATGAGTGCGGAGGATTTTCCTTTTTTCCCTAGGGGCCTTTCGGACTTTTGCAATAAGTCAGTAACCACATTTATGGTAGTGTTAATGATGATGCAAGTTTTTGAAACTCCTGTTTAAATCACATTATTTTTTGTTTAATGTCTCGGCTATCCAGTATGAGTTTAGTTCCAAATTTCACAATTGGCAAAGGTTCTTACCGTCAATTGTTTGTGAAGCAACCTCAGAAGCCTCATACAGTGGTTGAGGAGTGAAATTTGACACCTCTAGCACTCATGCATGCTGATCTATACAAGATGAATGGTGTGTTGCTAAAACATGGAAAGGGATATTTCATGACACTGATTGACTGACGATACTACTAGATTATCCTTTGCTTATTTGTGGTAGACTAAAGATGAAACTTTATACTTCTTTAAAATTTGGAAAGCCAAAGTTAAAATCAGTTAGAGAGAAAACCGGACATCTTCGATTTGATCATGGTGGTGAGTATTTTTTCAAATATTTGACGAATTATGTGAGGAACACACTATTAATCATGAGAGGATGCCTCACCACTTGCACCCAATCAAATGGTGTTGCCAAGAGAAAACACCGTGCATTGACTGACTTAGTGAATTCCATGCTAGCCACTACTCGTTTATCTAAGGCATGGTGGGGGGCTTTGTTGACTTTATGTCATGTTCTGAATAGAGTTTCAAACAAGAGTAAAGAGAAAACCCCTTACCAGTAGTGGGTTTGGAGAAAACCATCACTTTCTTACTTATGTACTTGATAAGCTTATGAAGGTTAACATATTGATTTTCAAGAAATGTAAGCTCGAACCAAAGATAGTGGATTGAGTCTTTCTAGGTTATGCTCACGGAGCATTGGCTATAGATTTTTAGTGATTGAATCTAGGGTACCTGATATGCATGTTCATACTATAATGATATCTCGTGATGTGATATTTTTTTATAATATCTTTCTTATGAAAGATATGCAGAACACTGCTAGAATTTGTTCTAAAACAATTTCTTAATCTAGTACATGTATTGAGTATTTTTGAACAACAACACGAGTAAATCCTTGATAAGAATGATAATGGAACTCATGTGAGGATTAAGATACATTGGATTGCACAATCCTTTGGGAATTACCTCATTGTATATCTTTTGGATGATACTCTCAAATCCATTTCTGAGGCATATGCATCTTCAGATGTAGATGATTGGAAAGAAGTTGTCCATAATGAGATGGGCTTGTTTCTTTCTAATCGAATTTGGGAATGGTTATAAAATTATGGGTTGTAAGTGGGTGTTTAAAAAGAAGCTAAGTCTTTATGGTATTATTGAGAACTATAAGGCGCGACTTGTAGATACCGCTACACCTAGAGAAAAGACAAAGATTACTTTGATACTTACTCACTTATCTCTAGACTGACCACCATTTGACTACTACTTTGCTACCTACCTCTTATGGTCTTACTGTTCATCAAATGGACGTAAAGATAACATTCCCCAACGGGAAGTTAGAAGAGAAAATTTATATGGATCATCCTAATGGGTTTGTTGTAAAGGGTGAAGAGATAAACATGTTAACTATTAAAATCTTTGTATGGTCAAAAGCAAACACCTAAGCAATTCCATGAGAAGTTTGAAAGAACTTTGACTTATGCAGGCTTTGGCATTAGGAGGCTGATAGGTGTGTTTATTATTGCCATGGTGGGCAAAGGTGTCATATTATTTTGTATGTGTATGATATACTAATCTTTGGTACAAACATTAAAGTGATAATTAAGGTCAAGTCTTTTCTATCAAAGATTTTTATATGAAAGATCTAGGAGAGTATGTTGTGAATCTGAATATCAAGCTGATTAAGGACATGAGTGAGATTATGTTAATGCAATCTCATTACATTGATAAGTTCTTGATCCGGTTTGGCTTTATAGACAATAAGACTTCTCCAACACCTTATGATCTAATCATGATACTTTGAAAGAACAAGAAAGAACATTATGATATTTTAGAGATCTATTGAGATACTCTCATATCATTAGTTCACTCATGTATGTAGCAAAGACCGACATCTCTTTCATGGTGAGCAAGTTGAGTAGGTTCATGTTAAGATTGAGTATTGATCATTGGCAAGCACTTGAAAGGGTCATGCGTAGTCTAGTGAGTTATGGGGTTAACTATTTATGGCACCCAGCTATGTTTAAAAGATATAGTGACTCAAATTTGATCGCTGATATAGATCATATCTACGCCATAAGTGGGTATGTGCTTGCTCTTGGAGGTGACAAAGCATCACAGAGGTCGTACAAACAAATTATGCTAACGAGTCAACTATAGAAGAAAAGCTTGCTGCTTTTGATACAACCATTGTTGAGTCAGACTAGCTATTGAGATCTTGATGGACTTGCTCATGGTTGATAAACTAGTGTCGATCATCCTTATGAATTGTGACAACCAAACAGTTATTGACAATGAACTTTTCTAAAGATAACACGAAGTACTCAAGACATGTAAAAAGATGTTTGATGTTTGTCAAAAAATTGAGGAACTCCGAAGTAATAACTGTTATATATATTCAAAGAGACAAACATCTAGTAGATCCCTTTACTAAGAGACTATCATTGAACGTGATAGATGGTGCACTGAGGGAGATGGATTTGAGACCCATGAGCGTTACACATAGTGATAACCCAACTTTCGTGATCGAACATCCCGTTAATTAGGACATGGGAAAGATATGCTAGTGGGTTAACATGGGAGAGTATCCTATAACCCTCTATAATGAATATGCAAAACTCTCAAAAGTTGAAGGTTGGCAACATGCCTTAATGTTTTTTTGTCGGCTATGATTAACAAAGATCATTCCCTATATAGTAAAAGAAAACACATATATGAGCCCGACGGTTAAATGTCGTAGTTGAGACTTGGATGATCTCTAATAAGATCATGAAGAGACTAGGTAGTACAATGTATATGCTCCATTCACGGGATAGGCTAGTGGTAGTCGAGTACTAGTTATGGCTTTGAGAGAAACATGTTCAACAAAAACTTTCAGTTCAAGGCTTAGTCCATTGTCTAAGTGTGAATGGATCTAGTTTAAATCTCCAGGCTAAAGTTCGACTTGACAGTCTTCATTGCAACACTAGTATATTAAACAAGTGGCAAGAATTGATAAATCTTTAAATGGATATTTTAGATTTGGTGTGGGTTGTTAGAATAAAGAGTGTGGATTCACTACCCACATCGGCTTGGCACATGTAATTTTATGGAAGTCCTAATTAAAACTCAATGGCCCATGTATATGTCAAGAGGTGGAGGTCTAATGTTTAGTCCCTTATTGGTAGTGGAGAAAGAGTTAGACTGTTTTATATGTAGAGTCTTTCTACTCCACAAGAGTTCCTACCTCGCTTGGTCGGGCTCGAGTATGGGCATGATCTCAGGTTGGGGCCAGGGCAGGCGGGCGACATGTGTGTGAATGCTTCGCCAAAACCTGGTATGTGGTCTTGCAGTGGCGCGACTTCCTTTTGTCATTTGGATTTTTTGTTTCTTGGCCTGTAAGTCTTTGAGTTGCAAACCTAATAAATTTAGAACATGATCGCAACACAAGACCGTCGATTCTCCTCCTATATAAAGTTGTTGACCGCTACTCGAAAAATATACACAATACGAGTTAAGGATTTGCCTCCTCTCGTTAATTGCACCGCTATCATAATCTACTCCATCCCGAGTGCCGATGTGCACCAGAGAACGGTAGAGCATGTCTTTGAAATCACTCGCTCTTGTGATTCTATATGGGAGAAGGTGAATTATATTTTTAGGGAACTCCCCGAGCGGCTATTCACATGCTTCGTCACCCGTCATCTACCATCCAAATAGGATGGTGTTGCACACCGTCGTCTTCTTCGACCATTCATTACCAATATTACCGTCAACAACATCATCACTGCAAGTCTGCAACACCTAAGGCGACTTCATCAGCAACTCGGTCCATATGTATATCCTGATCTACTATTTTATTATGGTTGTTGTTGTGTATGCAGTGCTATTGTTCAATGTACCTAGTATATTCGAGGTTCACATCGTAGTAGTTGATGTAGTAATGTTTAATATTATGAAGCTAATTATAAAATTATGGTTGTTGACACCGGAGTAGTGTTTTGGCTCACGGGTGCATATAAATCTATTATGAAAAATCCATAAAAGACAAATTTTAAAATATCAAAAAATTCTGAAAGAACATTTTGTGTAGACATCCACACACTCTATCTTCCGCACACAAGTTTCTGAAAGAAAAGAAAATTTTATGTGCTTTGTGAAAAGAAAATTGTTAAGTAGTCATCTTGGGGCATCAAAATTTGTCTTTTCACAGGACACAAAAAATGCTCTTTTTCCTAAAACTTGCGGGGACATAGAATGTCCAGTTGTACATGCACTTTTCTGATTTTTTTGATTATTTAAATATATTCTCAAACAATAGGATCATTTGCACTCTAAATTGGATTTCCTTGTTGACATCATCATACTTAGTGTAGACATGTAAAAGTGACATCATAGAACCTAAACTGAAAAATTGATCTAGAAGATGCTTCTAGAGCGGAGGGGGTCCACAGAAAAACCGACCTCCCTTGACTAGGATATATTTATACGGAAAGTGACTTTCGCTCCCAAGGTCCTGCGCTTCCAAATTTCCAAATTTCAAAAAGAAATTGGGAACAAATTCTATGCATAGTCAATGTTGTTCTATAAGCATGCGAAACTCTAACTCAAAATTCTTTATATCGTGGGCTACAAAAAAAATTACAAAATCTGATAATTTTTGAAGCCACAGCCCATGTAGGAAGGCACTACGTACATGTCATGGCAGCTGTGAGACGACAGCACAATTAGGTGCCGCCGTGCCCCCAATGATGCTTCTAGGCACAACAATTAGCCCACAATTTATATATTTAGGTTTACATTAGCTTAATTAACAGAAATCACAGATAATCATAATAAGCATCACACATGATCTTTCAAATATCATCACAAGTTCACAACATGTATGAATATGACATAGGTAACAATCAGTTCCATGGTACTACATAAACCTGAACAGAATAGAACATGACTTAACAAACATCATCCTCTGAAGTGATCTCAAATTCTTCCCAAAAGAAAGTAGCATGGTCACGCTTGTAAGGGTTGTCCTTGTCTTCATAATCGTATGGCTCAAGGTCAGAGTCATCTTTTGCAGGATCAGACTTGTACGACCATGCGTGACGATCTTGCATTCTAGTAAGGCTCTCATCTGCTTGTATAGCCGACTGCAGAAGTTGTTCAGCTTGTGCGTCCAGATGTGACAACATCATGTTGATCTTCTTGCCATCAATATCAGCTGCCTCTGGGATGAAGTTCCCACACACAAAATTTTGGAGTTCACTTGAAGCATCAAAGGCCACTGAAATTGTTGTATTCCATCCTGTAGTCAACTGACTAATACACAAAGTGGATGCGACCACTCTCTGTTTGGGTTGCCTAATCTCTCCCACTTGATGTTTCAGTTTGTCTCGGACATACCTTATAGTCTTGTCCTGAGATTTCTCTTTGTCTTGGAGATGCATACATCAACCAACATGGCCAGGAAGATGTCTCTTGTTTCCTGAGAGATCAGAAAGACTTGGATACTGCAAATTGTGTTGCATCTAAGTTAGTCGGCAAGCGTAGTTCAACAAACAACACATATAACTAGATATTGTAAAACCCACATGCATACACCAGTGCAAGTGTTGAGCAATTGGGATGATTCTTGTGCGTTTCCAAACTGTGTAAGTGTGGATGGATCTGACTGATATAGATAATGCAAATGCAATATAGCATAGTAAATCGGTAAGCATATCTGAGCAATTAGCACAACATAAACAAAGGTGAATTTATGTATGTACATCGGTGCAAGGCTTAAGCACATTGGATGCCTCTTTAGATATGACATGAGCCTGATAATAAATAAAATGCAGCAAACTCAGCTTATTGCACATAGCACAACTTCAGTTTCATCAAATTGGCTAACTTAAATGCATCAAATTACCTCTGCATTCTTCATCTTTAACGGAACAGCCGGTCGGATGAGGAAACGATTTGCAAATCCCATATCAGTGAGGATTTTATTGTTCCTAACAATTCTTGCTTGACGCTTAAGCTCGTAATTTGAACAACAGAGTCCATTGACCCAATATAAAAGTTGTCCTAAAGAACATTATTTTAGCGATCCCCATGTCGTTCCCTACAGATCTAGTATATACCAATCCAAGTACCTAGTAAAACATTGCCCTTAGGTAGGGGGACGTACTAGCAAATGCGGTAGGGCGATTGGGATCTACACAACGACGGTGGAAGGAGGCGGCCGAGGGGGGGGGAGTATTTGCACGACGATGGTGGAAGAAGCACATCGGGACAAGGATCTGCACAATGACGGTGGAAGCAGCACGGGGAGAGGGATGTGGACGGCGATGGTGGAATCAATGTGGCGGGATAGGGATCTGCACGACAATGGTGGAAGCAGTGCGGGAGGGAGAGGGATCTACACGGTGACGGTGGAAGTAGCGCAGGGGCATGGATCTGCACAGTGACGGTGGAAGCAGCACGGTAGGGATATTTTTGAGTGAGACAACAAGACAAGTGTGGGAACTAGTCTGAATATTTTGCTAAGTGCAGGAGCGGTGAGCTAGGTATGAAAGTTTGAAAATTTTCTCGAAAATAATAAATACATATATATAAACACATGGGTAAAACAAACCACACTATCAACTGCTACAAACTAGGTAATTCACATAGTACATAATACAAGATTAACTACCAATCATGTTAATTGAAGGACATCTGGCCTGGTCGTAACTGAGCGCATCGTTTAGATATCAGTTAAACTGGTGCTCATTGCATCCATCTCCTCGGCGTGCATCCGCTGGATCTCATGTTTTTCCCCTTCGAGCTCATGCTTTGCTTCCTCCAGGCTTGTGATCATGCAGCTCATTGTGGAGCTTGTGCTCCCACAGCGCCATTATAAAGCGCTGCAACAAGGGTGAATGTGGCTGGTCGTACCACTAGATGAACGAGCACTTTGCGCGTTCAAAATTTCAACCCAAGAACCTGCGTCAAAGGTCCATTCCCTCGAATGGCACGCGGCATCACGGAGTCAGGTTGCACCAACACCGCGTCTTCATATTTGTGTAGATCCCATGCCAAGTCGGGTCTGACCTCCATGCCGGAATATGATACATACAAAGCAAACATCATCATCGAATCACGAGAGCTAAAAAACAGAAATTTGGCTAAAATGCGAGAAAGAAAATTAACTAGTCTGATCTTGCTATTGAAATGGATCGTATGAGCACCTAGAAGGAGGTTGAATAGGTGCTACACCAAATTTTTAGTTATTTTTCAATTTTAGGCTTAACACAAAGGTAATTCTCAAGATATGCAACTATGAGAAATTTCCATATATGTAAACCTAACTACTAAGCTAGTAAAGGCGGAGAGAGTGGAACGAGGTAACCGTAGTGAAACACCCGGAGACATATAATTTGTTTTACCATAGTTCCTTCCTTCTTAAGGGAAGTACGTTTGCATTGAAGGGGTGGGCAGTACTAAGACCACCACGCCATAATAGGCCTCACCCTGTTCTTCGATGGATCTCGCCACAAAAGGCCTGGTCCACCTTCCACTATTTGGCACCCTTCTAGGCTGGAACCGGTGCTTTTACAACTCTACTGGGGCACTCATCCACAACTGAATTGGAGGCTTCCATGATGAAAACAAGATGCCACAAGAACAAGTTAATCAATAACCGAAATTGAGATCTAGATATTTGCAAGAAACACTAGATCAAGAATCCTCCAAGTGAATGGAGGGGAAGTGATAATCTTGATGGATGCTGATGTAGATCAAAGTCTCCTCCTTCGATTCCCCAAATCCCGGATCCTTTGACTGGTTAAAGATGGAGATTGCGCTTTAATCGATATGAACTGGGCAAAGATTTTTCGCAAGATCCCAGAGATCTGAAATGGAGATCTAAGGGGCTATTTATAGCCCCACTGAAAAAGCTGTCGTTGGACGATTTGGGGCCCGGATTATCCGGCCTAAGTGGGGGCCATATTATCCGGCCGGGGAAAATCTCCGCCCCAAGTTCAGACAATCCGGAGTAAAAGTCCGCCCACCCCGCATGACGCGCCTTGGTGTCCTTTGTAAAAATCCTAGGGGGTGGATTATCTGGGCCCCCGGGAGGGGTGGAATATCAGGCCCGGGCAAATGCTCTGGCCTTGGCCGATTAATCCGAGGAAATCTCTACCCCCATACTGCGTGACGTGCCTTTGTTGCCTTTGTCAAAATCCTGGGGGCGGATTATCCGCCCCCCAGGCGGGGCAGATTATCTGGCCTGGGAAAATGCTCCGGCCCTGGCCGGTTAATCCGAGGAAATCTCCGCCCCTATACTGCATGACCCGCCTTGTTGGTGTTGGCGATCTTGGTGGGGCCGATAATCTGGCCCTTGGTAGGGGCAGATAATCTGCCCCCCAAAACTCTGATTTAGTAGTAATTGGATGGAGACATTATTCTACACACTAAACACACAATTAAATAATCCTTGGCATTGTTATTTAACACACAAAATACTTGGGACCATAAAATGTTCTTTCAGCCGTACCTTGACCAGTTGGCCGTCTAGACTGTTGGTGGTCCCCGTGGCGGGCCTGGCCTGGGAGGCCTGTGCGCCTCCATCGACCTCTCTGTGCTCATGCTTGCTCTTAGAATGAAGAGAGTTTGGGGAAGAAGAAGAGATAAAGAATACAGGGGACATATACTCTTATTCTAACCGCTAGTTGAGATGGGGCCCACTAGTCAGCGAAACACGTGTCGTGACATAGCGAACTGAAATCTAGCCCTGTCTACACTACACTGCAGCGCATTATACCACCGTGCAAGATATAATATGGCTGTTTTCACATAAAAACATAACATAATTACAATTAAACATCCCTTTTATACACATCGATTACAAAAGATATAATAAACATTACAAAATATTACTAATATAAAACAACATAGTCGGCGGCGACCCCTTTCTTCTTGCATGCCGACCACCAACGCTGGAGTGATCGACCATCCCATGGTGATCGGCCGCGCGCACCTACACACTAATGCTGCTGTAGGGAACGGGCAATGTCTAACTCCATCTCCATCTCAAACTACGCGTCCTCCTGGGATTTCTTCGCGTCGGCTTCCACCTTCGATAACTGCTCCACCGCCACAGGGAGGTTCGCTTCTCGCGAATCATCCTCCTCGCCCTCGCTCTCTGCCATCTCCGCAGTTGGGTGAAGAGGATCAGAGGAGGAGATACCACGGGAGGAGAGGGCCCCGGAGGACGAGGGGCCGATATCATGTGATGCTACGCGAGGGTACCGACCATCGTGGTTGGGCGAAGGCGCTAGCGGATCCGAGGGTGGAGCGGCTTGGGGAGGAGGTGCGTCCGTTAGAGAGAGCGCTAGCCACCTTGACATTCCAGTGGTGGGGCATCGTGGTGCACAGCGGTCTGATCCTCCTCGATCCACGATCTCTTGATGAAGAGGGCGACGATGATCAATGTTAACGAACGAAGGAGAGATCAGGAGATAAGGAGCCAAGTGATGTGGACAATGATGATGGAGATGGGAGAGAGGAGTGTACGTGTCTTTTGTACACCGGTGGTGGTAGATAAAAGCAACACGCAATGAAGTCTAGTGGGGCTGCCAAGGCAGAGCAGACGCGATGGCCGGGCAGACGTGCGGGAAGGGACACAACTTTCTGACTAGTCTTTCTACTTCATGTGGAAGGAACCGACACTGGACCCACCAGTCAGTGACACAAATTTGAACAGTTATAGTGAATTACATCATAACCACCCTACACGGGAATCCACGGCGTAGTACTTTGTGCCTCCGTTGAAGTACGATGATAGTAACACGCGTCTCTATTCATTACCACATTTCACGGCACAATTATATGCCAGTATAGGCTCTGCCACGGTGTGAAACTGGACGCCTCGACAAAATGGTGCAGCGACAGCTCATCCACCATGTAACCAACTATTATCGGTTCTTTTCGCTTATGCCGCCCCAAAAATCCGCTGGGTATGGGCGTATTTTTGTGGTGGAATTTCTGGGTTGTATGGGCTTATAGGGTTATTACTTGGGTTTACAGGTTCTACTTCTTGCTCTTTTGTTTCCATAAGGTTATAGGTGGTAAACTACGGTTGGTGAAGTTTTGCTTCACTTTCCATCCTATTGTTCAAGGCTACTAACCTATCTTAATCCGGGAAATCTTCTAACAACGTTTCTAATTCAACTACCAAAGTTCTATGTGTGTTAAAGAAAGAATTGATCAAAACTACACAACGGTCCATATATCGAGCTACCTGTTCTGGATCATTCTTGATGAATGTGAGATGATCGACATTATCCTGATTCTCTTCTTCACCGTAGGGTAGTGGTGTAATGGATGTTCCGAACAACTCCTTTTTCTTAAACTCTCTAAGACACGCAACGACTTCTATTACATCGATTTGATAAGACAAATTGATGCTCCTAGCCTCCTAGTACGGTATTGGATTTCCCATCCTTATCACTTTAGGTAACAATATGGTGACATGAAACTTTGCAAGAATCATCCTGTCCATGTAAGCATAAACTTTGACTGGAACTGGCATCTCAAATCCCAACACAAACAACAATTGACCTAGGACATCAGTCCAATCCCCTTGGTAATCAGCTAGACTTGTATCCTGGACTCTTACTAACGAGGGTTTAACTCATCAATGCCCATTGTTATGGACTTGGGTTTTAGAGAAGAAGGGAGCGTTGGAGGCATCAATCGGCTGGCAAACAAGCACACAGGGATACAAGATTTACCTAGGTTCAGGCCTCGTAGAGGTCCCTACTCCTGCTTGTCTGCTCTTGGGATTAACGAAGGAATCGAAGATTACAGGGGTGCGCAGATGCAATCTAGCAAGAGTTGTGGAAACTAGGGTTGTGATTATCCTCCTCGCTGCCTCCTCCTAGCCTTTATATAGATAGGCTAGGTCTCGGGTAGCAGGTCGAGTCGGTTACAGATTAGGGTTCGCCCTTTGAACTTTCTATCTTAAGCTTCTTATTGTCTCGCAAGCAATCGAAGAGTCCGTGGGTCACCCGAATTCCGCATTGGGCCTTGGCAACACCGTGGGATTCTGCCGTATCTGGGCCATATATACCAAACTCGAGTACCTATAGGGAATACCCATGTCAGTAGCCCCCGAGTATCCAGTGGAATTGCATATTCGACTGGGGACTTTATGAAATCTTTCGAGTGCATGAGTGAGCATTTTTTCGACTGTTCTATTTGTGTCATAGGGATCGTTGATATACATGCCCGATTTATCCGATGTATCAGTATCAGTTAACTGCCTTAGGGCAAAACAACGCAATCTACTCAAACTCGAGTCCTGACCAATTCGAAAAGTAGTTGGCATAATTCGACTCAGGCCGCGGAGGTCTTACAGGAGTCGAATTCCAGTGTATAAGTGTGAGCACTCGACGCGTCCGTCAAGGCATGTTCATCGTAACTGCAGGCACGGATATGTTTCTGGTAGTGCGCATCAGATGCATTGGTAGGACTTATTCAGGTCTTATCTTCACGCTGTAAGCGTGGCATCCGAATTTTTTGTCGTCGTGGAGATGATTTGGGTGGCCCAGGAGACGTAATCTCTTTGTAGGGAAAATATGAGGCGGAGTCGCCATAGCATTCAAGTGTGGATGTTATCAACACATAGTACAATGTACAAGGAGAAATAATCATAGGGTGCGCGACCAGCGCTCCTTATGAGAGTGGCCCCCGACTGCCTATTCGAGTCGTAGACTCGAGTGGGGACTAAAAAAAATTTGCGACTGCTGTCGTCCTTTGTTGCTTGTTTCAGTCGAATATGCTTTCAGCGCTCCCTATGGGAGTAACCCGTAGTTCATAGTCGAATTGTCGATTCGAGTGAAGGATTTGTCTTGAATGTTCATATACCTGCATAAATTTTTTTCAGGTGCGCGACCGGCGCTCCTGTTAGGAGTAGCCCCCGATTGCTTGATTGAGTCGAAGACTCGAGCAAGGACTAAAGTACTCAAAATATTCTTCTGCTGGAATCGATGACATCAGTGCTTACAATCTGATGACCTCAGTTGCCCGCGTGAGCGACTTTGATGGGACGTGACGAGCGGTGGGTCCCACTTTCTGACTTTGATTTGACTGGGCGTGTGTAATCTTCTGTTTTAACTGCATCTCCTTGATTTCCATGTGTAATGGGGGTAGTGGGGGACGGTTCATGGTTCAGCTTTGCCACATGTCGATGGCGATGTGCGCCACACGTGTAGTAGGGTTTCTGCTGGCCGTTGGATGGCGTCCACGAGGAGGTTAAGTAGAAGCGCAGCTGCGGTAATTTTCCCCATATGTCTTCTTGCTCGTGCTTCCATCGCCATTGCTGCTCTCTCTGCTTCCTTGCGTGCTTCCTCTTCACGGCACTGGACCAGCTCCGTGTCTTCCCCAGTTACTTTCTCCATTCACACCGCCATCGAAAGATGGGTAAGAACAAGGGAGGGGCTGCCGCTGGATCTGTGACCACCATTGTCGCCACCAAGAAGAAGGGCGGTACCATTGCTGCTCTTTCTGCTTCCGTCGCCATTGCTGCTCTCTCTGCTTCCTTGCGTGCTTCCTCTTCACGGCACTGGACCAGCTCCATGTCTTCCCCAGTTACTTTCTCCATTCACACTGCCATCGAAAGATGGGTAAGAACAAGGGAGGGGCCGCCGCTGGATCTGTGACCACCATTGTCGCCACCAAGAAGAAGGGCGGTACCACCACCATGGGCACCAGCACTGCCGGCGCTGGGAAGAAGAAGGGTGCGGGCACCCGTGTCACCAACGGCACCTGGCGAGCGTCCATCATCAAACCTTCCGAGCCGCATCTTCATCGTCAAGATGGAGTTCTTCCACCCGCAGAAGACGACTCGCGAGTGCTCGGCGACGAGGTAATCCCTTGTCCTCCTTCGGGTTTCCGGGTGATGTTCCTTGCGTTTATCATCCGAGGTCTTTCTCTCCCCTGCATCCTTTCTTCAGGGGTCTCCTTTGTTTCTTTGGACTCCAGTTGCACCAGCTATCCCCAAATTCCATTCTCCACATCTCTTGCTTCATCACGCTTTGCGAGTGTTGGCTCAGAATCGAACCACACTTTGGCCTCTTCAAGAGGCTTTTTAAGCTGAAACGTCAGTCGGCGTCCGGTTTGGTAGTCTATGATGTAGGAGGCTGCGGGATCCATGTCAACTCCTCTATCACCTACTTTGACATCAAGCTCACCGCGTCCGTCCAAGGGTGGAGAGAAAAGTGGTTCTACATCTGCGACCAGAAGGCCGACGAAGACCACTACGGACTCGCGCCCTTCAATCCCGCAGCGACTTGCAAGAGGAGGCACTCCTGGAAGAATGTCGTGATGCCTGGCAAGTCCGAGGAAACAAAGGTGCTGTATAAGCGCGTATGCAACCTCGAAAGCCGCATAGGCAAAGAAGAGGGTGGCGCTGCTCTCATTCGCACATGGTTGCGTCGCCGCGTCCAGCCTCTGCAGGCCAGAGTGCACCCTATGTGTTGCTCGACGGTGCTGACGATGTCACTCGTGTATCTGCCGAGGGCATTTCTACGGGTGAGGTGGATAGGAGGGTGCGATTGGTGACCAAGTACACTGCCAAGAAGGTTCTCCCAGGCAAACCAGTCATGCCTCCTTTCGACGCCTCTAACCCTCCTCCTGAGCTAGAACTGTACTACGAAGTAGTTTCTTTATCGATTGCCACCAAGCGCTTGATATATAATGATGCATTTTTTGATTTGCAGGACTGGAGCGTGGCTGCCAGTTTACCTCCTCAGCCTGAAGGGGTTATTCCTCGTGAAGCAGAGGAGGAGGACGAGTCGGGGTCTACAGTCCCCATGGAGGAAGAAGACGAAGCCCCCGAGTCCGCTGATCACGGAACCCACAAACATTCCCGCAGTGAAGACTCGGGTGCGTCCTCTTTGTCGACACCGGAGGATTCTCCTGCTGTTGTTGCAGAGGAGTCCATCCCTGCCGTTCCTTTCCGTGAAGTGGCTCCTCCTGCTCGGAAGAAGCTGCGACTTCCGAAGGAGTCGTTGGAGGAATCCTTCAACCTTGATAAATTTAACTGGTGAGTATTGCCTTCGCAAATTCGTCTTGCTTTTTTTGAGTTGCTTTTTCTGAAGTTTTTTGCTGGATGTGTTTTGTAGTCAAGCAGTGTCGTCGTCTTCTGATGACATCCAATTTTTGAAAGAGTCCAGAGTCGCAGACTCCAAGGACAAGGAGGTGGCCGAACGGTCCCCTTCTCCTCTAGTGGTGGCCCACTCCGGGCACAATTCTTCGAGTTCCCCGCATGCTGGGGAACACCAGATGGTTGCCCGGTCGACTGCGCGGCAGTCATCTTCGGAGTCCCTGGAGGATCACGTAAGCATCCTTTTTGGTGTTTTGGCAGCCGAATTTATACTTTGTGCTGCTGCTGAACCTTTATTTTTCACTTGATGCAGCTCATTGTGAAGGAAGCTGCTCGCCTGGCGGAGCAAGTCCTTGCCATGGGTCAACAGCACGCTCTGTTGGATAGTCGCCATCGTGTCGTCGAAGGTTAGTTTTGGCTTCGTCTTTGTCTTTGTGAAATTTATAAATTCGATTGATGATACACCCTATGCTTTTGTAGTTGAGCACAATGAACTTCTTCGTCGTGCTGCTTCCCTCGAGAAGGCGCTTGCCGCGGCGGTGAAGAATCGCGACGAAGCAGTCGTAGCTCTGGAGGAGTCGTGAAAGCGTGACGAGGATTTGCGCGCTTCCACTACTAAGAGGGAGAAGTTGTTCTTCGAACAACTTTTTTCGATTGCCCAGTCCCTCTCAGGTATTTTTTCAGTTGGATTTGCGTTTCTCCTTGTTTGATGTCGTATTGATGTGCTGACACCTTATGTATGCAGATGTCAGTGGCCTGAGCTTTGATGCCTAGTCCCTTCGCCGGAAGATGCGTTGGCTGGTGCCGTGGCCGCAGTCGAGGACCGCAGTGTTTCCCTTCAGGGGACGTTGACGAAGGCCAAGGGTGTGCTCAGTCGCATCCATGAGGATATAACTCCCAAGGCTGAGCTGATTGACAACCTTGAGGACCTAGTGGAATCCCTTGCTGGGGGTATTCCCATGGACTTCAAGAATTCCCAGCGGTCTGTCGGTGCTACCATGGCACTCGCGATGGCGCAGGCCCATGGCATGGAGCTGGATTCCTCCGTGATCTCCAAGGCAATGCCCGTCGACACAGATGGCCAACACGTAGTGTTTGCTCCCTTCGCTACTGGCTGTGGTAAATATGGGCCACAGCTCATCGATACAGTCACAAGACATTCTACGGAGCTGCAATGAGCGAAGAAGGCGGCAAAGACTGCGGCATCAGGGGCTACGACCGGAAAGTCTGTGGCATCAGAGGCTGCCACAGATTAGATGAGGCCTCCGAAGTCAAAGTCCAAGTCGAAGAAGCAGATTGCTCCTTAGTTGCCCATCTGTAATAGTTGTAGTTTCCTTTTTATTGAAACTATGCTTTTGTGGGAGTGTCCCTATCGAGACTTTGCTGTGCTTGAATGCATTCATGCCTTTATCAATGTATTCTTGGTCCCTTATTTGCTTCTTGCTTGATTGTGATAGGGTACGCCGAGTGGTCCTCGTGATTCTCCTCCTACCGATGAAACCACGGTGCAACCGCGTCCAAAGGTGGAGGAACTATCATTGCTTTCGTGATTGCGCGACCGCATTAAGCAGTTGGAGCGCGAGTTGCCCATCGTCCGCGGTAGCACGGATGTTTGGAAGTCGAAGGCGGAGAAGGCCACCGCCTGTGAGAAGTATTTCTTGGAGGAAGTGGCGCAACTGAATGAGCAGTTCAAATGTTAGCTTTCTGCCTTCTCATCTTTTCTTTTAGTCAGTCGTGGTGATGCCTTGTCTTCACACTTTGCCATTTTGCTTGGTGTAGTTGTTAGCGCTCATCATCCACAGGATGAGAAGGACCGGGTTGCTATTCGAATGAATAACCTGACCCAGGAGAAACTGTAGGCGAGTGGGTACTTTTGGGTGGACCACGATCATGCGATCGTGCTTGCGACCCTGCAGGATCGTTCTTCTCGAGTACTTCATTATTTGAAGAAGGCGCAGTCATGCCTTAGGCATATTTATCAAACAATGTTTCCACTGGACGCCATCCCTTCAAGCATGTTGGCTCTTCTGGCGAAGTTTCAAGATTTGAGTGCGGTCCACGAGTGCGTGCGGCAGCAGTTAGTAGCTGGTGCTAAGGCTGCGTTGTTGCTAGTGTGACTGCATAGGCTGGATGTAGATGTTGCATCTATTACTGCTGGGCCACCGCCTCCGTCAGAAGGTATGACCTGGAACATGGTTCCGCACTATCAAGCAGTCGATCGGCCAGCAGAGGACATTGTTGATTTTTTCGAGGAGCAGACGAACGTTCTTCTTTTGCAGCAGTAGCATGATTTGTATCCTGCACATAATTGTATAAGTGTTGTAAAGTTCGTATGAGTATGTTGGATGTAATTAATGGGCTTGTTCGTCTATGGTACCAAAGTTGGCAGGCCAGCGCATGGCGGTACCTACGTTGCCTGAAATTACCGTGTTTCGAAAAGTTGGGCCGCCAACTACTGAGAGGGGCCATTTCGAGGCAAACTCATCTCACCCCTGCCAAATACAAACATTCCGTTAAACCACCCCGTGAAGTAGACGGTCGGGACCCACATGTCGGTTATCTGTCCGTGACGTGGGCGCCAACGCGGCAACCTCTTAGGAAAATTGAGTAGCTAAGTGGATTGGATGTGTTGACCAATTTCACAAATCCAGTCCCAACTTTCCCCTAGCACCGACGGCGTCGGAATCCACCCTCCAGGCAGGACGATCCCTTCGGACATTTGACTTCTAGGGCCAAGTTGCTGCGCCCAGTTGCTGCGCCCAGTCGCTGATACCGAGATCCAATGGCGCATGCCAGAGTCAGCCGCTAGGCTCTAGCCCGCCTCCGCCACCGACGAGCCGAGCAGTTCGGAGGATGGCAGATCCTACTATCAAGGAAGAAGAAGTTCTGCCTACAAGCGGGTGAGCTACCATTCTCTTTGCTATTCGCACTAATTACAACTGCTAGCTGGCTACTGAACCTCAAATTGTTCGTTAACCCAACGCTGACAAACATATTTTGTCCACAGTTTTCTGTCAAGTGGGATCTGCACGGACCCCCCTTACTTGGTTACGGTAGTCCTCTACAGGTACGACTCCAAGGGCAAGTGGTATGGAAGCCATTGTTTCATGATGGAAGAAGCGCCTGCGCAGATCTGCACTATATCTGGTATGGTTGCTGCTCTGTGTAATCATGTTGAAGTATGGCCGAAGCAGACTGCAAAGTTCAGCTTCATGGATGAATGTGGCATCCATATTCCTATATCGTGTGACAGTCAGCTAATTGGTTTGATGAAAAGGTAAGCTTCGGATTGCATGTTTGAGTTGAATTGTGATGTCTTTGGATGTGGAAGGCTGCAATCGGAGTCGCCTTCTATTCTTGGACAGGTGGTCGTCAACGCAATTAGCTCCTGGTAAGAAAAGGTCGCTTGGGGTTCGCATGTTTGTGCTGAATTGTAATTTTTGTTTTATTTACTCTGTAGATATTGGGCAGTTATGCAACAGTCTTGTTTCTTTGATAGGAAGTGCCGCAAGGTTAGAAACATGACTGCTGGGTCAGTCATTTTGCTGCCCAAAGAAATTAAAAACGAGTGGAAAGATGATGCTGGACACGATTCTGGTGCCCATTGTCCCGGTGATGCAGAGTACATGAAGCTAAGAAAATTGGCACCGAGGAAGAGGAAGAAGGCAGGAAATGAAGAAGCCATTAGACGTGAAGGCTTGGCACCCAGGCTGCGGAAGAAGGTCGGCAATGAAGATGCATAGTAATGTGTTGAACTTGAACCTATATATGTAATGTTAAATTTCGATCGCCTCGTGTGGCACGCTGTCGGGCGTAAACAATCTACCCAATGCTCTTCCGAGTAAAATGTACGCGACTTAGGGTTTGGAAACGCCCGAGTCAAGAGTTGAATCGAAATTATGATTGTGCCATCGCTATCCGAAAACAATGATCCACCGTTCCACGATTCGAGGGGTAGGAGGTCTCCAAATATGATGTAATGTAAGTGGCACGAAATAAATTATTTAAGCTGCCACACTCCACGGCAAAGAACTTATTTCAGATGCTGCACAACGACGTGGCAACATAAACATCAATGTTCTCACCGATAATGCCCAGATGAGGAGGAAATGGGTACCACTTTCTGGTCTAATCTTGAGCCCGTCTATCTCACCGCCTCTCTGCTCCTGCATCCCCTGCATCTGGCAAAGCTCCCGGATCTCCAGTAACCGGGTGTACGTGCTTCCACTTTATAAATTGTGGTTGTGCCAATTGCATGCGACCAAATCCACGTAGATTACGTTTAAACAAACCACCAATGTTAGAATACACTAGTAGAAAAGGGGTCTTTGGTCCATGGTCACATTCCCAATCCAGGACAGAGATCTAAATCGAGGGAGAAATTGATCTAAATCACAAATTCTTCCATAAATTAATCGAGACAGAGATCTAAATCGAGGCATTTCATTCCGCTGCCGCTGTCCTCCGAGCCGCCGGCTTCCTCGTCTTCCTCGGACGGAACCTCCACGATTTCCGCATTGTACGCGAGACGGAGCACCTCTTCGCGGTGAGCGGTGGCGAAGACGGTGAACTTGGTCCGTCCAGGGACGGACCAGAACCTCTCCCGCCCTTCTCGGTTGCGGAGATCCCGGTGCACCACGTGCCCATAAACGATGCGGTTGCCAATCTTGGCCTTCCGCTCCTTCTTGAACAGCGTCGGCCAGTACGGGCTGGCCGCCGCGTACCGGGGCAGCGCCCTCTTCCATGCGGGAGATCTCGGCGCGGCGCGATTTTGTTCTCCATCACGGCTCGCCGGGAAGAGGAGCGAGCCATCGCACTTCGCATAGCTGATGCGCCATCCGTGGGGCACTGCCGCGGCGCGAGGATGTCGAAGTGCGAGAACATCACCGCCTCGTAGAAGTTCAGCGAGGGCATCTCCATGGCAGCGCGGTGGAGATTGGAGAGGGAGCGAGGGGGTGGACGGCGCGGTGGAGATTGGAGAGGGCGAGGGGATGGGCGACGAGCTATGGCGCCTCCTATTTGTATACGAGGACGACGAAGCGACGGGCGGAATATCCAATGGGCATTGGTCAAACAAAAGGAAGTAATGAAGTGTTAAGACAGATTAACGGGCGACCAATTTTTTTACTCCCAGGACTCTGGGCCCAATAGTTCAGACCGCTAGGTCAACAAGTACAACTATTACAACTTAAAAAAGGCACGGGGCTTAAGCTAAATAGAACTAGTTAACACACATATCCTTGATCTTCCTAATCTTAGCCCTATGCGCATCTTCCTGCGAGAGCAAGGATCGAATCGTCTGCTCCTTCCTTTTAGCATCTTCCTTGCACAGCTTCAATTGTTTCTCTGCATCTTTCCTCATGCACTTGTCAATACTCGTAGTTGTGAACTGCAGGACTTTGGCCTGGTGAAGATCCTTCCTTGCTTGAGTCAGTTCTTGCTCTGATTTAGCCTTCAGGGCCAACGCCGCGTCCCTCTCCTTCTCGACTTTGCTAACCTTGTCTTCCACCCCCATGAGATCTCGCTTATGCTTGGTCGTGTCAACTGGTTCCCATAGCTTCATCTCAACATCACAAGAAGTGAGCTGAATGCGGATTCTTTCAACTCAACAGTCATTTCCCATAGTTTGTCCAGCGTTTTCTGCATCGATTTGGGCCACTCTGGATCTACCCATTTGACAACACCGCAACTTCCGCCTCGCATCATTGCACAATGTCCTTGACACCGTATAAACCTCCTGCCTGCGTTTCCTCCTTCGAACGCTACAAATTTAGCGGTCACATATCCATTTTACATAGTAGAGGATTTTATTCATCCGCTAAACCGTGATAGTCGGCGTCATACATCGTCTGGTTGGCCTAACACATCATACGCGCATGAGTAAACGGAGTAGATCTGGCTCAAAAAATAGATAACTAGCCACGGATGATAGAGATAGAGATGAGACGACTCACATCGAAATCACCGTCCCTATCGTCACGACGCTTCGTTGTTCCCTTGAACCCATGGCGAGAGGGGAGGGGTGCTGCCGAGGGGATTGGATGGCTACCGCTTGCGGCTACGGGCAGGATGGGGAGTGAAGTGGGGAATGTGGGTCGAGGGAAGGAAGAGAAGTACGGGGAGGAAGAGAAGTAATGGGGACGTGACACTGGGATTTGGCCCGCTCAACTCGTGAGTCGTGACACTCGCAACAGGGGAGCCCCCGGTGTTGCCAGTTTGTCCAAAGCAAGCGTGGCCAATCATGCCGCAGAACAGACTACTCGCGGATCGATCTAACGAAAACCATCCCAATCGTCCAAGCACCCCGATCAGACGGTATGTAACAATCGACAAGCAGAAGAACTATGTTAGGGCGTGCCTTCTAGAAGACTCGGTCTAACACTAAGGTTAGGGCTCTCCTAAGGTTAATTAGTATACATATGCGGTTTATGAAAAGAACATGAATCCAATGACACAGGTGGATCTAGCTGTGGTTAATGAGAAGAGCAGACATGCAATGACACCAGTGATATGTGGTTTATGGGAAGAACACACATGCAATGACTCTGGTGATATGTGGTTTGTGAAAAGAACAGACATGCAATGACTCTAGCTGTGGTTAATGAGAAGAGCAGACATGCAATGACATCGATGGATCCATGTGTGGTTTGTGAGAAGAACACACATGCAATGACACTAGGTGTGGTTCATGATATGGTTTGTAAGAAGAACACACATCCAGTGACTCTAGCTGTGGTTTGTGAAAAGAGCACGCATGCGATGACTCTAGCTGTGGTTCATGAGAAGAGCAGACATACAATGACACTGGTGGATCCATGTGTGGTTCATGGGAAGAACACACATGCAACGACACCGGTGGATCCATGTGTGGTCTGTGGGAAGAACACACATGCAATGACACTGGTGGATCCATGTGTGGTTCATGGGAAGAACACACATGTAATGACACAGGTGATATGTGGTCTGTGAGAATAACACACATGCAATGACTCTAGCTGTGGTTAATGAAAAGATCAGACATGCAATGGCACTGGTGGATCCATGTGTGGTCTGTGAGAATAACACACATGCAATGACACTGGGTGTGGTTCATGATATGGTTTGTGAGAAGAACACACATGCAATGGCACTGGTGGATCCATGTGTGGTCTGTGAGAATAACACACATGCAATGACACTGGGTGTGGTTCATGATATGGTTTGTGAGAAGAACACACATGCAATGACACTGGTGGATCCATGTGTGGTCTTTGGTAAGAACACACATGCAATGACACTAGTGATATGTGGTTTGTGAGAAGAACACACATCCAATGACTCTAGCTGTGGTTCATGAAAAGAGCAGACATGCAATGACACTGGTGGATCCATGTGTGGTTCATGGGAAGAACACACATGCAATGACACTGGTGGATCCATGTGTGGTCCATGGGAAGAACACACATGCAATGACATCAGGATCCATGTGGTTCATGGGAAGAACACACATGCAATGACACCGGGTGTGGTTCATGATATGGTTTGTGAGAAACACATGCAATGACATCGTGGATCCATGTGTGGTCTGTGAGAATAACACACATGCAATGACACTGGGTGTGGTTCATGATATGGTTTGTGAGAAGAACACACATTCAATGACACTGGTGGATCCATGTGTGGTCTTTGGTAAGAACACACATGCAATGACACTGGTGATATGTGGTATGTGAGAAGAACACACATCCAATGACTCTAGTTGTGGTTCATGAAAAGAGCAGACATGCAATGACACTGGTGGATCCATGGGTGGTTCATGGGAAGAACACCCATGCGATGACACTGGGTAGATCCATGTGTGGTTCATGAGAAGAGCAGACATGCAATGACACCGGTGGATCCATGTGGTTCATGGGAAGAACACACATGCAATGACTCTGGTGATATGTGGTTTGTGAAAAGAACAGACATGCAATGACTCTAGCTGTGGTTAATGAGAAGAGCAGACATGCAATGACACCGGTGGAGCCATGTGTGGTTTGTGAGAAGAACACACATGCAATGACACTAGGTGTGGTTCATGATATGGTTTGTAAGAAGAACACACATGCAATGACTCTAGCTGTGGTTTGTGAAAAGAGCACGATGGCGACTCTAGCTGTGGTTCATGGGAAGAGCATATACAATGACATCGGTGGATCCATGTGTGGTCTGTGGGAAGAACACACATGCAATGACACTGGTGGATCCATGTGTGGTCTGTGGGAAGAACACACATGCAATGACACTGGTGGATCCATGTGTGGTCTTTGGGAAGAACACACATGCAATGACTCCGGTGATATGTGGTTCATGAAAAGAACCCACATGCAATGACTCTAGCTATGGTTAATGAAAAGAGCAGACATGCAATGACACCGGTGGATCCATGTGTGGTTCATGGGAAGAACACACATGCAATGACACCGGTGGATCCATGTGTGGTCTGTGGGAAGAACACACATGCAATGACACTGGTGGATCCATGTGTGGTCTTTGGGAAGGACACACATGCAATGACATATGTGATATGTGGTCTGTGAGAAGAACACACATGCAATGACTCTGGTGATATGTGGTTTGTGAAAAGAGCACACATGCATTGACTCTAGATGTGGTTAATGAAAAGAGCAGACATGCAATGACACTGGTGGATCCATGTGGGGTTAATGAGAAGAACACACATGCAATGACACTAGGTGTGGTTCATGGGAAGAACACACATGCAATGACTCTGGTGATATGTGGTTTGTGAAAAGAACATACATGCAATGACTATAGCTGTGGTTAACGAGAAGAGCAGACATGCAATGACACCGGTGGATCCATGTGTGGTCTGTGGGAAGAACACACATGCAATGACACTGGTGGATCCATGTGTGGTTCATGGGAAGAACACACATGCATGTACACCGTGATATGGTTTGTGAGAAGAACACACATGCAATGACTCTAGCTATGGTTAATGAAAAGAGCAGACATGCAATAACACTGGTGGATCCATGTGTGGTTCATGGGAAGAACACACATGCAATGACACTGGGTGTAGTTCATGATATGGTTTGTGAGAAGAACACACATGCAATGGCACTGGTGGATCCATGTGTGGTCTGTGAGAATAACACACATGCAATGACACTGGGTGTGGTTCATGATATGGTTTGTGAGAAGAACACACATGCAATGACACTGGTGGATCCATGTGTGGTCTTTGGGAAGAACACACATGCAATGACACTGGTGATATGTGGTCTGTGAGAAGAACACACATCCAATGACTCTAGCTGTGGTTCATGAAAAGTGCAGACATGCAATGACACTGGTGGATCCATGTGTGGTCCATGGGAAGAACCCACATGCAATGACACTGGTGGATCCATGTGTGGTCTGTGGGAAGAGCAGGCATGCAATGACACTGGTGGATCCATGTGTGGTTCATGGGAAGAACACACATGCGATGACACTGGGTGGATCCATGTGTGGTTTGTGAGAAGAAAACACATGCAATGACACCGGTGGATCCATGTGTGGTTCATGGGAAGAACACACATGCATACACCGGTGATATGTGGTTTGTGAGAAGAACACACATGCAATGACTCTAGCTGTGGTTAATGAAAAGAGCAGACATGCAGTGACACCGGTGGATCCATGTGTGGTTCATGGGAAGAACACACATGAAATGACATTGGGTGTGGTTCATGGGAAGAACACACATGCAATGAGAGTGGTGGATCCATGTGTCGTTCATGGGAAGAACACACATGCAATGACACTGGTGGATCCATGTGTGGTTCATGGGAAGAACACACATGCAATGACTCTGGTGATATGTGGTTTGTGAAAAGAATAGACATGCAATGACTCTAGCCGTGGTTAATGAGAAGAGCGTATATGCAATGACACCGTGGATCCATGTGTGGTTTGTGAGAAGAACACACATGCAATGAAACTGTGTGGTTCATGATATGGTTTGTAAGAAGAACACACATGCAATGACCCTAGTCTGGGTTTGTGAAAAGAGCACGATGCATGACTCTAGCTGTGGTTCTGTGGGAAGAGCGTATATACAATGACACTGTGGATCCATGTGGTTCATGGGAAGAACACACATGCAATGACACCGGTGGGTCCATGTGGTCTGTGGAAGAACACACATGCAATGACATTGGTGGATCCATGTGTCTGTGAGAAGAATACACATGCACAATGGGTGATATGGTTTGTTATAAGAACAAACATGCAATGACTTCTAGAATGTATTACGACAAAGAGTGTATGCAATGACACCAAGGGATCATGTGGGTTAATGAAGAATACATATGCAATGACACCGTGTGGGTTCAGATATGCTTTGTGAAGAATACATGCAATGACATCGGGTGGATCCATGTGTGGTCTCAGAGAAGAACATTTATGCAATGACACTAGGTGTGGCTCATGATATGAAGTTTGTCAAGAACACACATGCAATGACATCGTGGATCCATGTGGTTTTTTGGAAGAACATACATGCATGACATCAAAGGCGGTCTGTGAGAAGAAGCATATTCAAATGATTTCTAGCTGTGGGTTCAAGTAAAAGAGTGGGGTATATGCAATGACATCAGGGATTCATGTGTGTCTGGTGGAAGAACACATGCAATGACACTGGGTGGATCTATGTGTGGTTTGTGAGAAGAACACACATGCAATGACATCGTGTATCCATGGTATTCATGGAAGAAATACATGCAATGACTCGTGATATGTGGTTTCAGAAGCATTGCATATGCAATGCCTCTAGCTATGGTTAATGAGAAGAGCAGTATATGCAATATTACTGGGATCTATGTGTGGTTTAGAGAACAACACATTACCAAATGGCACCTGTGTGGTTCCATGATATGGTTCGAAGAAGAACGCATACGCAATGGCTATAGCTGGTTCATGAAAGAGCGTACGCGGCGACTTAGCCGTGGTTCTTGGGAAGCAGGAGACATACAATTATTATCGGTGATCCAAGCGTGTGGTTCATGGGAAGCAACACACATGCAATTCAGCACTGTGGATCCACGGTGGTCTGCGGTAAGAATATTACTACGCAATGACATCGTGATCCATGTGGTGGTCTATGGGGAGAACATACATGCATCACACCGTGATATGTGGTTTGTGAGAAGAACACACATGCAATGACTCTAGTTGTGGTTCATGGAAAAGAGTAGACATGAATGACATTTGAGGTGGATGCATGTGTGGTCTATGGAAGAGCACATGCACGACTGTGGATCCATGTGTGGTTCTGGAAGAACACACGTGGCAATGACATCGGTGGGATCTCTTGTGTGTCTGGTGGAGAAGAACACTCATGCAATGACACTGTGGAATGGATGTGGTCTGTGGAAGAACGACATGCAATGACACAGGTGATATGTGGTATGTGAGAAGAACACACATGAAAATGACTTAGCTGTGGTTCGCGAAAAGAGGGCACTGGGTTGATGGCACTTGTGGACTGGCATGTGCTGCCTATGGGAAGAGAGACATGCAATGACTATGGATCTATGTGGTCTGTGGGAAGTAGTTACACAAGCAATGACATCGGTGAATTCCATGTGTGGTCTGGGAAGAAATACATATGCAATGACACCGGGTGGGATTCATGTGTGGTCAGGGAAGAACACACATGCAATGACACTGGGTGGGATCTATGTGTGAAGTTCAGAGAAGAACAAATGTAATGACATTAGTGGATTCATGTGTGGTTTGGTGGGGAGAACATACATGCAATGACACTGCGTGATATGTGGTCTGGGAAGAACACACATGCAATGTACTTAGTTGTGGGTTCATGAAAATAGCAAACATGCAATGACATTGGTGGATTCATGTGGTTCATGGTTAGACACATGCAATGACTCTAGTGGATCTATGTGTGGTCTGTGGAAGACACATGCAATGACACTGGGTGGATCCATGGTTCAGGAAGAACACATGCAATGACTGTGGATCCATGTGTGGTATGTGAAGAACACACATGCAATGACACCGTGGATCCATGTGGTTCAGGGAAGAACACACATCTAATGACACTGGATAATGTGGTCTGGGAAGAATACATGCAATGACACAGACAGGTGGTCTGAGAAGAACATACATGCAATAACTGTGATTGTTAAAAGAACAAACATGCAATGACTGCTGTGGTTAATGAAAAGAGTAGACATGCAATGACACCAAAGGGATCTATGTAAAGTTAATGAGAAGAACACATGCAATGAACTTAGGTGTGGTCTATGATATGCTTTGTGAGAAGAGCATACATGCAATGACATTCGGTGGATCCATGTGTGGTCTCTGCGGGAGAAGAATATTACATGCAATGACACACTCAGGTGTGTGGTTCGGCGATATGGTTTGTGAGAAGAACACACATGAATGGTACCTGCTGGATCCATGTGTCTGTGGGAAGAAATAATACATGCACAAATGCTACCGGTGGATCCACGTGGTGGTCTGTGGGAAGAATATTACATGCAATGACATCGTGATCCATGTGGTCTATGGGGAGAAATACACATGTACTGGGATAACGGTGATATGGGAGCCAGAGAAGAATATAAGCATGCAATGACTCTAGTTGTGGTTTCAAGAGTAGTGTATAATGCACGATATTTCAGTGGGATGGCTGTGTGGTTTCATGGGAAGAGCACACATATGCAATGATTTCGGTGGATCTATGTGTGGTCTGGGAAGAACACATGCGCAATGACATCGGGTGATCTGGGGTGGTCTGTGGAGAAGTAACATTTCTGCGTAATGACATCGTGGATCGGGCGTGGTGGTCTGCGGGAAGAACGACATGCAATGACACAGGATATGTGGTATGTGAGAAGAACAAGGCGAAATGACTTACTGTGGTTCATGAAAGAGGCATTCTCATGAAGTGGCACTGTGGATCCATGTGTCAGTCTATGGGAAGAATGTATATGCAATGATTCTCATGGATCCATGTGTGTCTGTGGGATAACACACAAGTAATGACATCAGTGACCCATGTGGTCTGGGGAAGAAATACACATGCAATGTATACTGTGACTCCATGTGGTTCTGTGGAAGAACACACATGCATGACATACTGTAATTCATGTGTGGTCTGTGAGAAGAAACACAAATGTAATGACATTTAGTGGGATCTATGTGTGTTCATGGGGAGAACACACATGCAATGATGCCTGTGATATGTGGTTCAGAAGAATACATGCAAAACATTTCTAAGCAGGGTTCTGTGAAAGAGTGTATATGCAAATATTATCGGTGGGATTCATGTGGCTCATGGAAGAACACACATGCAATGATTTCGTGGACTCCATGTGGTCTGGGAAGAACATACATGCAATGACACAAGGTGACCCATGAAGGATTTAGGAAGAACACAAGCAATGATACACCGTGGATCCAAGGTGTAAGTGTGGAAGAACATTATGCAATGACACAGTGATATGTGTCTGTGAGAAGAACACACATGAAATGACTAGTCATGGTTTGTGAGAAGAACACACATGCAATGACTCTAGCTTTGGTTAATGAAACGACCAGATATGCAATGACACCGGTGGATCCATGTGTGGTTCATGGGAAGAACACACATGCAATGACCTGTGGATTCATGATATGGTCTCGTGGAGAACACACATGCAATGACACGGTGGATCATGTGTGGTCTGAGAAGAACACACATGCAATGACATTGCGTGGTTCATGATATGGTTTTGAAGAACACACATGCAATGACACTGGTGGATCCATGTGTGTCTTGGGAAGAACACACATGTAATGACTCTGGGTGATATACAGTGCATGAGAAGAACACATCCAATGACTCTACCTGTGGTTCATGCAAAGAGCAGGAATGCAATGACACTGGTGGATCCATGTGTGGTTCATGGGAAGAACACACATGCGATGCACTGGGTGGATCCATGTGTGGTTTGTGAGAAGAACACACATGCAATGACACTGGTGGATCCATGTGTGGTTCATGGGAAGAACACACATGCAATGACTCTGGTGATATGTGGTTTGTGAAAAGAACATACATGCAATGACTCTAGCTATGGTTAATGAGAAGAGCAGACATGCAATGACACCGGTGGATCCATGTGTGGTTTGTGAGAAGAACACACATGCAATGACACTGGGTGTGGTTCATGATATGGTTTGTAAGAAGAACACACATCCAATGACTCTAGCTGTGGTTCATGAAAAGAGCACGCATGCGATGACTCTAGCTGTGGTTAATGAAAAGAGCAGACATGCAATGACACCAGTGGATCCATGTGGGGTTAATGAGAAGAACACACATGCAATGACACTGGGTGTGGTTCATGGGAAGAACACACATGCAATGACTCTGGTGATATGTGGTTTGTGAAAAGAATAGACATGCAATGACTCTAGTTGTGGTTAATGAGAAGAGCAGACATGCAATGAAACCGGTGGATCCATGTGTGGTCTGTGGGAAGAACACACATGCAGTGACACTTGTGGATCCATGTGTGGTTCATGGGAAGAACACACATGCATAGACACCGGTGATACGTGGTGTGTGAGAAGAACACACATGCAATGACTCTAGCAGTGGTTAATGAAAAGAGCACACATGCAATGACACTGGTGGATCCATGTGTGGTTCATGGGAATAACACACATGAAATGACACTGGGTGTGGTTCATGATATGGTTTGTGAGAAGAACACACATGCAATGACACTGGTGGATCCATGTGTGGTCTGTGAGAAGAACACACATGCAATGACATTGGATGTGGTTCATGATATGGTTTGTGAGAAGAACACACATGCAATGACACTGGTGGATCCATGTGTGGTCTTTGGGAAGAACAAACATGCAATGACAATGGTGATATGTGGTCTGTGAGAAGAACACACATCCAATGACTCTAGCTGTGGTTCATGAAAAGAGCAGACATGCAATGACACTGGTGGATCCATGTGTGGTTCATGGGAAGAACACACATGCGATGACACTGGGTGGATCCATGTGTGGTTTGTGAGAAGAACACACATGCAATGACACCGGTGGATCCATGTGTGGTTCATGGGAAGAACACACATGCAATGACTCTGGTGATATGTCCTTTGTGAAAAGAACATACATGCAATGGCTCTAGCTGTGGTTAATGAGAAGAGCAAACATGCAATGACACCGGTGGATCCATGTGTGGTTTGTGAGAAGAACACACATGCAATGACACTGGGTGTGGTTCATGATATGGTTTGTAAGAAGAACACACATCCAATGACTCTAGCTGTGGTTCATGAAAAGAGCACGCATGCGATGACTCTAGCTGTGGTGCATGGGAAGAGAAGACATACAATGACACCGGTGGATCCATGTGTTGTTCATGGGAAGAATACACATGCAATGACACCAGTGGATCCATGTGTGGTCTGTGGGAAGAACACACATGCAATGACACTCGTGGATCCATGTCTGGTCTTTGGGAAGAACACACATGCAATGACTCCAGTGATATGTGGTCTGTGAGAAGAACACGCATGCAATGACGTTAGCTGTGGTTAATGAAAAGAGCAGACATGCAATGACACCGGTGGATCCATGTGTGGTTCATGGGAAGAACACACATGCAATGACACTGGGTGTGGTTCATGATATGGTCTGTGAGAAGAACACACATGCAATGACACTAGTGGATCCATGTGTGGTCTGTGAGAAGAAAACACATGCAATGACACTGGGTGTGGTTCATGATATGGTTTGTGAGAAGAACACACATGCAATGACACTGGTGGATCCATGTGTGGTCTTTGGGAAGAACACACATGCAATGACACTAGTGATATGTGGTCTGTGAGAACAACACACATCCAATGACTCTAGTTGTGGTTCATGAAAAGAGCAGACATGCAATGACACTGGTGGATCCATGTGTGGTCTGTGGGAAGAGTAGACATGGAATGACACTGGTGGATCCATGTGTGGTCCATGGGAAGAACACACATGCAATGACACTGGTGGATCCATGTGGAATGCAATGGGAAAATGAACATGGAATGACACTGGTGGATCCATGTGTGGTTCATGGGAAGAACACACATGCAATGACACTGGGTGTGGTTCATGATATGGTTTGTGAGAAGAAAACACATGCAATAACACTGGTGGATCCATGTGTGGTATGTGAAAATAGCACACATGCAATGACTCTAGTTGTGGTTCATGAAAAGAGCAGACATGCAATGACACTGGTGGATCCATGTGTGGTTCATGGGAAGAACACACATGCGATGACACTAGGTGGATCCATGTGTGGTTTGTGAGAAGAACACACATGCAATGACACTGGTGGATCCATGTGTGGTTCATGGGAAGAACACACATGCAATGACTCTGGTGATATCTGGTTTGTGAAAAGAACATACATGCAATGACTCTAGCTGTGGTTAATGAGAAGAGAAGACATGCAATGACACAGGTGGATCCATGTGTGGTTTGTGAGAAGAACACACATGCGATGACACTGGGTGTGGTTCATGATATGGTTTGTAAGAAGAACACACATACAATGACTCTAGTTGTGGTTCATGAAAAGAGCACGCATGCGATGACTCTAGCTGTGGTTCATGGGAAGAGTAGACATACAATGACACCGGTGGATCCATGTGTGGTTCATGGGAAGAACACACATGCAATGACACCGGTGGATCCATGTGTGGTCTGTGGGAAGAACACACATGCAATGACACTGGTGTGTCCATGTGTGGTCTTTGGGAAGAACACATATGCAATGACTCCGGTGATATGTGGTTTGTGAGAAGAACACACATGCAATGACTCTAGTTGTGGTTAATGAAAAGAGAAGACATGCAATGACACCGGTGGATCCATGTGTGGTTCATGGGAAGAACACACATGCAATGACACTAGTTGTGGTTCATGATATGGTTTGTGAGAAGAACACACATGCAATGACACTGGTGGATCCATGTGTGGTCTATGAGAAGAACACACATGCAACGACACTGGGTGTGGTTCATGATATGGTTTGTGAGAAGAACACACATGCAATGACACTGGTGGATCCATGTGTGGTCTTTGGGAAGAACACACATGCAATGACACTGGTGATATGTGGTCTGTGAGAAGAACACACATCCAATGACTCTAGCTGTGGTTCATAAAAAGTGCAGACATGCAATGACACTGGTGGATCCATCTGTGGTCCATGGGAAGAACCCACATGCAATGACACTGGTGGATCCATGTGTGGTATGTGGGAAGAGCAGACATGCAATGACACTGGTGGATCCATGTGTGGGTCATGGGAAGAACACGCATGCAATGACACTGGGTGTGGTTCATGATATGGTTTGTGAGAAGAACACACATGCAATGACACTGGGTGATCCATGTGTGGTCTATGAGAAGAACACACATGCAATGATACTGGGTGTGGTTCATGATATGGTTTGTGAGAAGAACACACATGCAATGACACATGTGATATGTGGTCTGTGAGAAGAACACACATGCAATGACTATGGTGATATGTGGTTCATGAAAACAGCATGCATGCGATGACTCTAGCTATGGTTAATGAAAAGAGCAGACATGCAATGACACCGGTGGATCCATGTGGGGTTAATGAGAAGAGCACACATGCAATGACACTGGGTGTGGTTCATGGGAAGAACACACATGCAATGACTCTGGTGATATGTGGTTTGTGAAAAGAACAGACATGCAATGACTCTAGCTGTGGTTAATGAGAAGAGCAGACATGCAATGACACCGTTGGATCCATGTGTGGTCTGTGGGAAGAACACACATGCAATGACACTGGTGGATCCATGTGTGGTTCATGGGAAGAACACACATGCATACACCGGTGATACGTGGTTTGTGAGAAGAACACACATGCAACTTCTCTAGCTGTGGTTAATGAAAAGAGCAGACATGCAATGACACTGGTGGATCCATGTGTGGTTCATGGGAAGAACACACATGCAATGAGACTGGTGTGGTTCATGATATGGTTTGTGAGAAGAACACACATTTAATGACACTGGTGGATCCATGTGTGGTCTGTGAGAAGAACACACATGCAATGACACTGGGTGTGGTTCATGATATGGTTTGTGAGAAGAACACACATGCAATGACACTGGTGGATCCATGTGTGGTCTTTGGGAAGAACACACATGCAATGACACTGGTGATATGTGGTCTGTGAGAAGAACACACATCCAATGACTCTAGTTGTGGTTCATGAAAAGAGCAGACATGCAATAACACTGGTGGATCCATGTGTGGTTCATGGGAACAACACACATGCGATGACACTAGGTGGATCCATGTGTGGTTTGTGAGAAGAACACACATGCAATGACACTGGTGGATCCATGTGTGGTTCATGGGAAGAACACACATGCAATGACTCTGGTGATATGTGGTTTGTGAAAAGAACATACATGCAATGACTCTAGCTGTGGTTAATGAAAAGAGCAGACATGCATTGACACCGGTGGATCCATGTGTGGTTTGTGACAAGAAAACACATGCAATGACACTGGGTGTGGTTCATGATATGGTTTGTAAGAAGAACACACATGCAACGACTCTGGCTGTGGTTTGTGAAAAGAGCACGCATGCGATGACTCTAGCTGTGGTTCATGGGAAGAGAAGACATACAATGACCCTGGTGGATCTATGTGTGGTTCATGGGAAGAACACACATGCAATGACACTGGTGGATCCATGTGTGGTCTGTGGGAAGAACACACATGCAATGACACTGGTGGATCCATTTGTGGTCTTTGGGAAGAACACACATGCAATGACTCTGGTTATATGTGGTTTGTGAGAAGAACACAGATGCAATGACTCTAGTTGTGGTTAATGAAAAGAGCAGACATGCAATGACACCGGTGTATCCATGTGTGGTTCATGGGAAGAACACACATAGAATGACACTGGGTGTGGTTCAAGATATGGTCTGTGAGAAGAACACACATGCAATGACACTGGTGGATCCGTGTGTGGTCTATGAGAAGAACACACATGCAATGACACTGGGTGTGGTTCATGATATGGTTTGTGAGAAGAACACGCATGCAATGACACTGGTGGATCCATGTGTGGTCTTTGGGAAGAACACAGAAGCAATGACACTGGTGATATGTGGTCTGTGAGAAGAACAGACATCCAATGACTCTAGCTGTGGTTCACGAAAAGAGCAGACACGCAATGACACTGGTGGATCCATGTGTGGTCCGTGGGAAGAGAACACATGCAATGACACTGGTGGATCCATGTGTGGTTCATGGGAAGAACACACATGCAATGACACTGAGTGTAGTTCATGATATGGTTTGTGAGAAGCACACACATGTAATGACACTGGTGGATCCATGTGTGGTCTATGAGAAGAACACACATGCAATGACACTGGGTGTGGTTCATGATATGGTTTGTGAGAAGAACACACATGCAATGACACATGTGATATGTGGTCTGTGAGAAGAACACACATGCAATGACTCTGGTGATATGTGGTTCATGAAAACAGCACGCATGCGATGACTCTAGCTATGGTTAATGAAAAGAGCAGACATGCAATGACACCCATGGATCCATGTGGGGTTAATGAGAAGAACCCACATGCAATGACACTAGGTGGTTCATGGTAAGAACACACATGCACTGACTCTGGTGATATGTGGTTTGTGAAAAGAACAAACATCCAATGACTCTAGCTATGGTTAATGAGAAGAGCAGACATTCAATGACACCGTTGGATCCATGTGTGGTCTGTGGGAAGAACACACATGCAATGACACTGGTGGATCCATGGGAAGAACACACATGCATACACCGGTGATACGTGGTTTGTGAGAAGAACACACATGCAATGACTCTAGCTGTGGTTAATGAAAAGAGCAGACATGCAATGACACCGGTGGATCCATGTGTGGTTCATGGGAAGAACACACATGCAATGACACTAGGTGTGGTTCATGATATGGTTTGTGAGAAGAACACACATGCAATGACACTGGTGGATCCATGTGTGGTCTGTGAGAAGAACACACATGCAATGACACTGGGTGTGGTTCATGATATGGTTTGTGAGAAGAACACAAATGCAATGACACTGGTGGATCCATGTGTGGTCTTTGGGAAGAACACACATGCAATGACACTGGTGATATGTGGTCTGTGAGAAGAACACACATCCAATGACTCTAGCTGTGGTTCATGAAAAGAGCAGACATGCATTTACACTGGTGGATCCATGTGTGGTTCATGGGAAGAACACACATGCAATGAGAGTGGTGGATCCATGTGTCGTTCATGGGAAGAACACACATGCAATGACTTTGGTGATATGTGGTTTGTGAAAAGAACAGACATGCAAAGACTCTAGCTGTGGTTAATGAGAAGAGAAGACATGCAATGACACCGGTGGATCCATGTGTGCTTTGTGAGAAGAACACACATGCAATGACACTGGGTGTGGTTCATGATATGGTCTGTAAGAAGAACACACATGCAATGACTATAGATGTGGTTTGTGAAAAGAGCACGCATGCGATGACTCTAGCTGTGGTTCATGGGAAGAGTAGACATACAATGACACTGGTGGATCCATGTGTGGTTCATGGGAAGAACACACATACAATGACACTGGTGGATCCATGTGTGGTCTGTGGGAAGAACACACATGCAATGACATTGGTGGATCCATGTGTGGTCTTTGGGAAGAACACACATGCAATGACTCTGGTGATATGTGGTTTGTGAGAAGAACACACATGCAATGACTCTAGCTGTGGTTAATGAAAAGAGCAGACATGCAATGACACCGGTGGATCCATGTGTGGTTCATGGGAAGAACACACATGGAATGACACTGGGTGTGGTTCATGATATGGTCTGTGAGAAGAACACACATGCAATGACACTGGTGGATCCATGTGTGGTCTATGAGAAGAACACACATGCAATGACACTGGGTGTGGTTCATGATATGGTTTGTGAGAAGAACACGCATGCAATGACACTGGTGGATCCATGTGTGGTCTTTGGGAAGAACACACATGCATACACCGGTGATACGTGGTTTGTGAGAAGAACACACATGCAACTTCTCTAGCTGTGGTTAATGAAAAGAGCAAACATGCAATGACACCGGTGGATCCATGTGTGGTTCATGGGAAGTACACACATGCAATGACACTGGGTGTGGTTCATGATATGGTTTGTGAGAAGAACACACATGCAATGACACTGGTGGATCCATGTGTGGTCTGTGAGAAGAACACACATGCAATGACACTGGGTGTGGTTCATGATATGGTTTGTGAGAAGAACAGACATGCAATGACACTGGTGGATCCATGTGTGGTCTTTGGGAAGAACACACATGCAATGACACTGGTGATATGTGGTATGTGAGAAGAACACACATCCAATGACTCTAGCTGTGGTTCATGAAAAGAGAAGACATGTAATGACACTGGTGGATCCATGTGTGGTTCATGGGAAGAACACACATGCGATGACACTAGGTGGATCCATGTGTGGTTTTTGAGAAGAACACACATGCAATGACAGCGGTGGATCCATGTGTCGTTCATGGGAAGAACACACATGCAATGACTTTGGTGATATGTGGTTTGTGAAAAGAACAGACATCCAATGACTCTAGCTGTGGTTAATGAGAAGAGCAGACATGCAATGACACCGGTGGATCCATGTGTGGTTTGTGAGAAGAACACACATGCAATGAAACTGTGTGTGGTTCATGATATGGTTTGTAGGAAGAACACACATGTAATGAGTCTAGCTGTGGTTTGTGAAAAGAGCACGCATGCGATGACTCTAGCTGTGGTTCATGGGAAGAGCAGACATACAATGACACTGGTGGATCCATGTGTGGTTCATGGGAAGAACACACATGCAATGACACTGGTGGATCCATGTGTGGTCTGTGGGAAGAACACACATGCAATGACACTGGTGGATCCATGTGTGGTCTTTGGGAAGAACACACATGCAATGACTCTGGTGATATGTGGTTTGTGAGAAGAACACACATGCAATGACTCTAGCTATGGTTAATGAAAAGAGCAGACATGCAATGACACCGGTCGATCCATGTGTGGTTCATGGGAAGAAAACACATGGAATGACACTGGGTGTGGTTCATGATATGGTCTGTGAGAAGAACACACATGCAATGACACTGGTGGATCCATGTATGGTCTATGAGAAGAACACACATGCAATGACACTGGGTGTGGTTCATGATATGGTTTGTTAGAAGAACACGCATGCAATGACACTGGTGGATCCATGTGTGGTCTTTGGGAAGAACACACATGCAATGACACTGGTGATATGTGGTCTGTGAGAAGAACACACATCCAATGACTCTAGCTGTGGTTCATGAAATAAGCAGACATGCAATGACACTGGTGGATCCATGTGTGGTCCGTGGGAAGAACACACATGCAATGATACTGGTGGATCCATGTGTGGTCTGTGGGAAGAACACACATGCAATGACACTGGTGGATCCATGTGTTGTTCATGGGAAGAACACACATGCAATGACACTAGGTGTGGTTCATGATATGGTTTGTGAGAAGAACACACATGTAATGACACTGGTGGATCCATGTGTGGTCTATGAGAAGAACACACATGCAATGACACTGGGTGTGGTTCATGATATGGTTTGTGAGAAGAACACACATGCAATGACACATGTGATATGTGGTCTGTGAGAAGAACACACATGCAATGACTCTGGTGACATGTGGTTCATGAAAAGAGCACGCATGCGATGACTCTAGCTATGGTTAATGAAAAGAGCAGACATGCAATGACACCGGTGGGTCCATGTGGGGTTAATGAGAAGAACACACATGCAATGACACTGGGTGTGGTTCATGGGAAGAACACACATGCAATGACTCTGGTGATATGTGGTCTATGAAAAGAACAGACATGCAACGACTCTAGCTGTGGTTAATGAGAAGAGCAGACATGCAATGACACCGTTGGATCCATGCATGGTGTTTGGGAAGAACGCACATGCAATGACACTGGTGGATCCATGTGTGGTTCATGGGAAGGACACACATGCAATGACTCTGGTGATATGTGGTTTGTGAAAAGAACATACATGCAATGACTCTAGCTGTGGTTAATGAAAAGAGCAGACATGCAATGACACCGATGGATCCATGTGTGGTTTGTGATAAGAACACACATGCACTGACAGTGGGTGTGGTTCATGATATGGTTTGTAAGAAGAACACACATGCAATGACACCGGTGGATCCTTGTGTGGTTTGTAAGAAGAACACACATGCAATGACACTAGGTGTGGTTCATGATATGGTTTGTAAGAAGAACACACATGCAATGACTCTAGCTGTGGTTTGTGAAAAGATCACGCATGCGATGACTCTAGCTGTGGTTCATGGGAAGAGCAGACATACAATGACATTGGTGGATCCATGTGTGGTTCATGGGAAGAACACACATGCAATGATACCGGTGGATCCATGTGTGGTCTGTGGGAAGAACACACATGCAATGACACTGGGTGTGGTTCATGATATGGTTTGTAAGAAGAACACACATGCAATGAATCTAGCTGTGGTTTGTGAAAAGAGCACGCATGCGATGACTCTAGCTATGGTTCCTGGGAAGAGAAGACATACAATGACACTAGTGGATCCATGTGTGGTTCATGGGAAGAACACACATGCAATGACACTGGTGGATCCATGTGTGGTCTGTGGGAAGAACACACATGCAATGACACTGGTGGATCCATGTGTGGTCTTTGGGAACAACACACATGTAATGACTCTGGTGATATGTGGTTTGTGAGAAGAACACACATGCAATGACTCTAGCTGTGGTTAATGAAAAGAGCAGACATGCAATGACACCGGTGGATCCATGTGTGGTTCATGGGAAGAACACACATGGAATGACACTGGGTGTGGTTCATGATATGGTCTGTGAGAAGAACACACATGCAATGACACTGGTGGATCCATGTGTGGTCTATGAGAAGAACACACATGCAATGACCTTTGGGTGTGGTTCATGATATGGTTTGTGAGAAGAACACGCATGCTATGACACTGGTGGATCCATGTGTGGTCTTTGGGAAGAACACACATGCAATGACACTGGTGATATGTGGTCTGTGATAAGAACACACATCCAATGACTCTAGCTGTGGTTCATGAAAAGAGCAGACATGCAATGACACTGGTGGATCCATGTGTGGTCCGTGGGAAGAACACACATGCAATGACACTGGTGGATCCATGTGTGGTCTGTGGGAAGAACACACATGCAATAACACTGGTGGATCCATGTGTGGTTCATGGGAAGAACACACATGCAATGACACTGGGTGTGGTTCATGATATGGTTTGTGAGAAGAACACACATGCAATGACACTGGGTGATCCATGTGTGGTCTATGAGAAGAACACACATGCAATGATACTGGGTGTGGTTCATGATATGGTTTGTGAGAAGAACACACATGCAATGACACATGTGATATGTGGTCTGTGAGAAGAACACACATGCAATGACTATGGTGATATGTGGTTCATGAAAACAGCACGCATGCGATGACTCTAGCTATGGTTAATGAAAAGAGCAGACATGCAATGACACCGGTGGATCCATGTGGGGTTAATGAGAAGAGCACACATGCAATGACACTGGGTGTGGTTCATGGGAAGAACACACATGCAATGACTCTGGTGATATGTGGTTTGTGAAAAGAACAGGCATGCAATGACCCTAGCTGTGGTTAATGAGAAGAGCAGACATGCAATGACACCGTTGGATCCATGTGTGGTCTTTGGGAAGAACACACATGCAATGACACTGGTGGATCCATGTGTGGTTCATGGGAAGAACACACATGCATACACCGGTGATACGTGGTTTGTGAGAAGAACACACATGGAACTTCTCTAGCTGTGGTTAATGAAAAGAGCAGACATGCAATGACACTGGTGGATCCATGTGTGGTTCATGGGAAGAACACACATGCAATGAGACTGGTGTGGTTCATGATATGGTTTGTGAGAAGAACACACATGCAATGACACTGGTGGATCCATGTGTGGTCTGTGAGAAGAACACACATCCAATGACACTGGGTGTGGTTCATGATATGGTTTGTGAGAAGAACACACATGCAATGACACTGGTGGATCCATGTGTGGTCTTTGGGAATAACACACATGCAATGACACTGGTGATATGTGGTCTGTGAGAAGAACACACATCCAATGACTCTAGTTGTGGTTCATGAAAAGAGCAGACATGCAATGACATTGGTGGATCCATGTGTGGTTCATGGGAAAAACACACATGCGATGACACTAGGTGGATCCATGTGTGGTTTGTGAGAAGAACACACATGCAATGACACTGGTGGATCCATGTGTGGTTCATGGGAAGAACACACATGCAATGACTCTGGTGATATGTGGTTTGTGAAAAGAACATACATGCAATGACTCTAGCTGTGATTAATGAAAAGAGCAGACATGCAATGACACCGGTGGATCCATGTGTGGTTTGTGAGAAGAACACACATGCATTGACAGTGGGTGTGGTTCATGATATGGTTTGTAAGAAGAACACACATGCAACGACTCTGGCTGTGGTTTTTGAAAAGAGCAAGCATGCGATGACTCTAGCTGTGGTTCATGGGAAGAGAAGACATACAATGACACTGGTGGATCTATGTGTGGTTCATGGGAAGAACACACATGCAATGACACAGGTGGATCCATGTGTGGTCTGTGGGAAGAACACACATGCAATGACACTGGTGGATCCATTTGTGGTCTTTGGGAAGAACACACATGCAATGACTCTGGTGATATGTGGTTTGTGAGAAGAACACAGATGCAATGACTCTAGCTGTGGTTAATGAAAAGAGCAGACATGCAATGACACCGGTGGATCCATGTGTGGTTCATGGGAAGAACACACATGGAATGACACTGGGTGTGGTTCAAGATATGGTCTGTGAGAAGAACACACATGCAATGACACTGGTGGATCCGTGTGTGGTCTATGAGGAGGACACACATGCAATGACACTGGGTGTGGTTCATGATATGGTTTGTGAGAAGAACACGCATGCAATGACACTGGTGGATCCATGTGTGGTCTTTGGGAAGAACACAGAAGGAATGACACTGGCGATATGTGGTCTGTGAGAAGAACAGACATCCAATGACTCTAGCTGTGGTTCATGAAAAGAGCAGACACGCAATGACACTGGTGGATCCATGTGTGGTCCGTGGGAAGAGCACACATGCAATGACACTGGTGGATCCATGTGTGGTTCATGGGAAGAACACACATGCAATGACACTGAGTGTGGTTCATGATATGGTTTGTGAGAAGCACACATATGCAATGACACTGGTGGATCCATGTGTGGTCTGTGAGAAGAACACACATGCAATGACACTGGGTGTGGTTCATGATATGGTTTGTGAGAAGAACACACATGAAATGACACATGTGATATGTGGTCTGTGAGAAGAACACACATGCAATGACTCTGGTGATATGTGGTTCATGAAAACAACACGCATGCGATGACTCTAGCTATGGTTAATGAAAAGAGTAGACATGCAATGACACCCATGGATGCATGTGGGGTTAATGAGAAGAACCCACATGCAATGACACTAGGTGTGGTTCATGGGAAGAACACACATGCTTGACTACGGTGATATGTGGTTTGTGAAAAGAACAAACATCCAATGACTCTAGGCATGGTTAATGAGAAGAGCGGACATTCAATGACACCGTTGGATCCATGTGTGATCTATGGGAAGAACACACATGGAATGATACTGGTGGATCCATGTGTGGTTCATGGGAAGAACACACATGCATACACTGGTGATACGTGGTTTGTGAGAAGAACACACATGCAATGACTCTAGCTGTGGTTAATGAAAAGAGCAGACATGCAATGACACCGGTGGATCCATGTGTGGTTCATGGGAAGAACACACATGCAATGACACTAGGTGTGGTTCATGATATGGTTTGTGAGAAGAACACACATGCAATGACACTGGTGGATCCATGTGTGGTCTGTGAGAAGAACACACATGCAATGACACTGGGTGTGGTTCATGATATGGTTTGTGAGAAGAACACAAATGCAATGACACTGGTGGATCCATGTGTGGTCTTTGGGAAGAACACACATGCAATGACACTGGTGATATGTGGTCTGTGAGAAGAACACACATCCAATGACTCTAGTTGTGGTTCATGAAAAGAGCAGACATGCATTTACACTGGTGGATCCATGTGTGGTTCATGGGAAGAACACACATGCAATGAGAGTGGTGGATCCATGTGTCGTTCATGGGAAGAACACACATGCAATGACTTTGGTGATATGAGAAGAACACACATGCAAAGACTCTAGCTGTGGTTAATGAGAAGAGCAGACATGCAATGACACCGGTGGATCCATGTGTGCTTTGTGAGAAGAACACACATGCAATGACACTGGGTGTTGTTCATGATATGGTCTGTAAGAAGAACACACATGCAATGACTCTAGCTGTGGTTTGTGAAAAGAGCACGCATGCGATGACTCTAGCTGTGGTTCATGGGAAGAGTAGACATACAATGACACTGGTGGATCCATGTGTGGTTCATGGGAAGAACACACACACAATGACACTGGTGGATCCATGTGTGGTCTGTGGGAAGAACACACATGCAATGAAATTGGTGGATCCATGTGTGGTCTTTGGGAAGAACACACATGCAATGACTCTGGTGATATGTGGTTTGTGAGAAGAACACACATGCAATGACTCTAGCTATGGTTAATGAAAAGAGCAGACATGCAATGACACCGGTGGATCCATGTGTGGTTCATGGGAAGAACACACATGGAATGACACTGGGTGTGGTTCATGATATGGTCTGTGAGAAGAACACACATGCAATGACACTGGTGGATCCATGTGTGGTCTATGAGAAGAACACACATGCAATGACACTGGGTGTGGTTCATGATATGGTTTGTGAGAAGAACACGCATGCAATGACACTGGTGGATCCATGTGTGGTCTTTGGGAAGAACACACATGCATACACCGGTGATACGTGGTTTGTGAGAAGAACACACATGCAACTTCTCTAGCTGTGGTTAATGAAAAGAGCAAACATGCAATGACAATGGTGGATCCATGTGTGGTTCATGGGAAGAACACACATGCAATGAGACTGGTGTGGTTCATGATATGGTTTGTGAGAAGAACACACATGCAATGACACTGGTGGATCCATGTGTGGTCTGTGAGAAGAACACACAAGCAATGACACTGGGTGTGGTTCATGATATGGTTTGTGAGAAGAACACACATGCAATGACACTGGTGGATCCATGTGTGGTCTTTGGGAAGAACACACATGCAATGACACTGGTGATATGTGGTCTGTGAGAAGAACACACATCCAATGACTCTAGTTGTGGTTCATGAAAAGAGCACACATGCAATGACACTGGTGGATCCATGTGTGGTTCATGGGAAGAACACACATGCGATGACACTAGGTGGATCCATGTGTGGTTTGTGAGAAGAACACACATGCAATGACACTGGTGGATCCATGTGTGGTTCATGGGAAGAACACACATGCAATGACTCTGGTGATATGTGGTTTGTGAAAAGAACATACATGCAATGACTCTAGCTGTGGTTAATGAAAAGAGCAGACATGCAATGACACCGATGGATCCATGTGTGGTTTGTGATAAGAACACACATGCACTGACAGTGGGTGTGGTTCATGATATGGTTTGTAAGAAGAACACACATGCAACGACTCTGGCTGTGGTTTGTGAAAAGAGCACGCATGCGATGACTCTAGCTGTGGTTCATGGGAAGAGAAGACATACAATGACACTGGTGGATCTATGTGTGGTTCATGGGAAGAACACACATGCAATGACATTGGTGGATCCATGTGTGGTATGTGGGAAGAACACACATGCAATGACACTGGTGGATCCATTTGTGGTCTTTGGGAAGAACACACATGCAATGACTCTGGTGATATGTGGTTTGTGAGAAGAACACAGATGCAATGACTCTAGCTGTGGTTAATGAAAAGAGCAGACATGCAATGACACCGGTTGATCCATGTGTGGTTCATGGGAAGAACACATATGGAATGACACTGGGTGTGGTTCATGATATGGGCTGTGAGAAGAACACACATGCAATGACACTGGTGGATCCGTGTGTGGTCTATGAGAAGGACACACATGCAATGACACTGGGTGTGGTTCATGATATGGTTTGTGAGAAGAACACGCATGCAATGACACTGGTGGATCCATGTGTGGTCTTTAGGAAGAACACAGAAGCAATGACACTGGTGATATGTGGTCTGCGAGAAGAACAGACATCCAATGACTCTAGCTGTGGTTCATGAAAAGAGCGCATATAATGACACTAGGTGTGGTTCATGGTAAGAACACACATGCACTGACTCTGGTGATATGTGGTTTGTGAAAAGAACAAACATCCAATGACTCTAGCTGTGGTTAATGAGAAGAGAAGACATTCAATGACACCGTTGGATCCATGTGTGGTCGGTGGGAAGAACACACATGCAATGACACTGGTGGATCCATGTGTGGTTGATGGGAAGAACACACATGCATACACCGGTGATACGTGGTTTGTGAGAAGAACACACATGCAATGACTCTAGCTGTGGTTAATGAAAAGAGCAGACATGCAATGACACCGGTGGATCCATGTGTGGTTCATGGGAAGAACACACATGCAATGAGACTAGGTGTGGTTCATGATATGGTTTGTGAGAAGAACACACATGCAATGACAGTGGTGGATCCATGTGTGGTCTGTGAGAAGAACACACATGCAATGACACTGGGTGTGGTTCATGATATGGTTTGTGAGAAGAACACACATGCAATGACACTGGTGGATCCATGTGTGGTCGATGGGAAGAACACACATGCGATGACCTTTGGTGATATGTGGTGCATGAGAAGAACACACATCCAATGACTCTAGTTGTGGTTCATGAAAAGAGCACACATGCAATGACACTGGTGGATCCATGTGTGGTTCATGGGAAGAACACACATGCGATGACACTAGGTGGATCCATGTGTGGTTTATGAGAAGAACACACATGCAATGACACTGGTGGATCCATGTGTGGTTCATGGTAAGAACACACATGCAATGACTCTGGTGATATGTGGTTTGTGAAAAGAACATACATGCAATGACTCTAGCTTTGGTTAATGAAAAGAGCAGACATGCAATGACACCGATGGATCCATGTGTGGTTTGTGATAAGAACACACATGCACTGACAGTGGGTGTGGTTCATGATATGGTTTGTAAGAAGAACACACATGCAACGACTCTGGCTGTGGTTTGTGAAAAGAGCACGCATGCGATGACTCTAGCTGTGGTTCATGGGAAGAGAAGACATACAATGACACTGGTGGATCTATGTGTGGTTCATGGGAAGAACACACATGCAATGACATTGGTGGATCCATGTGTGGTATGTGGGAAGAACACACATGCAATGACACTGGTGGATCCATTTGTGGTCTTTGGGAAGAACACACATGCAATGACTCTGGTGATATGTGGTTTGTGAGAAGAACACAGATGCAATGACTCTAGCTGTGGTTAATGAAAAGAGCAGACATGCAATGACACCGGTTGATCCATGTGTGGTTCATGGGAAGAACACATATGGAATGACACTGGGTATGGTTCATGATATGGGCTGTGAGAAGAACACACATGCAATGACACTGGTGGATCCGTGTGTGGTCTATGAGAAGGACAGACATGCAATGACACTGGGTGTGGTTCATGATATGGTTTGTGAGAAGAACACGCATGCAATGACACTGGTGGATCCATGTGTGGTCTTTAGGAAGAACACAGAAGCAATGACACTGGTGATATGTGGTCTGTGAGAAGAACAGACATCCAATGACTCTAGCTGTGGTTCATGAAAAGAGCAGACACGCAATGACACTAGGTGTGGTTCATGGTAAGAACACACATGCACTGACTCTGGTGATATGTGGTTTGTGAAAAGAACAAACATCCAATGACTCTAGCTGTGGTTAATGAGAAGAGCAGACATTCAATGACACCGTTGGATCCATGTGTGGTCGGTGGGAAGAACACACATGCAATGACACTGGTGGATCCATGTGTGGTTGATGGGAAGAACACACATGCATACACCGGTGATACGTGGTTTGTGAGAAGAACACACATGCAATGACTCTAGCTGTGGTTAATGAAAAGAGCAGACATGCAATGACACCGGTGGATCCATGTGTGGTTCATGGGAAGAACACACATGCAATGACACTAGGTGTGGTTCATGATATGGTTTGTGAGAAGAACACACATGCAATGACACTGGTGGATCCATGTGTGGTCTGTGAGAAGAACACACATGCAATGACACTGGGTGTGGTTCATGATATGGTTTGTGAGAAGAACACAAATGCAATGACACTGGTGGATCCATGTGTGGTCTTTGGGAAGAACACACATGCAATGACACTGGTGATATGTGGTCTGTGAGAAGAACACACATCCAATGACTCTAGCTGTGGTTCATGAAAAGAGCAGACATGCATTTACACTGCTGGATCCATGTGTGGTTCATGGGAAGAACACACATGCAATGAGAGGGGTGGATCCATGTGTCGTTCATGGGAAGAACACACATGCAATGACTTTGGTGATATGTGGTTTGTGAAAAGAACAGACATGCAAAGACTCTAGCTGTGGTTAATGAGAAGAGCAGACATGCAATGACACCGGTGGATCCATGTGTTGTTTGTGAGAAGAACACACATGCAATGACACTGGGTGTGGTTCATGATATGGTCTGTAAGAAGAACACACATGCAATGACTCTAGCTGTGGTTTGTGAAAAGAGCACGCATGCGATGACTCTAGCTGTGGTTCATGGGAAGAGCAGACATACAATGACACTGGTGGATCCATGTGTGGTTCTTGGGAAGAACACACATACAATGACACTGTTGGATCCATGTGTGGTCTGTGGGAAGAACACACATGCAATGACATTGGTGGATCCATGTGTGGTCTTTGGGAAGAACACACATGCAATGACTCTGGTGATATGTGGTTTGTGAGAAGAACACACATGCAATGACTCTAGCTGTGGTTAATGAAAAGAGCAGACATGCAATGATACCGGTGGATCCATGTGTGGTTCATGGGAAGAATACACATGGAATGACACTGGGTGTGGTTCATGATATGGTCTGTGAGAAGAACACACATGCAATGACACTGGTGGATCCATGTGTGGTCTATGAGAAGAACACACATGCAATGACACTGGGTGTGGTTCATGATATGGTTTGTGAGAAGAACACGCATGCAATGACACTGGTGGATCCATGTGTGGTCTTTGGGAAGAACACACATGCATACACCGGTGTTACGTGGTTTGTGAGAAGAACACACATGCAACTTCTCTAGCTGTGGTTAATGAAAAGAGCAAACATGCAATGACACTGGTGGATCCATGTGTGGTTCATGGGAAGAACACACATGCAATGAGACTGGTGTGGTTCATGATATGGTTTGTGAGAAGAACACACATGCAATGACACTGGTGCATCCATGTGTGGTCTGTGAGAAGAACACACATGCAATGACACTGGGTGTGGTTCATGATATGGTTTGTGAGAAGAACACACATGCAATGACACTGGTGGATCCATGTGTGGTCTTTGGGAAGAACACACATGCAATGACACTGGTGATATGTGGTCTGTGAGAAGAACACACATCCAATGACTATAGTTGTGGTTCATTAAAAGAGCAGACATGGAATGACACTGGTGGATACATGTGTGGTTCATGGGAAGAACACACATGCGATAACACTAGGTGGATCCATGTGTGGTTTGTGAGAAGAACACACATGCAATGACACTGGTGGATCCATGTGTGGTTCATGGGAAGAACACACATGCAATGACTCTGGTGATATGTGGTTTGTGAAAAGAACATACATGCAATGACTCCAGCTGTGGTTAATGAAAAGAGAAGACATGCAATGACACCGGTGGATCCATGTGTGGTTTGTGAGAAGAACACAGATGCACTAACAGTGGGTGTGGTTTGTGAGAAGAACACACATGCATTGACAGTGGGTGTGGTTCATGATATGGTTTGTAAGAAGAACACACATGCAACGACTCTGGCTGTGGTTTGTGAAAAGAGCACGCATGCGATGACTCTAGATGTGGTTCATGGGAAGTGAAGACATACAATGACACTAGTGGATCTATGTGTGGTTCATGGGAAGAACACACATGCAATGACACTGGTGGATCCATGTGTGGTCTGTGGGAAGAACACACATGCAATGACACTGGTGGATCCATTTGTGGTCTTTGGGAAGAATACACATGCAATGACTCTGGTGATATGTGGTTTGTGAGAAGAACACATATGCAATGACTCTAGTTGTGGTTAATGAAAAGAGCAGACATGCAATGACACCGGTGGATCCATGTGTGGTTCATGGGAAGAACACACATGGAATGACACTGGGTGTGGTTCATGATATGGTCTGTGAGAAGAACACACATGCAATGACACTGGTGGATCCGTGTGTGGTCTATGAGGAGGACACACATGCAATGACACTGGGTGTGGTTCATGATATGGTTTGTGAGAAGAACACGCATGCAATGACACTGGTGGATCCATGTGTGGTCTTTGGGAAGAACATAGAAGCAATGACACTGGCGATATGTGGTCTGTGAGAAGAACAAACATCCAATGACTCTAGCTATGGTTCATGAAAAGAGCAGACACGCAATGACACTGGTGGATCCATGTGTGGTCCGTGGGAAGAGCACACATGCAATGACACTGGTGGATCCATGTGTGGTTCATGGGAAGAACACACATGCAATGACACTGAGTGTGGTTCATGATATGGTTTGTGAGAAGCACACACATGCAATGACACTGGTGGATCCATGTGTGGTCTGTGAGAAGAACACACATGCAATGACACTGGGTGTGGTTCATGATATGGTTTGTGAGAAGAACACACATGCAATGACACATGTGATATGTGGTCTGTGAGAAAACACACATGCAATGACTCTGGTGATATGTGGTTCATGAAAACAACACGCATGCGATGACTCTAGCTATGGTTAATGAAAAGAGTAGACATGCAATGACACCCATGGATGCATGTGGGGTTAATGAGAAGAACCCACATGCAATGACACTAGGTGTGGTTCATGGGAAGAACACACATGCACTGACTCTGGTGATATGTGGTTTGTGAAAAGAACAAACATCCAATGACTCTAGCTGTGGTTAATGAGAAGAGCAGACATTTAATGACACCGTTGGATCCATGTGTGGTCTGTGGGAAGAACACACATGCAATTACACTGGTGGATCCATGTGTGGTTCATGGGAAGAACACACATGCATACACCGGTGATACGTGGTTTGTGAGAAGAACACACATGCAATGACTCTAGTTGTGGTTAATGAAAAGAGCAGACATGCAATGACACCGGTGGATCCATGTGTGGTTCATGGGAAGAACACACATGCAATGACACTAGGTGTGGTTCATGATATGGTTTGTGAGAAGAACACACATGCAATGACACTGGTGGATCCATGTGTGGTCTGTGAGAAGAACACACATGCAATGACACTGGGTGTGGTTCATGATATGGTTTGTGAGAAGAACACAAATGCAATGACACTGGTGGATCCATGTGTGGTCTTTGGGAAGAACACACATGCAATGACACTGGTGATATGTGGTCTGTGAGAAGAACACACATCCAATGACTATAGTTGTGGTTCATGAAAAGTGCAGACATGCAATGACACTGGTGGATCCATGTGTGGTCCATGGGAAGAACCCACATGCAATGACACTGGTGGATCCATGTGTGGGAAGAACACATGCAATGACCTTTGGTGGATCCATGTGTGGTTCATGGGAAGAACACACATGCAATGACTCTGGTGATATGTGGTTTGTGAAAAGAACATACATGCAATGACTCTAGCTGTGGTTAATGAAAAGAGAAGACATGCAATGACACCGGTGGATCCATGTGTGGTTTGTGAGAAGAACACAGATGCACTGACAGTGGGTGTGGTTTGTGAGAAGAACACACATGCATTGACAGTGGGTGTGGTTCATGATATGGTTTGTAAGAAGAACACACATGCAACGACTCTGGCTGTGGTTTGTGAAAAGAGCACGCATGCGATGACTCTAGATGTGGTTCATGGGAAGTGAAGACATACAATGACACTAGTGGATCTATGTGTGGTTCATGGGAAGAACACACATGCAATGACACTGGTGGATCCATGTGTGGTCTGTGGGAAGAACACACATGCAATGACACTGGTGGATCCATTTGTGGTCTTTGGGAAGAATACACATGCAATGACTCTGGTGATATGTGGTTTGTGAGAAGAACACATATGCAATGACTCTAGTTGTGGTTAATGAAAAGCGGACATGCAATGACACGGTGGATCCATGTGTGGTTCATGGGAAGAACACACATGGAATGACACTGGGTGTGGTTCATGATATGGTCTGTGAGAAGAACACACATGCAATGACACTGGTGGATCCGTGTGTGGTCTATGAGGAGGACACACATGCAATGACACTGGGTGTGGTTCATGATATGGTTTGTGAGAAGAACACGCATGCAATGACACTGGATCCATGTGTGGTCTTTGGGAAGAACACATGCAATGACACTGGTGATATGTGGTGCGTGAAGAAGAAACATCCAATGACTCTAGCTATGGTTCATGAAAAGAGCACACATGCATTGACACTGGTGGATCCATGTGGTTCATGGGAAGAACACACATGCAATGACAGTGGTGGATCCATGTGTGGTTCATGGGAAGAACACACATGCAATGACTTTGGTGTGGTTCATGATATGGTTTGTGAGAAGCACACACATGCAATGACACTGGATCCATGTGTGGTTTGTGAGAAGAACACACATGCAATGACACTGGGTGTGGTTCATGATACGGTTTGTGAGAAGAACACACATGCAATTACACTTGTGGTATGTGTGGTTTGTGAGAAGAACACACATGCAATGACTACGGTGATATGTGGTGTGGTTCATGAAAAGAACACACATACAATGACGTGGATCCATGTGTGGTTAATGTGAAGATCACACATGCAATGACACTGGTGGATCCATGTGTGGTTAATGGGAAGAACACACATGCAATGACACTGGTGGATCCATGTGTGGTTCATGGGAAGAACACACATGCAATGACACTAGGTGTGGTTCATGATATGGTTTTTGAGAAGAACACACATGCAATGACTCTAGGTGGATCCATGTGTGGTCTATGAGAAGAACACACATGCAATGACAATGGGTGTGGTTCATGATATGGTTTGTGAGAAGAACACGCATGCAATGACACTGGTGGATCCATGTGTGGTCTTTGGGAAGAACACACATGCAATGACACTGGTGATATGTGGTCGGTGAGAACAACACACATGCAATGACTCTAGCTGTGGTTCATGAAAAGAGCAGACATGCAATGACACTGGTGGATCCATGTGTGGTCCATGGGAAGAACACACATGCAATGACACTGGTGGATCCATGTGTGGTCTGTGGGAAGAACACACATGCAATGACACTGGTGGATCCATGTGATTCATGGGAAGAACACACATGCAATGACACTGGGTGTGGTTCATGATATGGTTTGTGAGAAGAACACACATGCAATGACACTGGTGGATCCATGTGTGGTCTGTGAGAAGAACACACATGCAATGACACTGGGTGTGGCTCATGATATGGTTTGTGAGAAGAACACACATGCAATGACACTGGTGGATCCATGTGTGGTCTTTGGGAAGAACACACATGCAATGACACTGGTGATATGTGGTATGTGAGAAGAACACACATCCAATGACTCTAGTTGTGGTTCATGAAAAGAGCAGACATGCAATGACACTGGTGGATCCATGTGTGGTTCATGGGAAGAACACACATGCGATGACACTGGGTGGATCCATGTGTGGTTTGTGAGAAGAACACACATGCAATGATACTGGTGGATCCATGTGTGGTTCATGGGAAGAATACACATGCAATGACTCTGGTGATATGTGGTTTGTGAAAAGAACATACATGCAATGACTCTCTTGGTGGTTAAGAAGAAGAGCACATGCAATGACACCGGTGGATCCATGTGTGGTTTGTGAGAAGAACACACATGCAATCACACTGGGTGTGGTTCATGATATGGTTTGTAAGAAGAACACACATACAATGACTCTAGTTGTGGTTCATGAAAAGAGCACGCATGCGATGACTCTAGCTGTGGTTCATGGGAAGAGCAGACATACAATGACACCGGTGGATCCATGTGTAGTTCATGGGAGGAGCACACATGCAATGAAACCGGTGGATCCATGTGTGGTCTGTGGGAAGAAGACACATGCAATGACACTGGTGGATCCATGTGTGGTCTTTGGGAAGAACACACATGCAATGACGGTGGATATGATATGTGGTTTGTGAGAAGAACACACAAGCAATGACTCTATGGCTTTTATGGAAAAAAGAGATGATGCAATGCCACCAGTGGATCCATGTGTGGTTCATGGGAAGAACACACATGCAATGACACTAGGTGTGGTTCATGATATGCTCTGTGAGAAGAACACACATGCAATGACACTGGTGGATCCATGTGTGGTCTGTGAGAAGAACACACATGCAACGACACTGGGTGTGGTTCATGATATGGTTTGTGAGAAGAACACACATGCAATGACACTGGTGGATCCATGTGTGGTCTTTTGGAAGAACACACATGCAATGACACTGGTGATATGTGATCTGTGAGAAGAACACACATCCAATGACTCTAGCCGTGGTTCATGAAAAGTGCAGACATGCAATGAAACTGGTGGATCCATGTGTGGTCCATGGGAAGAACCCACATGCAATGACACTGGTGGATCCATGTGTGGTCTGTGGGAAGAACACACTTGCAATGACACTGGTGGATCCATGTGTGGTTCATGGGAAGAACACACATGCAATGACACTGGGTGTGGTTCATGATATGGTTTGTGAGAAGAACACACATGCAATGACACTGGTGGATCCATGTGTGGTCTGTGAGAAGAACACACATGCAATGACACTGGGTGTGGTTCATGATATGGTTTGTGAGAAGAACACACATGGAATGACACTGGTGGATCCATCTGTGGTCTTTGGGAAGAACACACATGCAATGACACTAGTGATATGTGGTCTGTGAGAAGAACACACATCCAATGACTCTAGCTGTGGGTAATGAAAAGAGCAGACATGCAATGACACTGGTGGATCTATGTGTGGTTCATGGGAAGAACACACATGCGATGACACTGGGTGGATCCATGTGTGGTTTGTGAGAAGAACACACATGCAATGACACTGGTGGATCCATGTGTGGTTCATGGGAAGAACACACATGCAATGACTCTGGTGATATGTGGTTTGTGAAAATAACATACATGCAATGACTCTAGTTGTGGTTAATAAGAAGAGCAAACATGCAATGACACCGGTGTGGATCCATGTGTGGTTTGTGAGAAGAACACACATGCAATGACATTGGGTGTGGTTCATGATATGGTTTGTAAGAAGAACACATATCCAATGACTCTAGCTGTGGTTCATGAAAAGAGCACGCATGCGATGACTCTAGCTGTGGTTCATGGGAAGAGCAGACATACAATGACACCGGTGGATGCATGTGTGGTTCATGGGAAGAACACACATGCAATGACACTAGGTGGATCCATGTGTGGTCTGTGGGAAGAACACACATGCAATGACACTGGTGGATTCATGTGTGGTCTTTGGGAAGAACACACATGCAATGACATAGGTGATATGTGGTCTATGAGAAGAACACACATGCAATGACTAGCTATGGTTAATGAAAAGAGCAGACATGCAATGACACCGGTGGATCCATGTGGGGTTAATGAGAAGAACACACATGCAATGACACTGGGTGTGGTTCATGGGAAGAACACACATGCAATGACTCTGGTGATATGTGGTTTGAGAAAAGAACAGACATGGAATGACTCTAGCTATGGTTAATAAGAAGAGCAGACATGCAATGACACCGGTGGATCCATGTGTGGTCTGTGGGAAGAACACACATGCAATGACACTGGTGGATCCATGTGTAGTTCATGGGAAGAACACACATGCATAGACACCGGTGATACGTGGTTTGTGAGAAGAACACACATGCAATGACTCTAGCTGTGGTTAATGAAAAGAGCAGACATGCAATGACACCGGTGGATCCATGTGTGGTTCATGGGAAGAACACACATGCAATGACACTAGGTGTGGTTCATGATATGGTTTGTGAGAAGAACACACATGCAATGACACTGGTGGATCCATGTGTGGTCTGTGAGAAGAACACACATGCAATGACACTGGGTGTGGTTCATGATATGATTTGTGAGAAGAACACACATCCAATGACTCTAGTGGATCCTTACGTGGTTTATGAGAAGAACACACATCCAATGAACTCTTGTGGATCTATCTTGGCATAATTTGATGTATTCCACGATGTATTTCATTGTGCAAGACACTCACTTTCCATTTTTATACTACTCAGGATCGCCCTTGGTTTTATGTGGTACTACTCAGTTTTGCCCCTACCTCTCTATCTTTCGTAGAAGCACAATCTGTGCTCACCCTGTCTGCTACTCCCTGATTGGTTATCATAGTTGTCACGCGGATCGTGTGCACCAGCCGTTGATTCTGTGCGATCCAACGATGATCGTTGCACACGTCGTGCCCTTCACAGTACATCGCGAGACAACACAGACGTCTCCCTCAGCGAGACTTCTACAAGAAGGAAAACGATGTCATCCATGGAAAAAGTCGTCGAGCGGTCATGTCATGTTTAATCAAGTCTGAAAAGCCTACTACTACTACTACTACGCCATAATGCATGCGTCATCGAGTGCACGGTCATCGATGGACAGCTGCAATTTATTGCCACTTGATTTTAATAAGACATATCCCATTTTTTACGCAGCAACTCTCAATCGCCAATTTTAGGGCCATGTCAAACTTCGTACATAGAAATTGTGTGTGCGCCCTTTGCATGTGGCTCAATACAGAACTGCCATGCATGGCCCGGGAAAAAACGTGACGTCTGGATGCGTGTCGCGGTGCACGGTAGTCGATCATGTAGCTGCTGCGGTGGTGCAACGAAACGTGCCTTGCTTCTATCCACCTTAGCTATAGAGCCCCTCTCCGCACACCCACTCCCACTCTCACTCACTATCCCCACGCAACCCTCTCCACTGTCCCACCAGCATCCGCAAACTCCCGAGAATACCCCGTCTGTGTCGGCGATGGCCGAGGAGGATAAGGTGGCCATCATCGCCTCCGTGGCCGCCGGCGAGGAGGCCCCCGTCTCCTCGCCGGTCCCCCTCTACGCGTTGAAAGCAGCCGCTGTCCCTATCTAGGCCCCAGTGGAGGCATCGATGGAAGCTGCCGTTCCCGTCCAGGCCCCCGTCCCAGCTACTGACGGAGACGCCGAAGAGGAGCACCCCGCCGGCGAGGAGGCCCCCACCGGATACAAGAAGATCACGCACTTCTTGGGCACCTACGATCCAGATAATTACATCGCTCCGTTGAACCCCTACGACACCGGCATCAACGACCTATGGTCGGAGGTAACTTGGGTTTACTCCCCTCCTGTAGCATCCCAATTGTCTAACCATTGCAATGCTACTAGCCTAGTCTATATAAATGCTACTTCATATATATATTATTGTTGCATCATAATTATATCATGCTCATGTCATCATGCCACCTTGCATTTGAGCATCATAGTAAACCCTCTTTCTTTTGGTTTTTCTCTCATATGCATTATTAATTGTATTTGCCTCTTGATATTGTATTTGGTTATTGATATATTGTTCAAATGCCCAAGTTGAGTTGGGGGCATCTCTTTTTGACTCCACCACCTTTCTTGTCACCACCCCATCATTCCACCATTCCACCATATGTGAGCATTGCGTTTTATTCGGGTTTATCTCTAGCTCATGTTGTTTGGAATGGACCCTTTTCCATTCTACCTGCTTCCATATGGAATGAGATGGGAAGGTTGTTCATGTTGGAATATTTTGAGGATAATATGCACATAGTGGAATATACACACTAGCATGTCCAAAATATATTCAAATATGGTCATCTCCATTCACTCCACATGGAACATTCCTTCAATCCTTAGCTTGGCCCTTACTCCATCTTTTGAGGATGCACATAAATAAATGCCATGAGATTTTATTATGTTTTCACAAGATTAACACATGGCATTAAATGCTTGCATGGGCCATGCAAACATCACCATCTTTTGTCCTCCTTTGGTTTTATTTGTTTTTGAGTGGATCATCTTCTCATCTCTCTTTTTCTCTCAATCCTTTCTACCTTGCTTTGTTTCTTGCCTTGTGCCATCAAACCTCATCCACCTCTCTTGTGTAGTGCCATGCATGATCTTACAAGACCATCCCCATGACCATATCCCTACCCTTCATGCTTGCTCCTGCTCATGTGGTTACACCATCTCCCTCTCTCTCTTTCTCTCTAGCTTGGCCTCCATGCCAAGCCCCTTTCTCCACCTGGCCACCCTCTCTCTACCTGACCCACCACCCCAGCCTCTCCTCTCTCTAACCTAGCTAACCCAAACCCTAACCCTAGCTAAACCTAACCCGAGGCCACCATCTAACCTAACCCGAGCTAGTCCCTCCCTCTCTTCTCTCCCTCACGCCAGCCCCACCCTGCAGCCTCACTGCCTCGCCCTGGACCAGCCCTAGCCAGCCCAGCCGGCCAAGCACGTGCTCGAGGAGGAGGAAAAAGGTGGCACGAGGCCACCTTTATCTCTGCCGTGTCCCAGCTGCCTCCTTCCTCTCTCCCTCTTTTCCTTCCTCCACACGCCTCCTCTGGCCTCTCCAGATCTCCCCGAGACGCCCTCCTCTCCTCCTTCTTCCTCCCTAGCGACCACCACCTACATGATTCGCCAGAACCAGCCCTTGACGAACCAGCCGTGCAGCGCGACCGTGAAGTGGCGGAGAAGATTGAGCACGATCCTGCGACGCCCGACCCGCCCGACGGACGAAGCTCCTGCGGCCGAGAACCGCGTCGCCTCCGAAACCCTAGCCCGCCGGTGCGCCAGCGACCTCGCCGATCCGCAGCCCCTCGCTCCGATCCAAGCCCACCAGGCAAACCGCGGTGAGCATCTCCTTCTCCCTGACAACCTCCCCTTCTCCGTCGCCGTCTAGCGCCGCCGACCGTTTTGTCGAGCACTCTCAGGGCACGCTGTCCGTTGTAGTCTGCAGCCTCCCCGTGCCGCGCCAGCCCTATCTAGCCCGCGCCCTCCTCCCAATCAGCTCCCCTAGCACTACACACCACCGCTCGCAGCGCCAGACGCTCACGTCCGGATCGAATCCCGCCCGCCCGCGCCAGTTCGTCGAACACGAGGAGAAGAGAAAGCGGTCCGCCGTGGTCGATTTGCAAAAAACCACTCCCCTTTTAATTACTGCAAACCGCACTCCTTTCAGCCCCACCGATCACGCCAGCGTTTTGCGAAACCCCCGGCTTTTCCCGTTCGCAACCTGTGCTCCAACCACAGCCCCACCATCATCTCCCGCATCGCTGGCACGTGGGCCTTCCGCCATGGTTCCACCTCGTCATTTGTGGGTAAGCCAGGACCAGCGTAAAAAGCAACGTTTTTGGCCCCTTGGCGTGTCCCCCCACCCGTCGTTGTGTGTCGGTGGGGTACTGCAGTGATGAAAAGCTTTTCGCCGAGTGCATTTTATTCAAATCTTTTCTAAATTTATTTAAATTCAAATTCTTTTCAGATTTAAATAATTTTTAAAATACAAATCCAAATAATACAAATGATATATGTTTTTGAATCAAAAAACTGTGAGGATTTCATATATGCCCTTCAAAATAATGTTTGAACACTTTAAATTTCGAGTTGATTAAAATTACAATAAAATGCCCTTTTTCTTAATTAATTAATAACTTTGGTTTTATAACTCCAAATTTGACAAATAATATGTCTAAATCGATCAGCGCGACGAGCCCGTTCTATCTATGCATTCCATGTTCTGAATTGCAGCATGCATCATATAAATATAAAGTATACAGCAACTTATTTGAGGATAAAAGGTGACTAAAACTCCATAAAATGCTTTATTCTTGTATTCCACACCTCACCCATGCCATGCTACATTATTGCCATGCAAATTGTGCATCATTCATCATGGCATGATTGTTTGCTTGTCGCATTTTATTCATATGCTTGTGCACTCTATTTATGTTGGCCCTTGTTTGTTTGGTTCTTCTTGAATAGGCCGAAAGGTGGGATATATCAAGAAACCCAGGAGCACTACCCAGATCCGCCCCTCGCTTCAACTGAGCTGCCAAGCAAGCACTACCACATGCTTGCATACATATAGTACCTATTGCCTCTATCTTATTCTTGCATCATTGAGTCGCGATTGCATTAAACTGAATCCCAAGTACTGCATAGCCTTTACTTTTAAACCCACGAAGCTTGTTCCTCCATCCCATGAGCCATTACTACAGGAGTTGTTTGAGCCATGCGGTCGTAGAACAGCATGTGTAGGGTATGTGAGTGTCCGATGGATAACGAGGTACCTAAACAACTTAACTTTGAGTAGTAATGGGATAACTAATGACGGTGGCACCGGTGAGCAATATCTGCTATTTGGTTCTTCATGCTCACTTGTGTCCGTGGGACCCAGTACTTGATTCCTGTTCCTTGAATATTAGCTATCCACATCCGGGAGGCTTATGAACCCCCGAGCGAGCTTGATTCATTCTTATTTCTTGGGGCCACAAAGTAGTTTGGGGATTTATTACTATCTGTAGTTATGCCATGCTTTCGCTTTATTTAAGATTGTCGTGGAGCACTTTGTCTATTTAGGACCGTGACACGTTTTATTTGTCGACAAGCCAGTCACATTTTCGGTTCCCGATCGTTTACCGCCGTCCACACAAACCACGGTCCGTTTGAGCCGCCAACTTCGTTCTTGGTAGCTTAGTGGGGTGGCCCCCTGAAATATTTCTGAATCATGTGATCGCTTTGTCGTGAATGCCTCATTGGGTTTTGATTTGGTTTTTCCGAGGTTGATCGAGTGTGTGTTGCTATTTGTGCACCCCTGCAGGGTAAATCTTTCTGAAAGCCATGTCCGCGGTTATGGACGACTTGGAGCATAGTTTCTCGATCATAGACAAGTATAACTAAAGTACCGCTTTTAATTTGACTAAGTACGACTAGTAAATAGTGCAACACTCATGGAATGGATAATAAAACGCCAACGGATGGGGGCTGTTAAATCGCTTCCTCGTTGGTAAGCGAGGAGGAGGATGGATCTGTTAATATTACTGTTATAACTGTTGTTATTAATTAACGGACATCCGTCTATCTTTGGTTAGGCGGATGGTTAGAGAGTATCTATAGAATTGTTAGGTATTATCTTTTGCTGCAATTGCGTCACCCCAGGTTGTGTCCCCTTTAGAGGCATAAAGACTTGCTGAGTACCCCTAGGGTCTCACACGATAAATTGTTTGATTCAGATGGGATGTAAACTTCAAGATGGATCTTTGGGTGGAGGAGACGAACGATGTGAGCGATCACTCGGTGTAGAGATTCCGGGAACGGGATTCATGAGATCCGTAGGCGGGATGTGTTTATTTATGGGGCATCTTATGCCGATTTGCTTCTTATCCGTACTCGGATCTTGTTTTCTGCTTCCGCCTGATACTCTGATGTTTGATGTATGAGGAGATATCCTAAACTATTATATCTATCTAGGATATTTGGATCTTGTCGTATGGCGTTGCAATATTTCTATTTCTTTTAGATGGAATGGCTCTGAGGACTGTTGTATGGTGGCTTGCATACATACTCATTTGTGTATGTAGTTGATCCTTACTTTGCCGATTACACTTTCGTTCTTGTCCCGATGTTTGGAAATGGTTAGGACTGCCGAAAGGTCTACCTGTGAGTGGCATTTGGCCCCACCGTACTATTTTAACCATTTCCGCTCATCCAGGCTTGTAACTAAGAGCGTAATTCACCGAGGTAGTTACACCTCCCCTGGTTCTTCTACCGTTTGTTAGAAATAATGGGCTAATCTATTTAAAATTTAGCTGGTATTGTCATGTTTAATATTCTCGAATTAATCATGGAAATTGTGCCTAATTATCCAACACCGTTCCCATCGTTGGATGCTAGATCTTGGTTTATTAGGATTCGCTTGTTCGCATTTGGATTGCTCGATCTTCTTACACCATCTACTCTCCCATTTTCCCTTTCTTCCAATAGGTTTCCGGCAGTGACGTCTGTAGCGATGACGAGTCAATTCACACCAAGGCTCGTCAGGTGCTGAGGAGGCTGTGGGCTGGCAAGTATGGCGGCTTCCTCAGGGACCCCTACAGCTGCCCCTTCCGCAAGGGGGGCGTCTACTGCTTGACGAGTCGCGCCGCTGGCGGCATGGTCTTGAACACCTTACTGAAGCATGCAGAGGTCGCGGGCTCCGGCATCCACAAAAGCGGAAAGCCTGAGCCCGCGAACATTAACGCCTACATCGCTAAACACCGTGCTCTCTACATTCACCTCCGAAACCTCCAGCGGGTGGCCATCAAAGAGGGTCGCATGCCTCCAATCAGGCCCAAGGCCCCCAAGTCCAAGAAACTGGGCAGCAAGAAGTGGCGGAAGCACCATCGGGAGATGGCGGAGGCGCGGGCGCTTGCAGGATGTGCCTGCAGTGCGGCTGCCCTCGCTTCCCATGACTCCTTTCTAGCAATATCCTATTTCTGGCTAAATGCATCGAACCTCGTTAAGCAACCTACTTTCTATTGCTATATCCTATTTAGTTGCGCATAACTATATCTACATTTGTTTTGTTTTCTGAATGAATGTATTCTGCCTGGTGTGATTTGCTGCTCTAGATTTGCTACTTGTTCGGAGGCAGAAAGAGGTCCAAAAGGGAATAAAATATCGAAGTGAGAATCTTCTCTAGATTTTCTACCAATTTGGGCAAAATGAAACATATATGTTTAGCGAGAGAGGAAAAGGGCACTGTTTCAAACTGCTAGTTAAGAAGCTACCATCTTGACAAGCTACAAGACACATACATAAACATAACACAACGGGGGTTAAATTTATTTTACTAGTATCACTTGATGCGCTAGACATCTTGGCAAGCTAACTGAGTTCCATAAAATAGAAACATAACACTGACAAGTAAAATTTAATTCACTCCTCATCAGACCACTTGACGCGCTTGCCATCATTACAGGTACTCCACATCCTACGAACTGCTTTGTCCCAAATGGCATCTGACTTGGCTTTCTTATCTTCAGCGTCCTGCAGAACAATTAGCAATGTATCACAGGCCTGATTGTTGCCGCTAGAAGATGTCGCCTCTCTATTTGCCGCTTCAGCTGCAGCCTCTCTGTCAGCTGCTTCTTCAGCTGCAAGCTCTCTTTCAGCTACTTCTGCAGCCTCTCTGTCAGCTGCTTCACATGCAGCCAATTTCTTTGCATATTCAACTTCAAACTCAGCTATTCGGCATTTTCTACAAAGGGCTCCCCTAAGCTCGTCTTCCCTCTTGAAAATAGGGCAAAACACGAGGTAACGTTGAAAAAATGGATCTTCTTGTACAGCTGGTAGGTCACGTAAGCATCTATGGCTGCATATTTCAGGTTTATATCAGACAACGGCCATTCGTTCCAGAAATCGTGCCTATCCATAGAGAAATCTTCCTTCATTGTGACGTACGACTCATCGAGGATTCTAGTTGTGAGTGATGCCATTCCATCCTTCTTCCTGTCCCCTAGGATCTTGACAAGATGCTGAATATCGATCTAGTTGTGCGCAGGAGTTATAATTTCCTCTTGATACAATTTCAAAAAACCAGTTGTTGTGTCGACAGTGCAGAAAACAATTCCCTTTTTTCAAGGAACTAGCGCAGCGCCGGACATTTCCTGTCAGTCCTAAAAGTATGTAGTTTGTCATCACCAAAATTTGTAACTACAAATATTTTGTCAATGCAAGATCATCATCTCAATATAATTTTGAAAAGTTTAGTAAATGCAAGATCAAGACTCTCAACATTGTATTGTCATAATTTATTTGGTTTTGCTATTTCTCAGTCGACTGAACGAGTTGCATATTTCTTTTAACTACGGTTGCACTTTTATTAGGTGATTGAGACTAAAGAAAATATCAGTCGAGACATAGGCAAACCCTAATTTATTTGGTCCTAAATAAAATCCAGTAGTTGCAAGATGAGCAAGTGGATAAAGAACAAGAGGAGAAAACCCTAAAAGCGGTTAGCTACAAAGAGCAGATCTACAAACCGAGAGAGGTGGTAGACGAGGACGTGTTTCCGCATGGCCAGTTGAATGACGGCGACTTCACTCCCTTCATATGGGTGCTCCGGGGTGTACTCGAGGTCCAATTCCACAAACATGTCCTCGTCTATCCCAAGCCAACCCTCGTACATCCTCAGGACACGCACCACTATCTCCTCCTCGTTGGTGTAGACAACGTCTATCTTCTTGTTGTCATGGGTAGTGAAGCTTGTCTCTAGCACTGGTAGAAAGAGGGTCTTTGATCCAGCGCCCAAATTCCATTGGTCCCGGTTTGTTTCCATAATCGGGACCATGCCACGAACTGGGACCAAAAACCCCGCGACAGTCAGCAGTCCAAGACAATTAATGTAAATTAATTCGGGGCATAAATTAATTCGAGGCAGAAATTAATTCGAGGTAGAAATTGAATTGATCAGTATTTTTGAAAAAATCTTTCACAAATTAATCGAGACAAAGATCTAAATTGAGACATTTTATTATTCGACCAGAAATTTTTCCATACAAAGATGCGACTTTACAATTTTTCCTAGTCGACAACACTTCCGCTGCCGCTGTCCTCTGAGCCGCCGGCTTCCTCGTCGTCGTCGGACGAAATCTCCACGATTTCGGCGTTGTTCGGGAGACGGAGCTCCTCTGCGCGGCTAGTGGCGTCAATGGCAGTGTAGATGGTCCGTCCAGGGATGGACCAGAACATCTCCCGCCCTTCTTGGTTACGGTGATCCGGGTGCACCAGGCGCCCGTCCACGATACGGTTGCCAAGCTTGGCCTTCCGCTCCTTCTTGAACAGCCGGGGCCAGTACTCGCTGGCCGCCGCGTACCGGGGCAACGCCCTCATCCACGCGGGCAGCTGGCGGCGACGCTCCGCGATGACGCACTCCATCTCGTATCCGCATGGGTTGAGGAGCGGAGCCGCCGGCACACCCGCCTCGCTAATGCGAAATTCGGCGGTCACGGTCGCGCGCGGTGGTGCGAGGATGCCGTAGTACGCAAACATCGCCGCCTCGTAGTGGTTGAGTGTGGGCACCTCCATGGCGGCGCGGTGGAGATTGGAGAGGGAGGGGAGGCGAGACGACGGCGCGGTAGAGAGGCGATGGCTAAAGGGGTGGGGTGGAGATGGACTGCAGAGAGGCCAAGGCGATGGCGAAAGCAAGCGTTGTGGCCTCATATTTATAGAGTGCGTAGACCTTCCATGGCGGCAAGGAGAAGACGGGAAGAAGATAATAGATGACAGGAAGAAGAAGAGTGGTTTCTGCGAGGCAGGGGAACGGTGGAACAGTCAATGCGCTTTTATGGTAGGGGTTAACGATTGGGATGGAAGTCCAAGGAGAGACGCGTGGTGGTGGTTGTTCCAGCTTCTGAGTAAACAAAAAATAATTATAACGCCGATACATGGGCCTTGTTTTGTCACGTCAATACACTGGGTAGGGGGTGTTGTCCTATCCACTATGTCAACGCTGCAAGCCTACATGACAGCCACCCCGCCTAAGCAACGGGAGCGACATAACGGCGAGAACTGACAGGGGGGCCCAACTTGACGCCCGTTAGCCTGATTTTTTGTATTGAAATGTAAAGTTGAATTCGTGCCGAAAAAGACCCTCTGAGTATTTGGCACACCAACTGTAGTCATCCCAGCTAATTTCAGGGAACTTGGGTACCATGTTGCCTGTACACCCCAACTTTCGGGCCACAAAATGATATTCTCGTAATTAATACCCATTGATATGTGAAGAGCTTGCTAGCTTTTATATTTTGCGAGTGAATTGTACTCTGCAGTTCCTTTTCATTAGCCTAACTTGTGTTTATCTCAGCACCTTGCCAACCTGTCAGGTGCGTTGCAACTGGGTTGGTGTTTATCAAGGGTTTGATTCATGTTGTGTCAGCTACTCAGGATACTGCGATTTGTTCATAGAACAGAAGTATAAAGGGTGGCGCAGCCCCCGAGTGACAAAATTGCAAGAAAATAAGGAAAACACAGAGTTTTGGGAAACTTAGCTTTATTTATTCGTGGAATAGTACGAGGTATAATGTGTGGCTAAGTAGCCTGGCTAAATAGCCTTATTTGTAATGTAAAAAACGACTAGGGGTAGAAGCGACGCAGCTGCGCGACGTTCCAGGGGTTGGAGTATGCGACTCCTGTCTCAAAATCTTTAAGGCGATAGGCACCACCTGGGATTACTTCTGTAATCACGTACGGTCCTTCCCAAGGGGACTCGAGCTTGAGATGCCCTTGTTGCTTTAGTCGCAGGACTAGGTCTCCTTCGACAAAGTATATGGGGCGTAACCTTCTGCTGTGGTAGTTGCGGAGGCTTTGCTGGTAGATCGTTGATCTCTCCGCTGCGATTTCCCGTGCCTCGTCAAGGAGGTTGACGGAGTCTTCGAGTGCAAGAGTTGACTCTTGTTCACTATAAGCGACCACCCATGGGGCTTTGTAGAATACTTCCGCGGGTAGCACCGCTTCCGCACCGTGTACCATGAAGAACGGGTGTATCCCGTGGTGCTGTTTGGAGTTGTACGCAGGCTCCAAAGGACTGATTGCAGTTCATCTGGTCAGCATCCAACGGCTTGTTCAAGTGGTCGAAGGAGTCGCTTCTTGATTCCACCACAGACAAGGCCGTTGGCCTTTTTGACTTGACCGTTGGTCTGAGGGTGAGCCACCGAGGCGTAGCTTATGTTGATTCCCAGGTTTTTGCAGAATTCCTAGAACTCCTTAGAGGTGAAGTTCGTCCCATTGTCTGTGATGATGCTGTGTGGCACTCCAAAGCGGTAGACAATGGACTCGAAGAACTTGAAAGCGCTGGCCCCTGATTGATTTGTCACTGGCATGGCCTCGATCCACTTGGTGAATTTGTTGACTGCAACCAAGAGGTACATGATACATTGCAAATGTATCTATAATTTTTGATGTTCCATGCTTGGTTATATCCACTTTCTTGTGTTTTGTTCCAACTTTGGAGTAATTTTCATATGATTTCTTGGACTAACCTATTAACAAGAGCCACGATTGCCGCCCTTTGCTTTGCTGTTTTTGGTTCCAGGAAAGTCAGAAAATGAATATTCTCGGAATTGGATGGGACAAAAGCCAAAGTGCCTATTTTTTAGAAGGGATCAAGTGCCAGAATACGAGACAGAGAAGGGCCAGGGGCCAGCCACACCACCTGGCCGTGCGGCCAGGCTGGGCCCGCTCCAGGGGGTGGTGTGGTGGCTCCCGGCACCCCCTCGGCCTCTCCTTCCGCCTATATTTCCCTCGGGACGAAAACCCTAAGGACCCGATCAAAAATCCACGAAAGAGTCTGTAGCCGCCGTCATCTCCATCCCTAGATCGGGAGGGATCTGAAGCTCTTCCCGGCACCCTGCCAGAGAGGGGAATTCACCCTGGAGGCCTTCTTCATCACTATGCAAGCCTCCGGTGTGATGCGTGAGTAGTTCATCCTTGGACTACGGATCCATGTAGTAGCTAGATGGCTGGTTTCTCCTCCTTTGTTCTTTCATGTTTAGATCTTGTGAGCTCCGTTCATGATCAAGATCATCTATTTGTAATTCATACATGTTGTGTTTGCAGGGATCTGATGGATATTGAGATGCTATTTCAGATTGATTATTGATTCTATCATGTCTTTGTTATTTGAGATATTGCATGCTTTCCGTTGTTAGTAGCTATCTTGGCCAAGTAGATGCTAGCAACTCCAAGAGTTATTATTTATGATCGATAGTGGGTTCATGCCTCTAGTAATCTGGGGAAGTGACAGAAATCTCTAAGGTACTAGATGTGATGTTGCTACTAGGGAGAAAACAACAATCATTTGTTCATAGAACAATCGTATTGTTTACTTTACACGCAGTTCGTAAAGCAATAATCTGTTGCTTGCAACTTAATACTGGAGGGGGTTCGGATGATAACCTGAAGGTGGATTGTTAGTCATAGATGTAGTTGGATGGCGGTCTATGTATTATGTTGTAATTCCCAATCAAGTCTCAAAGGAGTCAGGATGATTAGTATATGCATGTATTGCTTTCTTGGTGTTTGTCAATTGCCCCGCTGTAATTTGTTCACCCAACATGTTATCTATCTAAGGAGAGCCACCTCTAGTGAACTATGGATCCCGGGCCTTTTACTTTACATACAATCTACCATCTTTTACTGCTTTGTGTTTACTTTCTGCAAACTTTTACTTATTTACATTCGATACATTTAATCCTTTGTTTTCCGCAAAACACGGTGAGATTGACAACCTCATCTCAAGTTGGGGACAAAGTTCTGTGGTTGTGTTGTGCAGGTCTCCACGTTGCTACTAGCACCGATAGTGTGCCCTGCCAAAGCTCAGCTGGTAACACCTTTGGGGTGTTTCCTTGCTCCTACTGGTTCGATTAAACCTTGGTTTCATAACTGAGGGAAAACTTGCTGCTATATTCATCATACCTTCCTCTTGGGGTTCCCAATGAGCTCTACGTCGAAAGTCGAGCGCATCAAGATTTTCTGGCACCGTTGCCGGGGAGTCAAGGACATCTTCACAAGGAGAGTCCCTCATAACCAATCTCTTTACTTTGTTGTTTTTGTTTTGCTTAAGTTCCTTTTTGCTTTGTTTGCTTGTTTTGTTCTTCAAAAACACAAAAAAATTAGTTTTACTAGTTTGCTTTCTTTATCAAAAACACACAAAAAATTAGTTCCTATCCTAAGTTGTCACTATGTCTAGCCTTGTTCCAGTCACTATGTCACCCGAGAATATGATTTTCACTTTTAAACAAGGAATTGAGGAAAGTTTTAAGGAAGGTTGGTCTAGAATCTCTGATCTACTTGAAAAGGTTGAGCCTAAAATGACTCAAAGCTTGTTCCTTAGCAGTTTTTACCTTCAAATTACTCTTTTCTATAGATATGCTTTGGATGCTATTATGGGAGGAGATTTCCTCCATTGTAATGAGGATGATGCTATTAATGCTATAAAGAAATTGACCCTCACTTACAACTTGCCTAGCCAAACTGATACTTCTTTCGCAAAAATATTTGCTAGGGTGGACACTCTTGAGGCTAGCATTACTAGATTAGAGAGTTGCTATAATACGCTTAGGGAGCATCATGATTATGTTCCAAAAAACTCTGAACAATCAAAGTGGTTCCCTATAGTAAAGATTGAGATGAACAATGAAACTTTTCAAGCTCGCTATGATATCATGTCTGAATTTTGCCTTATGCCCAAAGATATTTATAAATCTCTGAACACTTGGGGGCTCATTGAAGGAGGAAAATAAATATCTCTTACTAATAATACTACCATCTTACCTCTTGGAATAGCTGAAGGAGTGTTTACAAAGATCCTTGGGAAAACGATTTCTATTGATTATCTTGTTATTGAATGTGCAGGAAAAGGACAAATTACACTTGGAAGGTCCCTATTAGAACTCCTTGGAGCAATAATAGATGTGGGAAAGGGGACCATGCACCTTTCTTATCCACCAAACAATCATATTTTCCCCAAGGTCAAGAATAAAAGTAAGAGAGGTAAGGGCAAGAAAGTTGGTTTTAATGCTTTTTCATTTGAGAACACTTGATTCTTTCTTTGCTTCTTATGCCTAACTTAAAGGCGTTAAAGAAAAGTACTTGTTGGGAGATAACCCAAGAGTTTTAGATGATTCTTGGAAGTTATTACCTCTGTAATAATCTCTCCTTATCCTTTTTATTTGCTTTTTGTGCCAAGAGTAACCTCTAATGAGAGTGAAGTAATGATTGGGAAAGTTGCTGTCCCGAAACAGATTTTTGTGCTTCCCATAAAAATTCCTGAGATAGGTCTGTATGTCGGATTGAGCTGTAATTTTTTGTGCTTCTGGCCCAGGTTGTAATCTAACTTTCGTTAGTTCAACGCTTTTTGATTTGAGCAGCAGAAGGTCTTCGAAAAAATTCGTCTTTACCTGCTGGTCTGTTTTGACAGATTTCTGCCATTTTCTGCATTTGCTTCTTGTTAGTTCCTTCTTAAGTTCTTTTGGGGAATTGAGCTTTTTGAGGGAAGTGCTACAGTAGATAGTGTTCTAATGAAAGTTTATTTGGTGTTATAACTGAACCTTGAGACTTATTTATCTTAAGTGCACTAATGTTGCTAATGAGATTGTGTGAAGTTTTGTATGAAGGAAAAATTTCAGGTGTATGGAAGGAACGAGTAATGAGATAAAGGATGGACTAAAGCTCAAGATTGGGGATGCCACGCGTGTCACCCCAAGAAATATCCAAGAAGTACAAGTGTCAAAGCTTGGGGATGCCCAAGGAATCCCCCTTCTTCATCAATAAAAATTCCAGGTTTCTTCCAAACGCTTCATTTTTATTGTTTCATGCGCAGTTATGTTTTTCTTGGAGCGTCTTATTTTTCATTTTTGTTTTGGTTTTTAGTTTGCTTGGTTTTCTTAGTTTTCTGAATAAATTGGTTGGACCCCCTCTTTCACACTTTGGTTTGTGAATAGTTTGGTTTGGTTTGGAAAAGAGTAGGAAAGTTCATACTTATGTGGTAAAAAGAGCTCGTTTTTGACTGTGGCCTATGCTTTGTCATGCCATGCTTGATATTGTTTTGGCTTTATGCTTAGTATTCTTTGCTGTAGCATGACTTGTTATAAACAATTGAGATTGCTTAATGTGCCTTGGATGAATCATGCGTTGTTTTAGCATATTAAAGCATAGTATAGTGGTATTCTCCTTTGATACTTTATTTGGGTTGACTTGGCACATGCTCACACCATGTTATGACTATCTCAAGTCACCATAGCCTTTATGATCCTTTAGTTTTCAACTTGTAGTATCACTTTATGCTTTGATCAATGATGTTTTGTCGCTCTGCATGATTATGGCCATTATTGCTCTCTTAGTTTGTCGCCCCCAGTCTTTTGCTAGCCTCCACAACCAAGTATGAGTTCCACTCATGCATCCAACTCCCTAAACCAAGTTATTCCAAAGAGTCCACCATACCTACCTACTAGCTTATGTTATTCCAAGTATATTCATGTTTTTGTTTACCTTCCTCTTGTTATGAGAAAACTAGTGATTAAAGCTCTCACGAACTTGATGGCACAACTTACTTTACTTGCCTTTAATAAACTTGAACCATTGTGTCTTCTATGTTGTATATGCTTGCACTTATTTGTTGGGAATTAGCATAACCATGCTTTCATGGGGAACGCTTTCAACATTGCACTTGGTACCTGTACCTAGTTGATATCATGCTCTTTTGTATATGGATGTCGTCGGTGTGAAATGAAAGGGGAGCTTGTAAGTCCATGGAGTTATGTATATGTGTTAGAGAAACGCATGGGCCACTGGTCTAATCCATGCTGACATGGTGGAAACCTGCAGCGTAACCATAATGAGCTGTCTATGAAGCATTCTTCTTATAAAAAAAGAGTCCTATATTGAGAAAAAAAAGAGAAAAGAAAAGAAAAAAGAGATACTATGAAAAGAGGAAAGAGAGGAAAAAGCACCATATTCCCATGGTAAATAAGAAGAATGTTGAGATGCTCGTTGTCTGCTTGCCTTGTCATTTTGATATGGGGATTCTTCCGTATCATCGGGCAATGGGTACCCCATTGGCGGTTCTCAATGATACACATGTACTTACAATGACAAGAACTTACCGGTGACTAAACTTGAGTAGCATGAGGAGCGGCCCTCGTATACAAGGGACATGAGATTTCTGACTTATACTTCGTCAAGCATGTACACCATAGTTTGTTCACTTTAACCTTAATCACTTCAAGATGCTTATGATAGGGGCAATGAGAGCTGAAAGCTGTTAAGTACCATAATTTTTGGAAGCTCTTTATGAGACTTGAATCCCTACTTCCTTTTACAAAAGGCCTTTCTTCCACCATTATATTGAGTCTCCACCTTCTATCTTTATGCACCTACTTTGAGAGCATAGTGGCCATTCTTAGTTCTATGTGCATTGTCCCAAGACTAGTTGATTGATGAATAACTTGTTATTGCTTGTTTGAAACTATTGTATCTAGTCACTCTTATGAACTTTGAAGGTGTCTTATGCATTTATATTTGCTACTCTATTGAGGGACAGGCTGAATACTATTATGCTATGTTTTCTTTATGTGAAACAAAGAAACGTCTTGCAAAGCATGTTATTCATGAATGTTTTGTTTGTGCATTTTCATGTTGCATCATAGTTATTTGCTTATTGCTAGAACTTTGTCTTTCATGTTATGATTGAAGTACTATGATCCCAGCCTTGAATGTTTTGCAAATACTTTGATCAAGTCTTTGATGGTGCATGTCACCTCAAAAATTATTCTTTCTTTTTATCACTTACCTACTCGAGGACGAGCAGGAGTTAAGCTTGGGGATGTTGATACATTGCAAATGTATCTATAATTTTTGATGTTCCATGCTTGGTTTTATCCACTTTCTTGTGTTTTGTTCCAACTTTGGAGTACTTTTCATATTATTTCTTGGACTAACCTATTAACAAGATCCACGGTGCAGCACATTTTTCTGCTGTTTTTGGTTCCAGGAAAGTCAGAAAATGAATATTCTCGGAATTGGACGAGACAAAAGCCAAAGTGCCTATTTTTCGGAAGGGATCAAGTGCCAGAATACGAGACAGAGAAGGGCCAAGGGCCGACCACACCACCTAGCCGCGTGGCCAGGCTGGGCCCGCGCCAGGGGGTGGTGTGGTGGCTCCCGGAACCCCCTCGACCTCTCCTTCCGCCTATATATTGCCCTCGGGACGAAAACCCTAAGGACCCGATCAAAAATCCACGAAAGAGTCCGTAGCCACCGTCATCTCCATCCCTAGATCGGGAGGGATCTGAAGCTCTTCCTGGCACCCTGCCGGAGAGGGGAATTCACCCTGGAGGCCTTGTTCATCACCATCCAAGCCTCCGGTGTGATGCGTGAGTAGTTCATCCTTGGACTACGGATCCATGTAGTAGCTAGATGGTTGGTTTCTCCTCCTTTGTGCTTTCATGTTTAGATCTTGTGAGCTCCGTTCATGATCAAGATCATCTATTTGTAATTCATACATGTTGTGTTTGCGGGGATCCGATGGATATTGAGATGCTATTTCAGATTGATTATTGATTCTATCATGTCTTTGTTATTTGAGATCTTGCATGCTTTCCATTGTTAGTAGCTATCTTGGCCAAGTAGATGCTAGCAACTCCAAGAGTTAGTATTTATGCTCGATAGTGGGTTCATGCCTCTGGTAATCTGGGGAAGTGACAGAAATCTCTAAGGTACTAGATGTGTTGTTGCTACTAGGGATAAAACAACAATCATTTGTTCATAGAACAATTGTATTGTTTACTTTACACGCAGTTCGTAAAGCAAAAAATCTGTTGCTTGCAACTTAATACTGGAGGGGGTTCGGATGATAACCTGAAGGTGGATTATTAGTCATAGATGCATTTGGATGGCGGTCTATGTATTATGTTGTAATGCCCAATCAAGTCTCAGAGGAGTCAAGATGATTAGTATATGCATGTATTTCTTTCTTGGTGTTTGTCAATTGCCCCGCTGTAATTTGTTCACCCAGCATGTTATCTATCTAAGGAGAGCCACCTCTAGTGAACTATGGATCCCGGTCCTTTTACTTTACATACAATCTACAATCTTTTACTGCTTTGTGTTTACTTTCTACAAACTTTTACTTCTTTCCATTCGATACGTTTAATCCTTTGTTTTCTGCAAAACACGGTGAGATTGACAACCTCATCGCAAGTTGGGAACAAAGTTCTGTGGTTGTGTTGTGCAGGTCTCCATGTTGCTACTAGCACCGGTAGTACGCCCTGCCAAAGCTCAGCTAGTAACACCTTTGGGGTGTTTCCTTGCTCCTACTGGTTCGATTAAACCTTGGTTTCATAAATGAGGGAAAACTTGCTGCTATATTCATCGTACCTTCCTCTTGGGGTTCCCAACGAGCTCCACATCGAAAGTCGAGCGCATCAGTACATGTAACCTCCTCACGAGGATTTTGGGAGCTTGCCGACCATGTTGAGTCCCCATTGCGCGAAGGGCAAAGCCAATGGTATTGGCCGAAGTTTCGCGCCAGGTGCGTGAGGTTTGTCTGCGAATCGCTGGCAGGCGTTGCAGCGCTGGACGATGTCCTTGACGTCGCGCATGGCCGTGGGCCAGTAGAAGTCAGCTCATATTGCTTTGGCAACGAGGGCGCGACTGCCAGCGTGGTGCCCACAAGTGCCTTCGTGGATGTCGAGGAGGACGGCCCTTCCATCCCCGTTGGAGACGCATCGTTGAAGTACTCATGTGATGCTGCGCTTGTACAGTTCGCCGTTAATGAGGGGAAATGCCTTGGATCGTCGCGTGATTTGTCGAGCGTCAGTCGGATCATCTGGCAGCCTCTTGCTAAGTAGATATGTGATGTAGGGTTGTGTCCAAGATGGCTCGATCATCATGACGCTCATTGGTCCTTCGAGTCCTCCAGGTTGTCGAGTGCCATTGGCTCGTTAGGTGGCGTAGCCCCGAGTCCATTGACGTGGTTTCTTTCTTCTCTGGAGCCTTGGTATTGATGGAGCGCTCGTAGATGCGCTCGAGAAATACCCCAGGTGGTATGGGGGCGCAGGTGGAGCCAATATTGCCGAGTAGATCCGCCTCTTCATTGCTTTCGCGACCCACGTGTCGCAGATCACAGCCGTCGAAGTCTCCTTCGAGTGTGTCGTAGAGGTCGCAATAGGTGATCATGTTGTCGCTCAGTGCATCGCACTCGTGCATCTTTTGGTTGACCACCAGTTTGGATTCGCCGTAGATGATGAGTATTTTGGCGCCGCAGGCTTTCGCCATCCGCATCCCATGGATTAGAGCTTCGTACTTAGCTTCATTATTGGAGGCGGTGAACTGCATTCACAGAATGTATTTCATCTTGTCTCCTTGGGGCGATGTCAGTATAACACCTACGCCAGCCCCATCCTTTCGCTTAGACCCGTCAAAGTGCATTGTCCAAAGGTAGGACATATCTGGCTTGTCGGGGAGCTGGTTCTCCATCCAGTGCACGAGAAAGTCCGGGAGAACTTGCGACTTGATTGCGTCGCGCTTTTCATATGTGATGTCTCGTGGAGACAATTCGATTCCCCAGAGCGTGACTCGCCTTGTGGCATCAGGGTTATTGAGTATATGCCCGAGTGGGGCGTCGTTTACCACCATGATTGGGTGCTCCTAAAAGTAGTGGCGCAGTCGCCTGACTGTCATGAAGACGCCGTATGCCAGCTTCTGGTAGTGCGGGTACCGCTGTTTTGTTAGCGTGAGCACCTCGCTGAGGTAGTATACTGGGCACTGGACCCCGTGGACTTTATTTTCTTCAGCTTGTTCCACCACGAGCACCATGCTGACCACCTAGTTGGTGGCGGAGATGTAGAGCAGTAGTGCTTCCTTTTCGCGAGGCGTCACCAGTACTGGCGAGATGGATAGTAGGCGCTTGAGATCTTCGAATGCTTCTTGCGCCTCGTCTGTCCACTCGAACTTGTCAGTTTTGCGGAGAAGTTGGTAGAAGGGCAGTGCCTTTTCTCCCATTTGACTGATGAAAAGACTGAGCGCCGCGATTCGCCCAGCCAGCTGCTGGACACCTTTTACGTTCTTCGGCTTCTCCATGGCTAGTATGGCCTTTATTTTCTTCAGGTTTGCTTTGATCCCTCTCACAGAGATGAGATGCCCGAGTAACTACCCAAATGGCACGCTGAAGGCGCATTTGTCCGAATTGAGCTTGATCCGGTAGCGGCCAAGGTTAGCAAAGGTCTCGCGTAGATCGTTGATTAGCGAGGCTTCCTCTTTGGTTTCGATGATGATGTCGTCAACATAGACTTGGATGTTGTGACCAAGTTGGTTCTTGAGGCAAGCCTGCATGCACCGCTGATAGGTGGCTCATGCATTTTTTAGCCCGAAGGGCATCGCGTTGTAGCAGAACACACCCAAGGGCGTCGTAAAGGCCGTTTTCTCCTGATCCTCCTCCTTCATTCGAATCTAATTGTATCCTGAGTAGGTGTCAAGGAAGTTGAGGCACTCACATCCCACGGTGGAGTCGATGATTTGGTCGATTTGTGGCAACGGGAAGTGATTCTTTGGGCAGTGCTTATTCAAGGAGGTGAAGTCCACGCACATCCGCAGGATATCCGTGTCTTTTTTAGGCACAAGCACTGCGTTAGCGAGCCAAGTGCTTTCCTTGATCTTGCGTATGAATTTTGCGTCGAGGAGTCTGTTGATTTCCATTCCGTCTGCCTTTGCTCTTGGTTCAGACAGTCGCCAAATTGTCTGCTTGACTGGCCTTGCGTCTGGATTCACGTTGAGTGAGTGCTCAGCAAATTCCCTAGGAACTCCTGGCATGTCCGCTGGACACCAGGCGAAGATCTCCTAGTGCTGATGGAGAAATTCGACGAGCGCGAGTTCCTATGAGAAACTCAAGTTGTTGGCGATGAGGGCCGTCTTGGTCGGGTCCGTTGGGTGGACCTGGAATTTCTTCGTGTGCACCGACGAGTCGAAGGATAGGTCGGGTTAACTTGGCCTACTCAGGGGAGGCAGACTGTTGTCTGTCGACTCCTTCAATCTTGCGAGTTCCTCCTGCATGCCGAAGGACTAGGAGATTCTATTGAATTCCCTATCACAGCTATCGGACCTATCGAAGTTGCCATTGATTGTGTTTATGCCGTTTGGACCTAGCATTTTCATCTGCAGGTAGGCGTAGTGCGGCACTGCCATGAACCTAGCAAACACGACACATCCGAGGATGTAGTGGTATTGCGAGGGCTAGTTGACGACCTCAAAGTCGATGTGCTCTCGCCGAAAGTTTTGTGGCGTGCCAAAGATGACGTCAAGGTTGATTTTGCCTAGGGGATATATGCCCTTCCCTGGGATGATGCCGTGGAATGTCGTGTCTAAAACTTCCAGACAAGTCAGAGGATCCTCATCGCTCGCAAGGTACTCGCGAACATGAGGTTAATGCTGCTACCGCCGTCCATGAAGACACGAGTCATATCGAAGCCCCCGACCTGTGCCTCGAGTACGAGGATACAGTGGCCTGGACGAGGAACTTGGCGCGGGTGGTCGCGCCTGTCGAAGGTGATGCAGGAGTCGCTTCCGCTGAGGTACTCAGTGGTGGAGGGTGGAGAGTTTATCACCAGATTGACTTGGCGAGTGATGGCCTTCTGCACTCGATTTGAGGGACGCCCTTTTTGGATCATCCCCATGTTGCCCACGGCTCGTGGCTATGGCTCGCCTCTGTGATGCTGGACCGGTGCGACCGCGGGTGGTGGTGGTCCGGGCGGTGGTGGAGGAGCTCCATGTGCCACAGCGCCTAGGGCGGCTCCATAGCCCTTATTGACTGCGTCGTGATTCATCCGAGCCAGGCCCTCGTGGAGTTTGAGGAACTCGCGGTAGTCCTTGAGAAGGTGGCTGGATTTCTTCTTGTCGTCGTGCTTGTCAATGTAGAAGTGCACGTTGCATGGTCTGGATAGTTTGTCCTCAGTAGATGTTGTGGGTGCCTCTTCGCGAGTGCGGTGCTGCCACACCTGCATGGTTTTTTCACTGTCGCGGTATCCACCACTATGATATCTGTTGTTGCGGTTGTCGTCGCGTTTATCGGCATAGCCGGCTGCGACCATATTTACCTCGTCGCGGTCATCGTAGACGTGCATCCGACATTTGCCTCGGCGGTCGCGTCTGCTCCCGAGGTCATCGTCGTCATCGGAGTAGGTATGGTTTTTCACCGAGTCTTCTCCATCAGCCCACCGATTCGCGATTTCCATCAGGTGGTCGATCGTTTTGGGCTTTGAGCGGCCCAGCTCATCCCTGAGATCTATACGGCGAACACCGCCATTGAATGCGTCGATTGCGTGGTCCTCCGAGATGTTTTCTGCGGAGTTCTTGATGATGGATCACCTCTGGATGTATGAGCGCAACGATTCGCTAGATCTTTGTTGGCAGCTTCTCAGTTCTTCGATTGATGCGGGCCTTTTGTAAGTGCCCTTGAAGTTGTGCACAAAGCTGTAGACCAGCTCTTCCCAGCTGCGAATGGATCCACGCGGGAGGTTGTTAAACCATGGACGAGCGGCGCCCTGTAGCTGTAGCTACAGGCATTGCATGGCCGTGCTTCGACTCCCTCCATGTAGCTTAACGGAGGAGATATGGTCCTCCAACCAGATTTTCGGGTCCTGCAGGCCGTCAAATTTTGGATTCTCCGATGGGAGCTTGAACACCTTAGGCATTCGCTTCTGCCTGATGGCCCTGCTGAAGCTTCTGGCGCTGTAGAGCTCAGTCTCGTCTTCTTCTAAGTCAGTCGAACAAGCACGTCTTGCCCGCATCTTGTCGACTTTGCGCTACGTGAGGTCATCGCGCGTGTCATAGTCGCGGTCATGCCGCCATGAGCGACATCATGGTGACAGATCGTGACTGTCGTCACTGGAGGAGTACGAGTAGTACTTTTCTAGAGCCTTGCTTTTCTTCGGCTCTAGTGTTGGTTCTTTGTCGAGGGCGGCCTCGATTAGCCCAGGCCCGCGATCATAGATCGGTTCATGGCAGCTCGCGGATCTCTAGCCGGTGGCTGGTTGTTGAGGAGGTACATGGTAGCCATTGTCACCGCGGCTTGCAGCGTTTTTGGGAGCGTGTTGTCCCGCGTATCCACCGTCATAGAGCTGAATTCGAGGACTTTTGCAGCTTCTACGCGTTCCTGCTCGGTGAGGTGGGCCAGTCAAGATCGCCTCTTATTGGCCACGTACTTGTTGCCCTTGGAGGAGGATCCTCTGTGGGAGGAGAGTCCAGCTCGTCGAAGACTCGACTCATCTGTCGCCTTTCTGCGTGCTTCGAGTTGCGCGATCACCTGCTGCTGGCGCTTGAATTCCTCCTTTAGCAACCAATGGTAGCTCATCAGCATGTCCTGCGGGGTGTTGGAGGGTAGAGGATTGCCTCGTAGAGCTTCGCGACAGTGGGCCCACTCATTGCCGTTGAGCTTGATCAGCATGCGCTCGCCGGTGTTCTTATTCGTTGTGAGCACAGGTTCTTCCCTTGTCCCGTTGTTGATGGGCATGCCATTACCACCATTGGTGGGGCCACCGTTTGCGACTGGTATGCCACCATTGGGCGTACTGCCGTTGGGCAGTTCGGTGCCAGATCTGGTGCCAGTGTTTTTGCGATTGATGCTAGTGTCGCCCGCGTTGATGATGGCACACATGAAGTGGTTGGGGAAGCTGTTGCTCTAGCAACTTTCAGATCGGGAGCCGTAGGCTCCATCTTCTGTGTCTAGGTCACCCAGATCGGATCCGCGACTGTTGTCGCTGTCTGTACTCCCATCTATTACTGAGGTGTTGAGCTCGCTGAGGGTGCCAATTGGTGGAAGGAACCACAATGCTGGAGCAATCGCAGGTGCCGTTGGCTGGTCAGGCATGCGAAGCGTGCCCAGTTGACCAACCTGGAAGCGGAAGCTCCCAATCGCCAGACTGATTCCATCGCCCACGGACTCGAAAGCCGGGCAAGTGACTGGCATGTGGATGGTGAAGTCGAACGCACCGAAGAGTTGGTGAATCTCTACTGTTGCAGAGTTGTAGATCGCGGTTGACGGGGCCGAAGAAGCCGCGACATCAACACTCCTAATACCCACAGACGGCGCCAACTGACAAGGGTTTAACTCATCAATGCCCATTGTTATGGACTTGGGTTTTGGAGAAGGGAGCGCTGGAGGCATCAATCGGCTTGCAAACAAGCACACAGGGACGCAAGATTTACCCAGGTTCAGGCCTCATAGAGGTCCCTACTCCTGCTTTTTTGCCCTTGGGATTAACGAAGGAATCGAAGATTACAGGGGTGCGCAGATGCAATCTGGCGAGAGTTGTGGAAACTAGGGTTGTGATTATCCTCCTCGCCGCCCCTCCTAGCCTTTATATAGATAGGATAGGTCTCAGGTAGCAGGTCGAGTCGGTTACAGATTAGGGTTCGCCCTTTAAACTTTCTATCTTAAGCTTCTTCTTGTCTCGCAAGCAATCGAAGAGTCCGTGGTTCACCCGAATTCCGCATTGGGCCTTGGCAACATCGTGGGCTTCTGCCATATCTGGGATGTATATACCAAACTCGAGTACATGTAGGGTATACTCATGTCACTTACTTTACATTCCGGCATCAGACTCGTCATGATTATTGATAAGAAAATAAAACCAATAAGAACTTATTTGACATTAATAAAGAATTTTCGCACTAATACTATGACATGGATATTCTCATTTGAATACCAATCACCTTACTATATAACTCTTTACTAATTCACGTTCTACCTACATGTTTCGTATTCTTACTAGGTTCCATCCTAAGGTCAAAGTAACTTCTCTGATACCAGCTGCGGTGACCTAGTAAACCACTGCATGTTGTAGTGTACAAGTCGTTGATATGACACTCATGGAAGTCCTCATCCGCAAATATCACATTCCCCGAAGTGGTACAAGAGAAACATTGTGGTCCCAACAACTTTCTTTATTAATTCATACTAGGAGCCAAAAGTGTACAATAGCTTCAAGATCCTCCTCGGTCCATTGAGGATTCACAACGTGATAAAAGTAAAAATGTGGAAGCAATAGCTTCCTAATCAATCATAATACTAAGATTAACACCATTACAGCTGGCAACTTATTGGAGAATCTATACTATTGCTAGCTCATCTACCTATGCATTTATTTTACTAATTTCCTACATCTACATATTTTCTTATTCCTACTAGTCCGATATTTTTTTGATTCTATCCTTCATGTCGATCGTCGTGTATTCTTATAAGCTAAGCAAAGGTTAAGATGATAGATTGAGTATGAGCGTACTCAACAAATTCTAGGGTGGTTGTCTAATGTTTGTTTGAAAGTCATCAATCAAAGATCTAAGACTTGTGTAGGTTTTTGAAAAGGTAAGTTTTATATTTATAAAATTCTAAGTTGTCAGTCTTCACGGGTTGTCTGAACTTTCGTAGAGTTCCTTTTCACGCTGTGATCATAGTTCTTTCCTAGAACATAGAGTAACATGTCATGTTTTTACACACTCGAGAGGTGCGCTACTTTGGCCACAAAGTCCTTGGCCTTATTACTCATTCCATATATCCTTAGATATGGGGTCTTGATACCAATTTTCACCGAGTCATTCTGAGTCCTCCTCCACGACCCTGCTACCCACCCACTGTAATGAATTTCAGTCGAGAGACCTACATTCAATTACCATCCCTTCTAATATACAGATTCGTTACCCTGAAGCACAGGATACAGACGTCACGAACACCCACCCACTGATCTCCTCTCCGGATCTTAGCCCGACTAGATATACGAGGACAAACAAAAGCAAGAAGGTACTTCTGACTCGCTCGCCCCATAACAATATCTATGGTTATCACGGTACTTTATACATTGCAAATGTATCTATAATTTTTGATGTTCCATGCTTGGTTTTATCTACTTTCATATGTTTTGTCCACACTTTGGAGTACTTTTCATATGATTTCTTGGACTAACCTATTAACAAGAGCCACAGTGCCAGCTGCCTATTTTCTGCTGTTTTTGGTTCCAGGAAAGTCAGAAAATGAATATTTAGGAATTGGACGAGACAAAAGCCAAAGTGAGTTTTTCACCGAGGGACACCTAGAGCCAGAATACGAGACAAAGAGGGGCTAGGGCCGGGCCACACCACCTGGCCGCGCGGCCAGGCCTGGCCCGTGCCAGGGGGTGGTCTGGCCGCCCCAGGCACCCCATTGGCCTCTGCTTCCGCCTATATATTGCCCTCGGGACGAAAACCCTAAGGACCCGATCAAAAATCCACGTGAGAGTCCATAGCCACCGTCATCTCCATCCCTAGATCGGGAGGGATCTGAAGCTCTTCCTGGCACCCTGCCGGAGAGGGGAATTCACCCTGGAGGCCTTCTTCATCACCATGCAAGCCTCCGGTGTGATGCGTGAGTAGTTCATCCTTGGACTACGGATCCATGTAGTAGCTAGATGGCTGGTTTCTCCTCCTTTGTGCTTTCATGTTTAGATCTTGTGAGCTCCGTTCATGATCAAGATCATCTATTTGTAATTCATACATGTTGTGTTTATGGGATCCGATGGATATTGAGATGCTATTTCAGATTGATTATTGATTCTATCATGTCTTTGTTATTTGAGATCTTGCATGCTTTCCGTTGTTAGTAGCTATCTTGGCCAAGTAGATGCTAGCAACTCCAGGAGTTAGTATTTATGCTCGATAGTGGGTTCATGCCTCTGGTAATCTGGGGAAGTGACAGAAATCTCTAAGGTACTAGATGTGTTGTTGCTACTAGGGAGAAAACAACAATCCTTTGTTCACAGAACAATCGTATTGTTTACTTTACGTGCAATTCGTAATGCAATTATCCGTTGCTTGCAACTTAATACTGGAGGGGGTTCGGATGATAACCTGAAGGTGGATTATTAGTCATAGATGTAGTTGGATGGCGGTCTATGTATAATGTTGTAGTGCCCAATCGAATATCAAAGGAGTCAAGATTATTAGTATATGCTTGTATGCTTTCTCGATGTTTGTCAATTGCCCCGCTGTAATTTGTTCACCCAACATGTTATCTATCTTAAGGAGAGCCACCTCTAGTGAACTATGGACCCCGGCCCTTTCTTTTACTTTCAATCTACAATCAACTATTTACTGCTTTGTGTTTAATTTCTACAAACTATTACTTTCTTCCATTCGATACGTTTAATCCTTTGTTTTCAGCAAAACCGGTGAGATTGACAACCTCATCGCAAGTTGGGGACAGAGTTCTGTGGTTGTGTTGTGCAGGTCTCCATGTTGCTGCTAGCATCGGTAGTGCGCCCTGCCAACGTTCAGCTAGCTACACCTTTGGGGTGTTTCCTTGCTCCTACTGGATTGATAACCTTGGTTTTATAACTGAGGGAAAATTTACTGCTGTGCTCATCTTACCTTCCTCTTGGGGTTCCCCTACGAGTTCGTTAATACACGAGTCAGCAGTACTATATGACGCAAGAATAGTTGATTGTTGTTATTGTTAATCCTAACTTTCCCGGTACAGTGGAATATCCACCATATGATCTTTCAACCATGTATACATCCATGATTCCATTGCTCCCCCATTTTATTAACTTCATCCCAAAAATGGTTTTTCGTTTTGAATGCAAGTAATACTAATGTTTTTAAAACATTATCATAAATAAGCCAAAGAACATGTAAGACTTCTCTTGCAACATGGTTGCAAAATTGATCTCACAAAGGTAACGCATGAATGAATTTGCCCTGTAACTCTGAGATAATGTAGTTCAAAGGTTTTACTTGACCCTGGACCTCAGGTTCTTGAATTCGCAACATCATCCAATAAAGACAATGTTTCATTGGTAAAAGTGTGATGCTCTAATGCAATATATATGCAATGCACTTTCTTGTGTTTTATTAACTATATTTTAATTTTAATTGCCTTTCTCCCATTTTAGGGTTTTATCATATTTTCTTTTATATTTTATTTACTATAGCAATTCACAAAGTATTAGTAGGTATTACTTTGGAATTTTCATATTGAAATTCAAGGTTTACATAATTATTATGATTTTTTTAGGTTTTATGGGAATTTTTATGAATTTTTAAATAGCCTAAACTTTCAAGTTAATCCCTAAAATTTTGATAAAATTCAAGTGTTTGCAAAAATCCCACAAAAATACTTTTTGGATTCCTCGCATTTTTGTACACACAAAACTATATTTATTTTATTTTTCTGAGTTTTTGTGTGAGAGTTATATTTTATTTAGGTTTATATGTATTTGTGGAATTACCAAAATACCACTAAGTATCTAGGCCCACTGGACATACCCAAGTGGTAAATACCACTTGCTGGACCTAGTCCATCCCAACCCAGCCCGCTCACTCGTCACTCTATCTTTTTCTCGCATCGCTAGCTCCTATCCCTGACGCTCTCGCGATGGTAACTATGTGTCGCCACGTCACCCGACTGTCTTGGTCGCTTCGGCCTGTTCTGTCACTGCTCCTCCACTAAAATCACTCGCCTGCCTCCGCTCTACCTTCCTACCGAACATATTTCTCCTTTTTGCACTCTATCTCTCGCTCGCAACCCTCTCCCAATATAGGGTTTTAGTGATGGTTCGTATGCTTCAACTATGATGCAACTCCAGTGTTCCCCGCCATCGATATGGTGCTCCTAGACGTCTACTACGTCTACTTTGGCTGCTTTGGCTAGTGCAGAGTGAGATCTCCCATTTGCTACTCCTCTGTGCTCCTAGCTATTGCTGCTATGACTTCCTCTTCCTCCTCTACGCAGTCAGCAAGAGCTCGGCTCATCCTTTCTGACATTACGTGCTACTATTCCCCTCTCCCTGGTTCTAGGCTACTAGTAATTTCTAGGGTTTGTGCTTTGTAGTGCTACTATTGGGGTTCTTCTAGCATGTTCTAAGTTTTCTAGAGTGTTCTAGATGTCATCTAGGTCCTAATATTCGACTTGGTTAATTAGGCTTAGGATTTGGTCCATGTTCTACTAAACTTTTGTCTTCTATTATGTTTGGCAATTAACATGTGTTGTCTGGGTTACTGAATGTTGAATTCGTAGTTGTTACTCTAGTTAGTGAAGGTTTGTTGTTTCTTAGTTAAATGAAGTGTTGTCGGTAGTTTGTTGTTAGCATCCAGTTTAGGTTTTCTTCAGTGTTTATGTAGTGATATTTCCATTTGAGGACTAATACGATTATTTCTAGTTGTGTTTGTGATGGCTCAAAATGTAGAGCTCGTTGGGAACCCCAAGAGGAAGGTATGATGAGCACAGTAGCAAGTTTTCCCTCAGTTATGAAACCAAGGTTATCGAACTAGTAGGAGCAAGGAAACAACTCCAAGGTGTTGCTAACAACTTGGAATCCTGCACAACACAACCACAGAACTTTGCCTCAACTTATAGTGAGGTTGTTAATCTCACTTGTTTTGATGAAAACAAAGTATTAAACATATAGTGTGGAAGATAGTAATTGCTTGCAGAAAGTAAACAGTAAACGATAAACAGTAGATCATATATGAATGGTAAAGGAATGGACTGGGGTCCACAGTTCACTAGAGGTGTTTCTCCTTAAGATAAATAGCATGTTGGGTGAACAAATTACAGTGGGGCAATTGACAGATTGAGAAGGCATAACAATGCATATACTAGACATATTGACTCCTATGAGATTTGATTGGGCATTACAACATAATACATAGACCGTAATCCAACTACATCTATGACAAATAATCCACCTTCCAGTTATTGTCTGAACCCCTTTCAGTATTAAGTTGCAAGCAACAGATAATTGCATTAAGCAAAGTATGTAAAGTAAACAATACAATTGACCCATGGACAAAGGATTGTTGTTTTCTCCCTAGTAGCAACAACACATCTACAACCTTAGACATTTATGTCACTTCCCCAGATTACTAGAGGCATGAACCTACTATCGAGCATAAATACTCCCTCTTGGAGTTGCAAGCATCTACTTGGCCAAGATAGTTACTAATAACGGAGAGCATGCAAGATCACAAATAACATAGACATGATAGAATCAATAATCAATCTGACATAGTATCTCAATATCCATCGGATCCCCGCAAATACAACATATAGGATTACAAATAGATGGTCTTGATCATGAACGGAGCTCACAAGATCTAAACATGATAGCACAAAGGAGGAGAACCAACCATCTAGCTACTACATGGACCCATAGTCCAAGGGTGAACTACTCACGCATCAAACCGGAGGCAGGCATGGTGATGAAGAAGGCCTCCAAGATGATCTCTCCCCTCCTGCAAGGTGCCGTGAAGAGCTTCGGACCCCCCGATCTAGGGATGGAGATGGCGGCGGCTACAGACTCTTTCGTGGATTTCTGATCGGGTAATTAGGGTTTTCGCATCGAGACACTTTTATAGGCGAAAGGGAAATGTTGGTGGCAGCCCGAGGGGCCCACACTAGGTGGCGGCATCCCAGGGGGGGCTGCGCCACCCTAGGGTGTGGCCGCCTCGGCGCCCTCCTCCGTCTCTACTTTGGACTCTGTCTAGTGTGGCTTTTGTCCCATCCAATTCCGAGAATATTTCCTTACTAGCTTTTCCGAAACCAAAAATAGCAGAAAACAGGCAACTGGCACTGTGGCATCTTGTTAATAGGTTAGTTCTAGAAAATGTATAAAAATACCTCAAAGTGTGAACAAAACATAAGAAAGTTGATATAAAACAAGCATGGAACATCAAAAATTATAGATACATTTACGACGTATCAGTTTGTCATGGCTAATTCTAGTTTAGCACTTCACTTCTCTTATAGTGGAATAATTCACTCAATTGTTTTAAGTGGTAATTACTTAGTTTCTTTTTATTGTTGCTTGAGCTTTCAATTCAAGCTTTGTTCTATAAGTGTGTTTGTTAAGTATTATTTTACTACTTCCATGCAGGTATTAGGGTGCTAGATCGTTATCCCCTTCTCATCCTTAGGCTTGTCTTAGGACTTTGTCTAGGGATGAGGGGTGAAATAGAGATTTATTGCTCTTAAGTGGTTGGTTAATTGCATTCTTCTTATCTTCTTTCTTTGGTTAAGGGCTATGATGTGTGACAGAATAAGGTGTGACATTGCATGTGGTGTTCTTCATTAATGACGATGCACATGGTGTAGTCCTCCTTCTATACTCGGTGCATTTCATACTAAATTCTCTCTCTCTCATTGGAGTCTATGTTTTCCTATCCTAAAGTTAAATTAACAACCTTATTTGTAGATTCCTAGTGGGCTTGATGAATATCTACAGTTGTTGTTGTGGCTTTTCTCCTCTTGTTCTTGAGTTATTCCTCTTCTTCTCCCTTCTCTCTCTCTCTCTCTCTTGGATCTCTCTCTAAACTCTAAGTGTGTGTTTATGTCCAATCTCGAGTGGTGAGTTATGAGCTATGGGGTCTCAAGTGGTCCTCTATTTATAGTGTTCCTAAGTGGTTGTGCTACTGACACCATTGCCATTCAGTTAGGTGTATCACCTTCTTGTATCTATGTGAAATATCCTCTATTGGCTAACCTATTTACAGATGGCAAGGTTTTTTCGGTGGTTAAGCCCATGTTGGGTTTGACTTATCTGTGTATGCTAAAATTGGCATGTGACTCTTTTGTTTGTTAGTGCAGGTTGGTGGTATTTAGATATTCCTAATCAGGCATGTCGGTTTGACTTTTATCTTGTTCTAGTTTTGGAACATGACAAGTATTTACTATTTGATTTATGAGATTTTTGATTTAGTTTTAATCCATGGCCCATTACAATTCTTTTTGGATGAATGCTCACAGCTTCCATTACTGTGAAATTTGGCTGGTTTAGAATTTTGATTTATTATGTTTTGAATTCTTAGAGTTCTAGGGTTCTTGACAGATTCTAATGCCTTGATGATTCCTTTGGGGATTGTTCTTGTTTAGTAGTCTCTGAGGTTTCTATTGGTTTAGATTTTGAATTGATGATGGTTTGATTTCCTAGAGTCCTACCTGTTCTTGATAGAATCCCGAGCCTGGGGTTTTCCTTTGGTTGAATGTCTTATGTTAAGGTTTTCAGCATTTCAATTGGTTTGGTTTTCCTACTTGATCTAGTTGGAATTTCTGGTAGGTGACTACCGGATTACTATATGTTCCTATCTGAAAGTTTTGACTGTTCTTAGGAACTATTGGTGATCTATTCTATAGGTTTTTGGTGAGTCTGTTGGGTTCTAAATGTTTACTATGAAGCTTTTTGATTCTGTTTCTTTCAGTCATTCAAGGTTTTGCTACTTTATTACTCAGGCTCAGAGTTTAGGATTCATTTCTAGACTCAATCATAAGGGATTCTTATATCAAATGGTTTTTCCTTAGGGAAAAACCAAGATTTTAACACTAATTTTTGTCTTCCTGTGTTGTTTTTGTTCACAGGTTGAAGATCAAGGTTTGAAGCTAAGTTAAGAAGATAGATAGTGTAGTGTAGTGTTGGGGGGATTAGAGGTACCCACCGTGGGGCTAATACATGCTAGGGGAATCCAGGGAGGGATAGTGAAGTGATTCTCCACACAGAAGTTTATATTTGCTTTGCTTGCAATGTTACAAGTGCTCCTAGAGCTGTATTGGCGAGAGGAGGAAGAAGGAGCTCTCTTACTCACGCTCATAGATCACCCCTCGAAACCTAGCCAAAACTAGTAAAATTGGAACCCCCTCTACAGAAGCCCTAGCCCTCCTTATATAGGGGGGGCTAGGTCTCCACTTAGGGCATACGTGGAGGCATATTCCTAAGAATATGCCTTATCCCAAAGTAGTAAGCCGACCGGGTTGCTTTTCCCTCGCGTCACACATGCAGAGGCTATGTGAGCCTCTGCGGCGCCCGCGTCAGCCGTGGGCATCGTCACCCTTGTCGGCCACGCCTCGGTGGTCCTGCCCTTGTCTGCTTCGCTCAGGTAGTGCGTACCGGGGCTTCTTTTGACCAGCGAGATTCCTTCCTTCTCCTAGAAGCTAGATGTGACTCGGATCATAGTTGATCCGGCCACACCTGTTCCTGCATACAAGTTAAACATGCATTTCTGACTTACTGCTTAACTCGGCTAAGACTTAGTTAGGCGAACGCCCCCTGGTCTGGGTTGCCCCGTGATTCGGCCTGCCTTGAGGTGACCTGGCTAGCATCCGCTTTGGCCTTGCCGAACCTCGGCTAACTCGGCCTTTATACCCCGGCATGACCCTACCCGGGGGTATCCCCCCAACATTAGTCCCCGAAGTTGGTGCGGTCTTAGCTGACTCGGCCGCTAAGGCCACATCAGGTTCAATTATGTTTGACCTTTGGACATTATCTTCGAGTTACCTCCTCGTCTCGGGTTATATGGTTTTACGTTCCCCTTGCACGTTCCAAGTTTTCACTTGCCGGCCGGGTTACCACTTCAACTCGGACCTCATGGTTTTACTTTCCCTCTGCACATTCCAAGTTTTCACTTGCTGGCCGGGTTACCACGGTCCTATCCGGGTCTTGCTTCCTTCTCTCGTACGCCAAACCACATGGAGGCTAATCATTATGTTGTCTCATTTTAAGGGCCAGCACAGTAACTGCCGTAGTAATTGTCAGTCATCACTGTGCGCGGGTCACGTCACGCCTGCCTCCTCGTTTACCGCATCAACATGTCACGTCATGGGACCAACTCCACTCTATGGTCTTCCGTGTGGCTCCTTGCTGATTGGTCGATGCGGGTGGTACACGGCCACTGCATGTGGCGTGCCCGCAGGATGCGATCCCACTTCCTCCTCGTGGGGGAGGTTAAATAGGGGAGGGGCGCATCACTTAGGCCTTTTCCCCTCACTGCGCCCCTCTGCCCTTTGCTCTTCTTCTTCGTCTTCCTCGCGACTGCGCCGCCGCCAGTGCTCCCAAGCTGCAGCGCCGCCGCCGCATATTTTCCCCCGTACTTCTACGCCGTCGCCACCACTACGCGCCTCCTCCACCACGGGTCGCTGCCAATCTAGGCCTTTGCCCCCTGCCACCACTAGCGCCAGCGAGGGCAGCGATTATCAGATGACGGAGGAGGATCTCGTTGTTGCTGAGCAAGAGATGGAGGAGGACTCCGCCGCCGCGGACCGTGGTGCGTGGGCCGGGTCATGGGTCTGCCAAGATGACTTGCTCTGGCTCTACCGGACCAGACGCATCCCCGCCGGCGTCATCGCGCGCCTTGCCTCCGCCGAACTCGCCCCCTCACCCAATCCGGGTGAGTACGTTGTGTTCTTGTCGCACTTCCAACGGGGGTTCGGTTTGCCGTTCAGTGATTTCTTCCATGACTGGTTAAGCACATACGACCTCCAGCCGCACCACCTTCCTGCCAACGCAATCACCTCTCTTTCTGCTTTTGCCTCTACGATCGAGGGCTACGCCGGATTATGGCCCACGAAGGAGCTATGGATCCGGTTTTTCGTCCTTCGTCGTAATGTCATTCCGAACATACAACTTGATCCGGAGGACAAGCAGCTCACTCAAATCGGAGCTGCATCCATCTCACCCCGGAGGCTATCCGCCTTTCCTCGAGTCACCGGGCTGGAGTCCTGCAAAGGATGGGCCCGGACTTTCTTTTATGTCCGGAACGAGGGCACTGAAGACTTGATCCGGCTGCTTCCCTATGCTCTGGGTCCACCTAACCCGGAAACATGGGACGTTGTCCCCAAGAAGCCCACAGCCTTGGCCAACCAGGTCAACAAGAGGTTTGCGGAGCTTAAGAAGCTTGGGTTGCGCAACGAGGATGCTATGATCACGTTCATGCGCAACCAGATCTCCCCCCTCCAGAGGCGCACCCACAAGGTGTGCCATATGAGCTTCGGCCGCGACCCCAACCGGACCTCGTCCTTCGAGTTGAGCAACTCGGAGATCTATCGCCGGGTCAAGACTCTTTTCACCACCCACAAGGACTTCTCCACTGAATGGACATGGGGAATTGAGCATTTCTGCCAGGATAGGCTCCCTCCCTCGGTAAGCTTCGTGGCGCAAATTTACTCCGGGTTAATTATATGTCGGTCATTGTTCCATTTTTTACTTCGTTGTTCATTCTTTTCCTCAGCTATTCCTTCAGCAGACCCTCGAGGACGGCACCGATCCAACCCTTAAATGGGCGCCTGACCAGGAGACCCCGGACAAGGAAGAGCCAGACCAGGAGATGTTCCTCCCGATGACCGACGCTACGAAGCGACCCACCGGTAAACCCTCTTCTATTAGAGATTGGACCGATGATGAAGATGACTCGGATATCGAGGTGATTGAACCTGTTGATGCTATCCCCCTTTCTTATGCTTTTCTGGCATCAGCTAACCCCAGTGGGAAGATCCACGAGGAACCTCCCCTTGCCACGGGGGAACCTGTTCCGGCAACGCCGAAGAAGAAGCGTGGAGCTGCATCAAGTTCCTCCTCTTGACCTTCTCAGCCCTCCAAAAGGCGAAAGAAGTCCGGAGACAAAACTGCTTCCAAGCCTGCAGGCAAGGCCCCGGCACGAAGGGCTCGGAAACCCAAGGAGCCCCAAACCTCGGACGCGTAAGTCTCTTTTTCTCCTGCAACTTGTTCTTTCTTGCATTGTTGTAATTTCTCTTCTGACATTATTTGATTTGACAAGGCTGCGGTGGAGGTCCCTCAGAGTGGATCTAGCATCTCTTCGCCGCTCCATCCTAGCTCCTCTCCCCCTCGTGATGACGAGTCACGCCCGCTGGGCCCTATTCCAGAGGGTTCTGCGGCTGCTCCGGGTTCCAGTCCGCCTTGTCAAGAGGGGGACCCCGGAGCGGGGGAGACGGATCCAGCCGAGGCAGCGGCATCCACCACTTCGGCTCCACCGCAACCAGCAACTACTGAAACTACCTCTGTACCAGCACCGACACCAGCACCAATTCCGGCACCAGCAACAAGGGCACCATCGCCAAGCTCCTCCGCCTCATCCGAGTCTTCTCAGTCTCTGCGAGGAATTACCCAGGCAGCTCCTAAGGGGAAATCAGCGGCAACCACTTCCTCCTCTCAGCAAGCCAAAGGCAAGAAAGCCCCTGACGTCACCAGGGCAGCGTCCACCGGGTCTGGACAGTGCACCCTCGTGTCCATGCTTGCCCAGAAGGCTCCAGCACCAAAGGACGCCCCTGCCGAACCAACTAGTGCGCAGCAACTTGTTCTACACACAAGTCAGGCCCTTTCTCAGGTTGAGACGAGAGAGGCACATGCGAGGGGCTTGGTGGCTCCCCACATGCTCAGCGGTGAGCGATATCCTCCGACCTTGATCGAGTTTATGAATAACTAGAACAAGGCGGAGTTCGTCTATAACAACAATCTCCCGGAGAAGTTCAGTCCTGCCGAATTCGCTGCCCAGATGAACACAGCCTCTAAGGCGATTAACCTTGCGGGTCGGATGATGGAGGTACGTTACTTCAGCTTTTCCTTAGCATGCACTAGCAATGTAACCATTAGTCCCCGAGCCTCCGGGGGAGTAACTTGTTACTCGGCCGGATGCTCCTTAGAAAACTAACGTAGCTCCCTGACAACTTCAAATATGCACACACCTAGAGCCGGGTTAAGTTCCACTTGGCCCGGATATTGTACACTTCGAATATGCACACACCTAGAGCCGGGTTAAGTTCCACTTGGCCCGGGTCTTGTACACTTCAAATATGCACACACCTAGAGTCGGGTTAAGTTCCACTTGGCACGGATCTTGTACACTTCGAATATGCACACACCTAGAGCCTGGTTAAGTTCCACTTGGCCCAGATCTTGTACACTTCGAATATGCACACACCTAGAGCCGGGTTAAGTTCCACTTGGCCCGGATCTTGTACACTTCAAATATGCACACACTTAGAGCCGGGTTAAGTTCCCCCGGATCTTGTACACTTTGAATATGCACAAGGCTTAAGCCAAATTTTGGTATTCTTTTTAGGTGACCACCAACCGCCGGAGTGCTGAGTTCCAGCGTCTTCTGGATACCCACAAGATGCTGCTCGCAAAGCATAATGCACATCTCGCTGAGCACGAGAAAAGGGGTAAGTTTCTCCCTTGGCGCTTCTCCGTTTTCCTTCATCTTCCTCTGCCGAAGTAATCTCATTATTTGGTTTCCGCAGCTGGGGTGGAGGCTGAGAACAAGATTATGCGAAAGAACCTGGAGCAAATCAAGGGTAAGTCATTTTTGTCCGACCCTGCTTTGCTTTCCATCTTCTTTTCTTCTTGGCTCGGCAATCATTCATACCTCGGCTTCTGCCGGGTCAACACGCTATTTCAGCATCTCTTGAAGATAGTGTGCCCGTGCCTGACATGATGCTGCATTTTCTCGAACAAGCAGGGCAGCATCAGGCCGAGCTCAAAAAGAAAGACGATGAGCTTGCCCTCCTCCGAACCAAAAACGACGAGATTGCCAAGCTAAAGGCAGAAATGAAGAAGATGAAGGCGCAACACCAAACCGAGCTTGAAAAGGCTGGCCAGGACTACACCAAAGAATGCGAGCGCCTCAATCTCCAAATTGCTAAGGACCGCGATCTTCTCCAGGAGGCCGACGTCAAACTTGAGTCGGCGAACACTGAACTGGTGCAGCTCCGCCAAAGACGCGATAATTGCATCAATGAATTGACCCGGATCCACAGCCACATTTCACGTAAGTTCCTTTCCCTTATCCAACATACTTCTCTGGGTTACTTCATATGTATTTTCTTCAGCTTCTTCCTTTGCCTTGTTTTCAGGCCACTTTCCAGAGGGTACTCCTATTGCGAGCGCTACTGTTGCCAATTTCCGTCGAGAGAGGGGTACTCCCGTCGCTCCTGACGGTGAGAGCATTCCCTTTGACATGGAGGACCTATTGGTCAGCCTGTCATCTCGTGTGGAAATCATCAAGAACTACGGCAAGGATCTCCTCGACGTTTCAGTCCGAGTCTTCAACACGTTCTGGCCCGGTGAGAGCGCTCCGAAGAGAATTACACTTCTTGCTGAAAAGCTGTCGGAGATCAAGACCCAGCTCGACCTTTGGAGGGAGTCCGTTGGACGTGCTGCAGCTGAGACCGTTCTTCACCACATACTCACGTGGTATGAGAAGATCGATCTCAGCCTCCTGACACGCGTGCGCACCGGATCCAAGTGGACCGATGACCCGGAATGGGTAGCTCCGTGCTAGGCTTGCGCCCATAGCCTTGTTGAATATTCTCCCATTCACGAATGGACTGAGGGTCCGAGCTTCTGAAGCCTGGCGGCATTTAAGGGGTCGAGAATGTCGAAGATAGTTCGGACGAGGATGGAGAGGACGATGCCTTGGATATTGAAGAAGGCGAAGATGACGCCGAACTTCCTCCTCCTGCTGCTCCTTAATTAAAAACACTTGAAAACTTATCAGATCCCCGGTATGCCGGGTGGAAATGTATCCCGTACGTATGTAATATTTTGCTACTAAGTTCGTATGCCGGATTAACTTGTTTCATTTTCTTGTTTGTCCAATCTTCTTGCTCGGTTCGTGTCTACCTTGATTCGGTTTTATGACTTACGAATCCGAGCTTTAAAAAATTGTTTTAACAATACTTAGAAACTTTTAGGCTTAGCTCAAACTAATTTAGCATAATAGTTTGAAAGTAAATACAAGGTTAGTCCGAAAAACAAACGTCGGCTCGATTAAGTTCTTTTCCTTAGTCGTTGTTCATGTGCTACGCAATTCCAAACTTGTTCTCTTGCTTGCCATGAAGCCAATTCTTGTTGGACAGCAGCAAGTCGAAGAGTTGGGTTTTTGGTGCTCACACACTACTAATCCGAGTTAAGTAGAACAACTTACTCCAGCTGACGTAAAAATAAACAACAAATATTATTAAGGCAATCCCCGAGTTACTGCTCGAGGTGCCAATATTTCATTCATAATCTCATTGCCGGCATACATACCGACACATGAGAAGACTCGGATACATACACTTCTCTCTGTTGTGAAATGAAGAGCTATCCATGGGCGCTTAGATTCTCGCGGACCTGTCCGCCTTGTTCTTTCCTTGGCTTTTTCCATCCTGTCTTCGCACTGTTGAGTCTCAAGTCAGGCTTCATGACTGATCTTGTCATTTTGAGTTCATGCACAAGTTAAGGCTCCTGCTTTGTTGACCTGTCAGTGATATATAGATAATGCGTCTTTACTTTGATCATCCGGATTCAGAGGTATTTGGTGGAATTGATGCATATTCTGGTTTCCACCAGATACCTCTGAATCATTGATGCATATTCTGGTTTCCACCAGATACCTCTGAATCATTGATGCATATTCTGGTTTCCACCAGATACCTCTGAATCCGGATGATCAAATAAAGACCGCATTTATCAACCCATATATGCATCAATGGCATTGATGCATATTCTGGTTTCCACCAGATACCTCTGAATCCGGATGATCAAATAAAGACCGCATTTATCACCCCATACGGGGCTTATTGTTATCGCACCATGCCGTTTGGTTTATGTAACGCAGGTGCAACGTACCAAAGATGTATGCAAAAATGTTTGCACGACCAAATAGGTCAAAATGTACAAGTGTATGTGGATGATGTGGTTATCAAGACCAAGGAAAGCAAAACGCTCCTTGACGATTATCAAAGTGCATATTCGCGAACTTAAGAAGGTTCCGAATGAAGCTTAACCCAGAAAAATGTACCTTCGGTGTCCCGGCTGGAAAATTACTCGGATTTCTCGTCTCCAGCCGAGGTATCGAAGTTAATCCAACTAAGATCCGAGCCATCAAACGAATGGAGCTGCCAAAGTGTCTTAACGATGTCCCGAAGTTCACTGGGTGCCTAGCATCGTTGAGTCGGTTTGTATGTCGGTTGGGAGAAAAGGCATTGCCTCTCTACCAACTCATGAAAAAGTCGGATAAGTTCGTTTGGACGCCACATGCCGATGAAGCCTTTTCCCACTTAAAAAAGATGTTAGCCATCGCACAAAGGTTAGCCTCTCCACTATCAAAGGAGCCAATGTTGTTTCACATAGCCGCAACCAACCGAGTTGTAAGTGCAAAGGATTGTAGTAGAGCGACTAATAGGGTAAGTCGGTGCAAGAGGCTGCAGGTATTACTTGAGCGAGGTATTATCCGCCTCAAAGCGTAACTACCCACACTTTCAAAAGGTGGCATATGGTGTCTATATGGGCAAAGAAGTTAAAGCATTACTTTGAGGAGCACCCCATCAAAGTAATATGTGAGGCCCCATATCCGAGATAATGGGTAACAAGGATGCAAGTGGTCGAATCGCAAAATGGGCAATTGAACTAGCTCCTTATGCGCCACAATATGATGTAAGAGAAGCAATCAAGTCTCAGTTGTGGCAGACTTTTTTGTGGATTGGGCCGAGGTACAATACTAACCACCGCCACCAGATCCGAACCATCGGAGGATGCACTTTGACAGGTCAAAAACAAAAACTAGGCTAGGCGTCGGAGTTGTGCTTACCTCGCCAAAGAAGGACCAGCTGAAATATGTGCTGCAAATCCATTTCGCGGCATCGAACAATGTCGCTGAGTATGAAGGACTTGTGCATGGGATCAAGGTAGCAAAAGAGATTGGTATACGTCGGATCATATGCTTTGGCGACTCGGATTTGGTGGTACAGCAAGTATCGTGGACTGTGGGACGCCTTGATCCAAACATGGCAATGCAGATTTCATGTACGTAAGATATCCGTTACTTTGAGGGTGTGAATTTCACCATGTACCCCGGTGGAAAATGAGGCCGACATGCTATCAAAGCTCGGATCAACCCGACAAGCAATTCCACCGGTGTAGCATTGAACACCTCGAAAACCATCTATCGCCGCCCTCAGAACCGACTCAATCTATGTCCCTAAGACAGAATCCGGAGCTGAGCCCATGGACATTGACATGGGAGGTGGTGCGTGAAACCCGGGACAGATCAAGAAACCTGTGGATCGCCAAATAACCCGGGGACTACCTCGCAGGACCCGAGGACTGCTTAGCATGATCCGGTTGAAGTTATGCCGGTGGATCAGATGGAAATTGATGAGAATGTGTTCCCTGTACGAGCAATACTAGCTTGGGCACTGCCTATATTTCGATTCCTGAAAGATGGAACGTTACCCACTGAGGAGGTATTATCCAGGCAAACTCAGAGGAGAGCAAAGGCATACACAATTATCAATTCCGAGTTGTACAAGCGGAGTGTGACCAATGTCCTCCAACGATGCGTTGACCCGGAAGAAGGGCTTGACATCCTTCGAGATATACACCAAGGAGAGTGAGGGCATCATGCCTCATCCCGAGCCTTGGTGGCAAAAGCTGCCCAAGATGGATTCTACCGTCCAAAGGCCTTAGAACAAGGTAAGATCCGTGAGAAAATGCAATGGTTGTCAGAGGTATGCTACCAAGGCACATATGCCAATGTCGGAAATCAAGACCATACCAATTACATGGCCATTTGCCGTATGGTGCTTGGACATGGTTGGCCCGTTTAAACCAACAAGGGGAAACATGACTCACATTTGGGTCATGGTGGACAAGTTTACGAAGTGGATCGAAGTAAAGCCTATAAGGAAATGTGATGGGGCTACGGCCGTAACGTTTCTCAAAGATATAATCTTGAGGTACGGTTACCCACACAGTATCATAACGGATAATAGAACAAATTTTGCGGAAGGAGCATTTGCGTGCTTCTGCCGGGACAAGAAGATCCGACTCGACATAGCCTTCGTAGCCCACCCCGCATCGAATGGACAAGTGGAAAGATCCAACGGATTAGTACTATCCGGGATAAAACCCCGGCTTATTGAGCCGCTACAAAGATCAGCGGGGTGCTGGATAGAAGAACTACCGACGGTACTGTGGAGTTTAAGAACAACTCCGAATCGATCAACAGGCTGTACGCCGTTTTTTCTGGTATATGGGGCAGAAGTTGTATTACCAGCCAACATAGAGCATGATTCACCTAGGGTAACCCAATACACAGAAGCCGAAGTGCAAGAAGCCCAGCAAAATGATGTTGGTCTGCTGGAAGAAGCGAGAGAACTGGCCTTGTCCAAATCCGCCATATATCAGCAAAATCTCCGATGCTATCATAGTCGAAAAGTAAGCCCCCGAGTCTTTCGGGAAGGCGATCCGGTCCGCTGGTACAGCGCATCGCCGCATGCATAAATTATCCCCCCCATGGGAAGGGCTGTTCATCGTGAGCAAAGCATTGCACAATGACTCTTATTATCTTATAGATGCAAAGCCACAGGAAAAGAACAAGGCGGACAGGTCCAGCGAGGAATCTAAGCGCCCATGGAATGTAGCTCTACTTCGTCCTTTCTATGCTTAGCAGAGAAGTGTATGTATCCGAGTCTTCTCATATGTCGGTATGTATGCCGACAATGAGCTTATGAATGAAATATTGGCACCTCGAGCAGTAACTCGGGGATTGCCTTAATAATATTTGTTGTTTATTTTTACGTCAGCTGGAGTAAGTTGTTCTACTTAACTCGGATTAGTAGTGTGTGAGCACCAAAAACCCAACTCTTCGACTTGCTGCTGTCCAACAAGAATTGGCTTCATGGCAAGCAAGAGAACAAGTTTGGAATTGCGTAGCACATGAACAACGACTAAGGAAAAGAACTTAATCGAGCCGACATTTTTTTTCGGACTAACCTTGTATTTACTTTCAAACTATTATGCAAAATTAGTTTGAGCTAAGCCTAAAGGTTTCTAAGTATTGTTAAAACAATTTTTGAAGCTCGGATTCGTAAGTCGTAAAACCGAATCAAGGTAGACACGAACCGAGAAAGAAGATTGGACGAACAAGAAAATGAAACAAGTTAATCCGGCATACGAAGTTAGTAGCAAAATATTACATAAGTACGGGATACATTTCCACCCGGCATACCGGGGATCTGATAAGTTTTCAAGTGTTTTTAATTAAGGAGCAGCAAGAGGAGGAAGTTCGGCGTCATCTTCGCCTTCTTCAATATCCGAGGCATCGTCCTCTCCATCCTCGTCTGAACTATCTTCGACATTCTCGACTCCTTCGTCGCCAACGGCTTTCAGGAAGCTCGGACCCTCAGTCCGTTCGTGAATGGGAGAATATTCAACAAGGCTATGGGCGCAAGCCTAGCGCCGAGCTACCCATTCCGGGTCATCGGTCAACTTGGATCCGGCGACGCTGCCGTGGCTGAGATCGATCTTCTCATACCACGTGAGTATGTGGTGAAGAACGGTCTCACCGCAAAGACGCCACGGACTCCCTCCAAAGGTCGAGATGGGTCTCGATCTCTGACAGCTTTTCAGCAAGAAGTGTAATTCTCTTCGGAGCGCTCTCACCGGGCCAGAGCATGTTGAAGACTCGGACTGAAACGTCGAGGAGATCCTTGCCGTAGTTCTTGATGATTTCCACGCGAGATGACAGGCTGACCAATAGGTCCTCCATGTCAAAGGGAATGCTCTCACCGTCAGGAGTGACGGGAGTACCCCTCTCTCAGCGGAAATTGGCAACAGCAGCCCTCGCAATAGGAGTACCCTCTGGAAAGTGGCCTGAAAACAAAGCAAGGGAAGAAGCTGAAGAAAAGACATATGAAGTAACCCAGAGAAGTATGTCGGATAAGGGAAAGGAACTTACGTGAAATGTGGCTGTGGATCCGGGTCAATTCATTGATGCAATTATCGCCTTTGGCGATCCGCACCAGCCAGTTGTTCGCCGACTCAAGTTTGACGTCGGCCTCCTGGAGAAGTTCGTGGTCCTTAGCAATTTGGAGATTGAGGCGCTCGTGTTCTTCGGTGTAGTCCTGGCCAGCCTTTTCAAGCTCGGTTTGGTGTTGCGCCTTCATCTTCTTCATTTCTGCCTTTAGCTTGGCAATCTCGTCGTTTTTGGTTCGGAGGAGGGCAAGCTCATCATCTTTCTTTTTGAGCTCGGCCTGATGCTGCCCTGCTTGTTCGAGAAAATGCAGCATCATGACAGGCACGGGCACACTATCTTCAAGAGATGCTGAAATAGCGTGTTGACCCGGCAGAAGCCAAGGTATGAATGATTGCCAAGCCAAGAAGAAAAGAAGATGGAAAGCAAAGGTGGTCCACAAAAGGACTTACCCTTGATCTGCTCCTGTGTTCTTTCAAGATAATCTTGTTCTCAGCCTCCACCCCAAAAAGGAAACCAAATAATGAGATTAGTTCGGCAGAGGAAGATGAAGGAAAACGGAGAAGCGCCAAGGAGAAACTTACCCCTTTTCTCGTGTTTCACGAGATGTGCATTATGCTTTACAGCAAAGATCTTGTGGGTATCTGTAAGACGCTGAACTCAGCACTCAAATGTTGGTGGTCACCTGAAAAGAATACGAAAATTTGGCTTAAGCCTTGTGCATATTCGAAGTGTACAAGATCCGAGCCAAGTGGAACTTAACCCGGCTCTAAGTGTGTGCATATTTGAAGTGTACAAGATCCAGGCCAAGTGGAACTTAACCCGGCTCTAGGTGTGTGCATATTCGAAGTGTACAAGATCCGGGCCAAGTGGAACTTAACCAGGCTCTAGGTGTGTGCATATTCGAAGTGTACAAGATCCGGGCCAAGTGGAACTTAACCCGGCTCTAGGTGTGTGCATATTTGAAGTGTACAAGACCCGAGCCAAGTGGAACTTAACCCGGCTCTAGGTGTGTGCATATTCGGTACAACATCCAGCCAAGTGGAACTTAACCCTCTAGGTGTGTATATTTGAAGTTGTCGTGAGCTACGTTAGTTTTCTAAGGAGCATCCGGATGAGTAATGTTACTCCCTGCAGGCTCGGGACTAATGGTTATATTGCTAGTGCATGCTAAGGAAAAGCTGAAGTAACGTACCTCCATCATCCGACCCGCAAGGTTAATCGCCTTAAAGGTTGTGTTCATCTGGGCAGCGAATTTGGCGGGACCGAACTTCTCCAGGAGATCGTCAAGAGATTTAACTCCGCCTTTGTTCCAGCTTATTCATAAACTCGATCAAGGTCGGAGGATATCGCCACCGCCGAGCATGTGGGCGCCACCAAGCCCTCGCATGTGCCTCTCTCCTCTCAACCTGAGCAAGGGCAAGGGCGACTTGTGCGTAATGTTGCGCACTAGTTGGCTTGGGCAGGGCGCCCTTCGCCGGAGCCTTCGGGCAAGCATGGACGCGAGGGTGCGCCGTCTGCATCTTGGTGGACGCTGCCCTGGTGACGTCAGGGGCTTTCTTGCCATTGGCTTGCTGAGAGGAGGAAGTGGTTGCGGCTGATTTCCCCTTAGGAGTTGCCTAGGTAATTCCTCGCCGAGACTGCGAAGACTCATACGAGGCGGAGGAGCTTGGCGCTGGTGCCCTTGTTGCTGGTGCCAGAATTGGTGCTGGTGCTGGTGTCGGTGTTGGTACGGAGGTAGTTTCAGTAGTTGCTGGTTGCGGCGGAGCCAAAGTGGTGGATGCCGCTGCCGGCCGATCTGCCTCCCCGCCTGTGGTCCCCTCTGACGAGGCGGCTAGAACCCGAGCAGCCAGAGAACCTCCGAATAGGGTTTCACGGGCGTGACTGCCGTCACGAGGGGAGAGGAGCTAGGATGGAGCAAAGAGATGCTAGATCCACTGAGGGACCTCCACCATAGCCTGTCAAATCAAATAATGTCAAGAGAAATTACAACAATGCAAGAAAGAACAAGTCAGGAGAAAAAGAGACTTACGCGTCCGAGGTTTGGGGATCCTTGCTCGAGCCCTTCGTCGGGCCTTGCCCGCAGTGCTTGGAAGCAGTTTGTCTCCGGACTTCTTTCGCTTTTGAGGGCTGAGAAGGACCGAGGAGGAACTTGATGCAGCTCTTTCTTTCTTCTTGGCTGCCGTTTAACAGGTTCCCTTGTGGCAAGGGGAGGGTCCTCGTGGATTTGCCCACCGGGGTTAGCTGATGCCGGAAAAGCATAAGAAAGCGGGACAGCATCAACAGGTTCAATCACCTCGATATCCGAGTCATCTTCATCATCGGGCCAATCTCTAATAGAAGAGGGTTTACCGGTGGGTCGCTTCAGAAGGCTTGGTCATCGGGAGGAACATCTCCTGGTCCGGCTCTTCCTTGTCCGGGGTCTCCCGGTCAGGCGCCCATTTAAGGGTTGGATCGGTGCCGTCCTCGAGGGTCTGCTGAAGGAATAGCTGAGGAAAAGAATGAACAACGAAGTCAAAAATGGAACAATGACCGACATATAATTAACCTGGAGTAAATTTGCGCCACGAAGCTTACCGAGGGAGGGAGCCTATCCCGGCAGAAATGCTCAATTACCCACATCCATTCAGTGGAGAAGTCCTTATGGGTGGTGAAAAGAGCCTTGACCCGGCGATAGATCTCCGAGTTGCTCAACTCGAAGGACGAGGTCATGTTGGGGTCGCGGCCGAAGCTCATATGGCACACCTTGTGGGTGCGCCTCTAGAGGGGGGAGATTCGGTTGCGCACGAATGTGATCATAGCATCCTCGTTGTGCAACCCGAGCTTCTTCAGCTCCGCAAACCTCTTGTTGACCTGGTTGGCCAAGGTTGTGGGCTTCTTGGGGACAACATCCCACGTTTCCGGGTTAGGTGGACCCGGAGCATAGGGAAGCAGCCGGATCAAGTCTTCAGTGCCCTCGTTCCGGACATAAAAGAAAGTCCGCCCATCCTTTGCAGTGACTCCAGCCCGTGACTCGAGGAAGACGGATAGCCTCCGGTGAGATGGATGCAGCAATTGAGTGAGCTGCTTGTCCTCCTGATCAAGTTGTATGTTCGAATGACATTATGACGAAGGCGAAAACCGGATCCATAGCTCCTTCAGGCCATAATCCGCGAGCCTCGATCATAGAGGCAAAAGCAGAAAGAGAGGTGATTGCATTGGCAAGAAGGTGGTGCGGCTGGAGTTCGTACGTGCTTAACCAGTCATGGAAGAAATCACTGACCGGCAAACCAAACCCCTATTGGAAGTGCGACAAGAACACAACGTACTCACCCGGATTGGGTGAGGGGGCGAGTTCGGCGGAGGTAAGGCGCGATGACGCCGGCGGGGATGCGTTGGGTCCGGTAGAGCCAGTCCAAGTCATCTTGGCAGACCCATGACCCGGCCCACGCACCATGGTCCGCGGCGGCGGAGTCCTCCTCCATCTCTTGCTCAGCAACGACGAGCTCCTCCTCCGCCATTCGATAATCACGTCACTGGCGCTTAGCGGGCGGCAGGGGCAAAGGCCTAGATTGGCGTGAACCCGCGTGGAGGAGGCGCAGAGCGATGGGGGACGTAGAAGCACGGGGAAAATATGCGGCAAGGCGCTGCAGCTTGGGAGCACTTCAAGGCGCATGCGAGGAAGACGAAGAAGAAGAGCAAAGGGCAGAGGGGCGCAGTGAGGGGAAAAGGCCTAAGTGATGTGCCCCTCCCCTATTTAACCTCCCCCACGAGGAGGAAGTGGGATCTCATCCTGCGAGCACGCCACACGCAGTGGCCGTGTACCACCCGCATCGACCAATCAGCAAGGAGCCACACGGAAGGCCACAAAGTGGAGTTGGTCCCATGACGTGACACGTTGATGCGGTAAACGAGGAGGCAGGCGTGACGTGACCCGCGCACAGTGATGACTGACAATTACTATGGCGCTATCGTGGCCCTTAAAATGAGACAACATAATGATTAGCCTCCACGTGGGTTGGCGTACGAGAGAAGGAAGCAAGACCCGGATAGGACCGTGGTAACCCGGCCAGCAAGTGAAAACTTGGAATGTGCAGAGGGAAAGTAAAACCATGAGGTCCGAGTTGAAGTGGTAACCCGGCCGACAAGTGAAAACTTGGAACGTGCAAGGGGAACGTAAATCCATATAACCCGAGACAAGGAGATAACTCGGAGATAATGTCCAAAGGTCAAACATAATAGAACCTGATGTGGCCTTAGCGGCCGAGTCAGCTAAGACCGCACCAGCTTCGGGGACTAATGTTGGGGGGATACCCCGGGTAGGGTCATGCCGGGGTATAAAGGCCGAGTTAGCCGAGGTTCGGCAAGGCCAAAGCGGATGCTGGCCAAGTAACCTCAAGGCAGGCCGAATCACGGGGCAACCCGGACCAGGGGGCGTTCGCCTAACTAAGTCTAAGCCGACTTAAGCAGTAAGTCGGAAATGCATGTTTAACTTGTATGCAGGAACGGGTGTGGCCGGATCAACTATGATCTGGGTCACATCTAGCTTCTAGGAGAAGGAAGGAATCTCGCTGGTCAAAAGAAGCCTCGGTACGCACTGCCTGAGCGAAGCAAACAAGGGCAGGACCACCGAGGCGTGGCCGACAAGGGTGACGATGCCCATGTCGGCTGACACGGGCGCCGCAGAGGCTCACGTAGCCTCTGCATGTGTGACGTGAGGGAAAAGCAACCCGGTCGGCTTACTACTTTGGGAGAAGGCATATTCTTAGGAATATGCCTCCACGTATGCCCTAAGTGGAGACCTAGCCCCCCCTATATAAGGAGGGCTAGGGCTTCTGTAGAGGGGGTTCCAATTTTACTAGTTTTGGCTAGGTTTCGAGGGGTGATCTGTGAGCGTGAGTAAGAGAGTTCCTTCTTCCTCCTCTCGCCAATACAGCTCTAGGAGCACTTGTAATGTTGCAAGCAAAGCAAATATAAACTTATGTGTGGAGAATCACTTCACTATCCCTCCCTGGATTCCCCTAGCGTGTATTAGTCCCCACCTTTAGCCTATCCATGGCATCTGCCGTGACACCACCACGACATGTAGGGCTTTAGATTATATTTTTCTTTTATTTTGGTTATGTTGAATTTCTGGGATCATGTACTCATATCATATTATGAATAAAGATCGTATTTCCTTCATATTCATGTGACTTCTCATTTCTGTTATTTAAGGTTGTGTGGTTAAAAGATTGGAATGGAACATTTATATCCCATTTTTTGTGATTTATGTTTGAAGGTGTGAAGTTTGAATTTGGATTCAAGTTTGACTTAGGTTAACTTTCATTTTAAATTCATTCAAATTATTTTATGTTTAAGATTTGAATATGGTTTCCATTACTAGTGACCTTTTGGTTGCATACAACCTCACTAGAACCAAATTCAAATACGTTATTTTTTTTTCAAATTGACCCTAAATTTTTATATGCATGATATCCACAATCTCAATTCACATATCTAGCCTTTACTATAATATATAACCCCGGGTCATTACATTTGTATAAAAAGGGTATTATTTAAAAATAGCTTCGCTCCTCCTCTCTCATACGAGACAGGCGGCAGTGACTCCATCTCCTCCCTATCTCTGCTAGCGTAGGCGCTGGTCCCCTCTCTCTCTCTACTTGCCGCTCCGGCATCAGGAGGGAGGGGCCCTTTCCTTCGTTCTGCTCTAGTTGTTAGGGTTAGGTTTTTTCTGCTGTGGTCCGTTGTTGGGGTGGTGGGAGCGGCGGCCAGACGGATAAATATGCCTCAACTCTACTCCCACACCGGTGGCATCCTTTAGTGCGGCGCCTCGGTTTTGATGGCAGCGTGTGCTGCTCAGTCCTCATATCGGTATCTTGGTCTTCTCCTCATTCTTCAGATCTGACGAGGTCAGTTTCTCGGTGTGCCGCTGGTGGTCGTCATTATCCGTGACGATGCTAGCGATCGAGGAGAGGTGGTTTATCTGGAGCAAGGATCTTGATCCGAAGGTGGTGGATCTACTGTGTTTCTGCGACTTCATCAATGAGAGGTGGTGGCGGATCTTGGTCCAAGACACACTAGTGGAGAACAGGCCTTTAGTCCCGGCTCGTAAGGGGATTTAGTCCCGGTTCTGGAACCGGGACTGGAGAGACGGGACTAAAGGTCCACCCACTAGTCCCGGCTTGCTTACCAGCTGGGACCAATGGGTGTCCACGTGGCCGCCCCTGCGCGCGCTAGGTGCCCCCCATTAGTCTCGGTCCCTATTACGAACCGGGACTAATGGTTCTCTACCGCGGCAGAGTTTTGGGCCTTTTCTCTGCCATGGCAGAGAATTCATTTTGTTTCATTTTATTTATTTATTTTTTCATTTCAGTTTTCTACGCTACCACATACCGTACACATTCATGCATATATAAGATAACTTGTTTTAGGATCGAGCATACAAATATATACATGATAGTTACATGGAGACATCACAATTACCGGGACTAGAGCCCGTCTATTCAATTACACGGTCGGGATCATCGGCAGCACCTATTCACACTAAATTCTCTAGTGTCATCTATCATCTCGTTCATCAAGAATCCTACCAGTTCTTTAGCAATTCCTAGTACGTGTTGCCCTGGTAGGAGTTGATCCCGCATTTTATTGAACTATATAAGAAAAGGAGATCAATATGAATACCAATCATGATAACAAAAAGTGACGGTAATAAAAATAATGTTGTGAATGTATTGCTTACATCGACTCTATAATCTTTGTGCTCAGTGGTAAACGTGCAAATGAACTCGCAAACATAGAATCCACATAGATTCGTCCTGGGTGGCTGCCTAGCGCACTTTACGAGAATATAATCCAATCAAAATAACAATCTAGCATCATAATTGTATTGAAACTAGAAGTAAAGTGATGCGTGTACTACTTACTGAGACCGGCTTAAATGTCAGCTTCTCACTAAAGTGACCAGTAACTGCACTCTTGAACTGGTTCCAAACCCTGCCCAATAAAGAAAATGAATGAGTTATTTATTATGTGATATCTCAGGAAATCAACGAATGAGATCGATGTAGCGTGAAAATTACCTCTGGAGCGTGTCCTTCATGTCCCTAAATTGTTCCAGGGGTATGTTTAATGGGTCCATGACTTCAACTCTTCCCTTATCAAGTTGAATGTTTAGCAGAATCCAGTGGAATTTGCCCACGTTTATATATACATCAGTAACTCATCAATTACACTTAATATCGAGTAAGCAAAAGTGAATTTGTACAACAGAGTAAGACCCTCACTTGAAGTTGTAAGGAAACAGTATGTGGTCACGGAATTTTTCTCCGTTAGAAACCTTAGAAGGTTTTCCTCCGTCTCCTCGGGTTTATCCGTTAGCGTCTTTATATGTATTTTATCTGGGTCAATGAATCCAACACTAAAGAGTGACCTTCTTTTACATTCCTGGATCTTCATTATGCATAATAATAGAGTACAAAAGGATATAATGAGGATAATTACATGCAATGAACTGGACAACTGAAAAACTAAACAACTTATATGTAGACAATGAATTCAACAACTTACACACAATAGCAACTCATGAGACTTTTGTCGAGGGCATCGAAATTGTATAACTGGAAGAGTTCTAGAAACTCAACATGGACCTCGTCGGCTCGGAAGTAGTAGTCATGTGGGAATTTTGCCATGATCATTATTCTCTCCTCCTTTATGGCATTCAAGTACCATTTATGTAAACTCCGCATTTGTGTTGGCAGTTGTTGCAACATCTCTTGGGTGAACAACGACATCCCTGGAACATATTGAGGGACTACATCAGCCTTGGGTAACTTGTCGTCCTGCGAACCTAGAAATTCCTCAACAGTCACATTCATAGCGGCCGCAAGCTTCATAGTTTCTTCCATATCATGCTAGGGAATGTCATAGGATGCCACCCTGAGGGGTGGGATCGGTTTTTTGGCCTGTTTCCTGAGCTGGGGGACGTCCTTTCTTTTCCCAGTTGCACTTTGACTTGATGATTTGCTCCTGCTTAGACTTTTACTTGATTTGCTCTTCTTCACTTCCTTTTGAAGTGTGCGTGGATAGTCATCTGGCTTATGGTGCAAGTCATATTGCGATTTTGTGTTCAGAAAACCAAGTGCATACGCTTTTTGCTTCTTGGTGTATACCGAGGTAGGCTCAGGTTTCTTCATTTGAAGTTGCGCAACACATTCAGCCTTTGCGATCGCCGCGCTTTCCTCTTCAATATGATTATAAGGTCTGATGGGAATATTCTTATGAGGTACTCTTGGGAGGGGCGCATTTTTAGTTTTGGGCTGCTGCGTTGTTTAGTACTCATCAACGGAGCACGCTTCCGCTTATTGTCCTTAGCGGGTGGCGAAGACTGCTGACCCTGCGGCGGAGATCGAGATGGACTCGCGTTGTGGTAGTCGTAGTCATGGGGTGGGCTTATTGGAGGTGATGAAGGTGAAGGTGACATGCGACGAGTCGGAGGCGGTGTTGGCCTTGGCGCTGAGCCTGGAAGCTTGATGTTGTTCTTGTCCCATAGAATGATACCACCCAATACTTCTTAGAGCGTCCTCTCACCTTCAGGTCCAGGAATGTCAAGCTCCATTGAGTCCCACCCCGTTGCGATTTCATCCACCCCGACTTTAGCATAGTCAGCTGGAATCTCACAACCATGCCAGCATGCGTCAGGTGGACAAGGTAAAGCACATCCGACCGCCACCTTCATGGATAGGTTCTTCACCTTCTGATGGAGCTCACAAGATGTCTGCTCCTTAATTCCATCCACGGGGTAGCCGAGACGACCATCTACCATCTGTGCATCGTCATACGGGACCTTCGATTTAGCCACGCTGCTTCTCCGCTGAGATGGGATGACGGTAATATCGATTGTAGGATCTTGCATGCGCGCTACTCCTCGAAATTTGTCAATCTATTGCTGATGCTTTTGAAGTGTTCCTAGCAACTCATTGACTCTATCTCCCTCCTCCTCCTGCCGTCGCCTTTTTGCTCTCTCTTGGCTCCTATAAGTATCTCTGTCTTTGGGAAACCCCATCTCCCATGTATAACTAGGGCCAAGGCCTCGTACTCGTCCTCTGTGTTCGTCATTCCCGAGGACCTTTGTCAGCAAGTATTTCTCTCTATGGGGACAGAACTTTGTTATCCCCTCTTTAATTTCCTTCATCACTCTCAGCCATGTCTCCCGGGGTATCCTAATCCTGTCCCTGCAAATAAGTCCCCTGTATTTTCATCATACTCACTCCCATGCCCAAGGAACCAATTTCTTGCCCTCAAATCCCATTCTTTGTGTATTGGTTCTGGAGTGATCCCTTTAGCAAGCAGCTCATTCTCTTTAGCATCCCACTTTGGCATGGCAGTCGCGTAGCCCCCTGGCCCCAGGTGATGGTGATATTTCTTCTTCGTGGCATTTAACTTGTTTTTTTCCAACTTTTCCTTAGCAGCTTATGACTCCTTGTACTTTACAAATGCATCCTAGTTAGCCTGCTGCTTCGTTAGATAGGCTTCGAATTTAGAAGGAGTCTTTGTCTTCTGATACTTTTGCCATAATGATTTCTTCCAGTCCTTGAATAGTTCGGCCATCTTCCTAAGAGTCCACTGCTTGACTTTCTTCCTCAATGCAGCTGTGTCAGCATCATCCTCATATTCTGGCAGGGTGAAATGTGTCATGAGGTCATTCCAAAGACCCTCTTTGTACCTGTCGGAGACATACTCACCCTCTTCCGCCCCTTTTGTCCTATTCCACTCTCGAACAATGATCGGGATGCGATCCCTAACCATAACTCTGCATTGTTGTACAAATACATTTTTAGCCTTTTCGGGTTCCAAGGGTTCACCCCATGGTGATACTAGCGTAATTGTATAACGCGTAGATGCGTCCAACTTTTTGGCCGGGCCTTGTTTGGAATATTTTTGGCTCGATGTGGAGGCCTAAGAGAAGAAATATTCGTCGATTTATATATATACAACTCAATTAATGCATCTACTGATCACCGGACTTGATATATATACCTCATCAGACTTAGTTAAGGGTCCATCGGAATCGTTGGCTTCTCCATCATCGGAGCCGTCGGCTTCTCCCTGATCATTTTGGTCGACCTCCTCACCCTCACCGGAGGGGTTTAGATATATCGATGGAGATTCGGGTGGATGAACATGGGGGGTGCCGTTGATCATATTCTCGACAATTTCTTATTGTTCTAGGTCTCTGCGGATTGGACTAGGTGGATCCATAGTCTTCTGCAAAATGCACACAATATAAAATAATACTAAACAATAATATGTACACCTAATTTGCTTCAATAATACTAAACAATAGCAAAATTCTAGTGACGCCTCGTGCGGGCCCCGTGTCTGGTCGCCCACCATATATACCTCTATAACCCCCGACCTGCACCCATAAACCAATCTTCTGGGGCCTGCAAGCACAACCACCCTAACCCTAAGTACAGTCGCCCGCGAGCACCACCACCCTAACCCTATATCTGGGGGGTCGCGAGAACCACCACCCTAACCCTAAGTTCAGTCGCCCGCGAGCACCACCACCCTAACCCTAAGTTCGGGGGCCCGCGAGCACCACCACCCTAACCCTAAGTCCGGGGCCCACGAGCACCACCACCCTAACCCTAAGTCCGGTCGCCCGCGAGCACCACCACCCTAACCCTAAGTCCGGGGGCCTGCGAGCACCACCACCCTAACCCTAAGTCTGGGCCCTGTGAGCACCACCACCCTAACCCTAAGTCTGGTCGCCGGCGAGCACCACCACCCTAACCCTAAGTCCGGGGCCCGCGAGCACCACCACCCTAACCCTAAGTCCGGGGCCCGCGAGCACCACTACCCTAACCCTAAGTTCGGTCGCTCGCGAGCACCACCACCCTAACCCAAAGTCCGATCGCCCGCGAGCACCACCATCCTAACCCTAAGTCCGGGGGGCGCGAGCACCACCACCCTAACCCTATATCCGGGGGCCCGCGAGCACCTCCACTCTATAGTGGAATATATAGTGTTGAATATATAGTATAGGGAAAACTAATAGTGATAATAACTAATGCAATAGGGAAAACTAATATATTCAAAACTATATAGGGAAAGCTATATATTACACTATATATAATAACTAATACAATAGGGAAAACTAATATATTCAACACTATATATTTTTATACTATAAAAAATACTAGGAAAGTACTAGAAAAAATACTAGAAAAAAACACTAGAAATTACTACAAAAAAATACTAGAAAAAATACTAGAAAAAATACTAGAAATTACTACTAAAAAATACTACAAAAAACGGTCTGCTCTCCGGCCATGAGGCGTGCAATAGTGGTCGCTGGAGATGACGACGGCAGATGGCATGACACACTGGCTACTGCTGGAGATGAGACACACGGGCTGTGGAGGAGTACCTGCAGGCGTGTGGGTGGCGGCGATCGGATGTGGGGCGCCGAGAGGAGGACAAGGTGGCGGCAAGAACGGCGGGAAGTGAAGTGGCCGACGAACGGGCAACGCAATGTTAAGGTGGCTGGAGGTGGGGTGGCCGGAGAGGAGGACAAGGCGCGGCACAGAAGGCGACACGATATGACGACGCAGACGCGACGGATTTGGGCAGCCTGCCGGCGTCGAGGGGCTCCTGCGCAAAGTGTAGAATGAGATTGGGGGAGAAGCTGTGCACGAATTTAAGGGGACGGACCTTTAGTCCCGGCTCGTGGCACGAGCTAGGACTAAAGGGTCTTTAGTCCTGGTGCGTGCCACGAGCCGGGACTAAAGGTCACCCATTTAGTCCCCGGTTCGTTCCACGAACTGGGACTAAAGGGTTTTCGGCACCGCCCAAGGGGCGCACGCCAACGACACCCCTTTAGTCCTGGTACGTGCCACGAACCGGGACTAAAGTTCCCTTTTTAAAAAAAGTTGACCAAAACAAGGGGCGTGCCTATTTTAAAAAATTTCAATTTGCATACTATTATATTTTTTAAACATTTGAATTATATAGTTTTTGCATACTTATGAATTTGAGAAAATTTTCAACATGAAAAGTTCTTGAATTTGAATAAGTAATCCAAATCTATTTTCTGTTTTATAAAATAATTATTCTAACTAGTCAAACTATTAATAATTTTGCCATTTTCAATTTAAAAATGTATTAACTATTATATTTGGCTGAAATGTCTGTTTCGGGTTTAGGGTTTATGTTTAGTGTTTAGGGTTTATGTTTAAGGTTTTGGGTTTATGGTTTAGGTTTAGGGTTCGGGTTTAGGGTTTTGAGGGCCTTTAATCCCGGTTGGAGCCCATAACCGGGACTTAAGATATTTCCTGCCCTTCTCAAAGCCGTCAAGCCATGCGTCATGCTTTCCCGCTATTTCCCTCCGCTTCCCGCCATATTTTCCCGCCTTTTCCCTCTATATCTAGGCCGGCCGCCATGGCCATCCACACATCCACATCTTCCCCTCTCACAACAATGGACACCGCATACTGGGTCATTCTAACCCTCGAGGAGACTGAGGCGCTGTGGGCCTCCAGCTACCCATGCTCGCCAGGCTACCGGCTGCCCGCCGACTGGATGCTGAGCACTGGAGGAGTTCATGTCCCTCCTGTGCCTCAAGGTTCCGCCCTCCAGGCAGCCATCACGAACCACTTCTACCTCGAGCTCATACTGGAGTAGTGGATGGATCCCCATTGGGATCCCGACAACTACAACACCTGGAATGCCTTCTTCGCTAACTGGCAGGAAAGGGAGCTCGCTAGGTACGAGGGTAACGACCCGCCTCCGTTGAACCATAACGAGGTTGGTCGCCGCTTGTGGTGGGCAAACCGGACTATCGTCAGTGTTATGCGCTAAATCGCTTAGGGAGATCATCCTCGCCTGCGGTGCCCGCACTTTGACCCTCCACAGGGCCACAAGAAGGGTGGGGATGGTGAAGGCCGCGGGCTCTGCGGTGTCGTCATCCAGGATCCCCCTCCCTTGCGCGTCGTGAATTCGAGGCTGGAGTGGCAGGTACCCCTGAAATATGCCATGGCTGGGCTTAGGATCTAGCCTCATGCGCCTAGCGACAATGACGACGACAATGATGACAAAGACGAAGACGACCCTGAAGTTGTGTACCATAGGGCTAGATATGAGTATGACTAAAGGGGGCCTTTAGTCCCGATTCCTTAGTCCCAGTTTTTTAATAATAATAAATGTCTTGAGTGTTAGTCCCGGTTTGTGGCTGGACCGACGGGACTAAAGGGAGGCCTTTAGTCCCGATTGCGTAGTCCTAGTTAGAAACCGGGACTAACGGATCATTTCCTACTAGTGTTGGTCTCTCTACAACTTTCCCGAACTATGAAGATGTTCTATTCTTGTGCCGAGGAGGTAACTAATTTCACATATTAGGGAGTACATCTATGGCCAACTTGTTGGAGATGTCGGAGGACTGGGATCTATCGGCATCTCCCTCAAGTTGGCCATAGTGTTGTCCCTGCTCTCGCACACCATATTGTAGTTCATAATTTCTCTAGCTAGATCATTATGTGGGGGAACTAATTTCACATATTAGGAAGTGCCTCTATGGCCAGCTTCAGAGAGATGCCTGAGGACTAGATCCTTAGGCATCTTCCTGAAGTTCGCCATAGTGTTGTCCCTGCTCTCACACACCATCGTGTTTCACATATTAGGGAGTACATCTATGTCTAGTTTGTTGGAGATGCCGGAGGACTAGGCTCCACCGGCATCTCCCTCAAACTGGCTGTAGTGTTGTCCCCGCTCTTTCACACCATCTTGTTTGCAGTTGATAACTTAACAAAGATGCCTATTTATAGATTAAGCAACACACCATAGTGTCGACACTCATGACATAATGTCCACACTCACCCCTGTCATAGTGTCGACACTCACCCCTTAAGTCCCGGTTGGTTTCTTGAACCGGGACTAAACATGCTCGCGCCGGCTCCAGCCTGCCGCAACCCCTTAAGTCCCGGTTGGTTTCTTCAACCAGGATTAAAGATATTATGTGACATATTTGCAAGGAAAAATACCAAACTTGGCTCATCCTCTATCTTCAGAACAATGTTGCATAGATTTATTACATAAAAGGTTTAATACATTATTACACATCACCAACATCTAGTGTTGTGGTTTTCTTCTACACCATAGCCATGGAGAATCTTCATCATTTAATAGGATGCTTGGGTCAGTTTTCACTTTGAATGGTGGAATTTCATGAAACTTATTGTAATCTTCTGACATGTCTGTCTTGTCATCCACTCCCACGATGTTTCTTTTCCCTGAAAGAACTGTGTGGCGCTTTGGCTCATCGTATTCTGTATTCTTTTGCTTATCTTTCCTTTTTCTCGGTTTGGTAGACATGTCCTTCACATAGAAAACCTGAGCCACATCGTTGGCTAGGATGAATGGTTCATCCATGTACGCAAGATTGTTGAGATCCACTGTTGTCATGCCGTACTTTTGGTCTACATGTACCCTGCCTCCTGTCAGCTTGACCCATTTGCACCGAAACAAAGGGACCTTAAAAGTAGGTCCATAGTCAAGTTCCCATATCTCCTCTATGTACCCATAATATGTGTCCTTCTTCCTATTGTCATTTGTTGCATCAAAGAGGACACCACTGTTTTGGTTGGTGCTCTTTTTATCTTGGGTGATTGTCTAAAATGTATTCCCATTTATCTCGTACCCTTGGAAAGTACATATAGTCGAAGATGGTAACCTGGCCAACGAGTACAACTAATCTCCAATAGTGGTGTTATTCATGAGATGTGTCTGCAACCAACTGCCAAAATTCTTCTCGTGTTCCCCTTTAATCAAGGAGTCAGGCTTTCCCGGGTTTTCAGAGCATAGAATATTCTTGTGTTTCTCGATATATGGAGCCACCATAGTGGAATTGTGTAGAACTGTGTAGTGTGCTTCAGTGAAAGAATGCCCGTCCCTACATACCATTGATTTCCTTCCTAGTGTGCCTTTTCCAGTCAGCCTCCCCACATACCGAGATTCAGGAACACCAATCGGCTTAAGGTCAGGAAGAAAGTCAACACAAAACTCAATGACCTCCTCTGTTCCATAGACCTTGGAGATGCTTCCTTCTGGTCTAGCACAGTTATGAATATATTTCTTTAAGACTCCCATGAACCTCTCAAAGGGGAACATATTGTGTAGAAACACATGACCGAGAATTCGAATCTCTTTGACTAGGTGAATTAGGAGGTGCGTCATAATATTGAAGAAGGATGGCGGGAACAACAACTCGAAGCTGACCAGACATTGGACCACATCAATTTGTAACCCTGATAGACTTTCTTGATCGATTACCTTCTGAGAAATTGCATTGAGGAATGCACATACCTTCACAATGGCGAGTCGAACATTTTTTGGTAGAATTCCCCTCAATGCAACCGGAAGCAATTGCGTCATAAGCACGTGGCAGTCATGAGACTTTAGGTTTTGAAATTTTTTCTCTTTCATATTTACTATTCCCTTTATATTCGACGAGAAGCCAGACGGGACCTTGATACTAAAAAGGATTTCAAAAAAGATTTCCTTCTCTTCTTTGGTAAGAGCATAGCTGGCAAGCCCTTGAAACTGCCCTGGATGCTTGTCGTCTCGTCCTTTATGATGTTGCTTGTCCTCACGTGCTTCCTGGGTATCTTTTGACTTCCCATACAAGCCCAGGAAGCCTAGAATATTCACGCAAAGATTCTTCGTCAGGTGCATCACGTCGATTGCAGAGCGGACCTCGTGCACTTTCCGATAGGGTAGCTCCCAAAATATAGATTTCTTCTTCCACATGGGTGCGTGTCCGTCGGCGTCTTTCGGAACAGGTTATCCTCCAGGACCATTTCCAAAGATTACATTCAAATTCTTGACCATACCAAATACATCCGCACCAGTACGGAGGATAGGCTTCGTCCGGGTTTCTGCCTTGCCATTGAAATGCTTGCCTTTCTTTCTTAAGGGATGAATGGGCGGAAGAAAACGACGATTGTACGGGTACACATTCTTCCTACATTTATCTAGATATATACTTTCAGTCTCATCTAAATAGTGCGTGCATGCATTGTATCCTTTGTTCACCTGTCCTGTAATGTTACTAAGAGCAGGCCAATCATTGATGGTTACGAACAGCAATGCTTGTAGGTCAAATTCCTGCTGTTTGTGCTCATCCCACACACGTACACCTGGTTTGGCCCATAACCGTAAAAGTTCATCAACTAATGGCCTTAGGTACACATCAATGTCGTTGTCGGGTTGCTTCGGGCCTTGGATGAGCATTGTCATCATAATGAACTTACGCTTAATGCACAACCAAGGAGGAAGGTTGTAGATACATAGAGTCACAGGCCAGGTGATGTGACTGCAGTTCTGCTGCCCAAAAGGATTCATGCCATCGGTACTTAGACCAAACCATAAGTTCCTTGCATCTCCAGCAAAGTCCGGGAAGTCTCTCTCGATTTTTCTCCACTACCGACCATCAGCAGGGTGCCTCAACTTCCCGTCTTTCTTACGGTCTTCCATGTGCCATTGCAACAACTTGGTATGCTCTTTGTTTTTAAACAAACGTTTCAACCGTGGTATTACAGGAGCATACCACATCACCTTGCAGGAACCCTCTTCATGGGTGGATCGCCTTCAGGATCACCAGGGTCATCTTTTCTAATCTTATACCGCAATGCAGTGCATATCGGGCATTTATCCATATTCTCGTACTTCTCATCGCGGTAGAGGATGCAGTCATTAGGGCATGCATGTATCTTCTGCACGTCTAATACTAGAGGGCAGACAAGCTTTTTTGCTTCGTACGTACTAGAGGGCAATTCATTATTTCTTGGAAGCATCTTCTTCATTATTACTAGCAACTTTTCAAATCCCGGGTCAGTCACACCGGTCTCTGCCTTCCACTTCAGCAATTCCAGTGTGCTACCCAGCTTCTTCTGGCCATCTTCGCAAGTTGGGTACAACAATTTTTTGTGGCCATCTTCGTTTTGCATCAGAAATGATCCGACCAAGATCATCAGCGGGCTCATCTGGTTCCCGTTCTTCACCCCCTTCTTCTTCATTGTCTTCCATTGCGGTATCAGCGTATTCAGGGAACATAGATCGGTAGTTGTCATCATCGTTCTCTTCTTCATCGCCGTCTTCCATCATAACCCCTCTTTCTTCGTGCTTGGTCCAAACATTATAGCCAGACATGAAATCGGACCGAAGCAAGTGGCTCTAAATGACTCTTGAGGATGTGTGAGTCTGCTCATTCCGACATTCAACATATGGACAACACATAAAACCATCACGTCGCTTGTTCGCCTCGGCCACAAGGCGAAAAGAACGCACACCTTCTCTGTAAGCGTCAGAGCGTCAGTCACCGTACATCCATGGATGGCTCATCTGCATCATACAACCATATATATCAAATGGTGCTTAAATTAGTACCGTGAGATCTAAACGAGAAAATAGTTGTTGACACTTCGAAACAAAGAGGAGAAGTCTTGTGTGAACTCAGGTGGCATCGCTCTCACAGGCATTTCATCGAGCACCTCTAGTGTATAACAGAAAAAAACCTAACACAAATTTTGCCACACCTTCCCCATGAAAAAATAGAGGAGAGCATGTACCATATATATAGTGCCAGCCTATTGGTCCCGGTTTGTATCTCAAACCGGGACTAAAGGTCTCTTACGGGCCAGGACAAGTGTTTTCAAGGACTAATGACCGTCCGGTTCGGCACATTAGTCCCGGCCCCAGCCACGGCCAGGACTAATGGCCCGAAACCAAAGACCATTTTTCTACTAGTGACAAGCATGAGGACGCCCTCGGTTGACGTGCCACCTCGACATGTGCCTTGCTGTGTTTAGCAAGCATGTTCATCGACTCATAAAGCCTTGTTGTAGATGGTGTTTTCTTGGATATGGCAATGACGGAGGCTCAGCGTCTCTTCCGGCATGCGCCTCAGCGGCGTTGGAGTTGCGCGGCGACTGGTTTAGGTGGTAGCAGGTAAGCTTAGGAATCATCTTGTATTTCTCGATCTCATAGGATTTTATCTCCAAAGTTTTCAGGATAGATCAGCTTTTTAGTTTCCCCCGTGTCTGTCCATGGAACTGGATTTTCAATTAATAAACATATGTGGTTGCTCTCAACAACAAAAAGAAAGAGTTCATCTTTGTTTCCTCGGCACAGCACCAACCTCACTGAGCGCGAGGGGGTGTTTGTTTTCTCGGCACGGCACCATTGGTCTTCCGCGTCAACCCCAGAGCGCGAGGTAGTCTTTGTTTTCTCGGCACGGCAGCAACCCCGTGAGCACGAGGGAGTCTACCGGACGGAGGGTTGGCGCCGGCCGGCAGCTAAAGGTGTCGCGGAGATATATAGACGACGGGGTCACCGAGTAGGAGGGGGAGATACGAGGCCGGCGGCGCAGCACAACAGGGGAGGCAGCCCAGCCCGTAGGTAGAAGAGGAGGACGATGGCGCCTTCGCCGTCGCCGCAGGTGTGCGTGACCGGAGGCGGCGGGTATGTCGCCTCGTGGCTCGTCAAGCTTCTCCTCTCCCGGGGCTACGCCGTCCACGCCACGGTCCGCGACCCATGTACGTCTGTCAGTCCGTCTGTCTGTCTGTCTTGGTTATACTCTGATCTGGTTCCTCTGGCGGCGGCCTACTGCGCGGGTTGATAAATTAATGGCGGGGAGTTCCCTGTTTCAGGCGACCCCAAGAACGCGCACCTGATGCAGCTGGACGGCGCGGCGGAGAGCCTGCGGCTGTTCAAGGCCGACGTGCTCGACAGCGCCGCGCTGGCCGCCGCCGTCGAGGGGTGCGAGGGCGTCTTCCATGTCGCGTCCCCTGTGCCCGCGGATAAGATCGTCGATCCTGAGGCTAGTATCTCTCTGCTTACTTGGATTCATAACTGCAGTACAGTATTATCTGGGATTTGTTGCAACTGTATTACTGCGAATATCGACAATACTATCGATATTAATCAGAGGCTTTGAACATCTGGATATATTAGACAAAAATGACTAGAGTTGGAAAATATATGTTCAGTGCTTTGCTATGTGTGTGATTATTCGTACGTTCTCATTTTCTACATTACTACACTCCTAGAACTACATGACTCTGCAAACCAACCTGTGGTTGGGTGGTTAGGTGGGTGGTTGTACTCTTGCCCACCAGAGTTCAAATCCTAGGTTTGACACTGTATTTTGCATAAAAGACGGAATATTCTTTCAGTGGGAGGCGATGTTCTCGTCGACAGCGAGGCGCCTATGTACGTGTTGTGAGCGTCTACGATTGTACTGTGTTTCTCAAAAAAAAAACTACATGACTCTTACAGCCCGAGACAGTTAGAAGTTATTAAGTAGAATTGTTAAATGTTACTGAATCTTGATGATTTGGGCTGCAATGAGTTACTAATCCTGTGCCAAATCTAACCGTGCAGTCAGAAGTGATGGTGCCGGCTGTGAAGGGCACCTTAAACGTTCTTGAAGTTTGTTCATCTATGAAGGTTCGGAAAGTTGTGGTGGTGTCGTCCACTTCTTCTGTTCATTTTAACCCTAACTGGCCTCAGGGTAAACCCAAAGACGAAAGTTGCTGGTCAGACAAAAAACTCTGCGTGGAAAAAAAGGTTAGTACCCGTTTGATAAAAAAGAAAAACGCGACGGACATTCTGATGCATCTAGCCTAGCATGCACGCAGGCGTATATTTTGGTTTCCTTACATAAGATTTTGGTTGCAGCGTCAGAGGACTAGAGTTCAACCCTTTTGCAATTTCTGTTTGCAGCTTTGGTACTCTGTTGCTAAGACTGTCGCTGAAGAGACGGCCTTGGAATATGGGGAGAAAAATGGGCTAAATGTTGTCACAGTATGTCCTTGTCTTGTTTTTGGCCCGCAACTGCAACCTATTGTCAATGCCAGCAGTGAACTCCTCATCTATGTCATAAAAGGTCCCCTCGTTATTCCGTGCTCTTTCCCATCTCTTCTTGTTTCTTCTTGTTCTCCCAAGCTGAGAAACATAAGCACGGTCAATACCTCTTCCTGCCCTCTGAACCAAAGGGTTATGGACCAATCCTGACCATCCTTGTGTTTTCATTTTCGTAATTTTGGAATAGCAGGAATAATTAGTTGCCAAGCACTAAGAATTTTGTGAGAATTTTCTAGGACTAGAATCATGTAGGAATGTTTCCTATGCAGTCATTTTCAGTTTTTAACAAAAGAATGAACTTGCAAAATCCTATGGAGTGACTCAATACATCCATATTTAGATAAATTCGGATGACATTCCCTCTTTCAGCAAGAGGATCTTCCCTCTTTTCAAATTCCTGCAAAATTCTTTAGGAAAATCTAAATAGACATTTTACAAATTTCACGATCTTCCTTTCCCGCAGGATTTAGCAAGCAATGACAATACAAACCATACATTTATCCTATATATATTGTTGGAAAGTGTCTTTGACTCCTGAGCTCTAGTACTCCCTTCATTTTTAAAAACTCAAAAATCATATTCGCAAGTTTCAAAAAGAAAAATGGAAATAATTTTGGACTTAGTCAATGTGGTATCCCACAAGCATGCAAAATTGCAAACGAAATTCTTTGTATTGTGGGATACAAAAACTGAAAAAATCTGATAAAGTTTGGGGATTTGAAAAATACTTGCACAGATCCACACGATTTGCCATTTTTGTGTAGCTCATAATACAAAGTATTTTGAAATTAATAGTTTGCACGTTTGTGGAACAATTATTGGCTACATCCGGATATTTTTTCAATTTATTTTAAAACTCACAAATATGATTTTCGATTTTTGGAATAGCAGGAGCACTCATGTTTGGGAGCCAAAAATCTCCACTAATTATATCATGTTCTAGAATCTTTAGTTCCAAACATACCCTTAGTTTCCCTTCAATGCCTTTTGTATGAGTACCTGAACACATGTAGGTTGCTGAAGACTCTCAAGTGAGATAGACTAATATACTCCCTCCGTTCTAAAATATAAGATGTTTAGCTTTATGGAAAGAATGCATCTAGACGTCTTTTAGTGTGTAGATTTGGAGTGAAGCAACACACTTAAAGACATCCAGATACATTCCTTTCGGAAAGCTAGAATGTCTTATATTTTAGAACCGAGGGAGTAGTAGACTAATGTTATGTCAGTTTACTTGCTTGAACAGCCTCCATTTGGCAGGAAAGTTTGTTCGAGAGTATTGATCATTATCTGGAATGTGTGGTTTACTTTTGATCCACAAGTTCAAGTATACAACCTAAGCTTTCTGAGAATAGTAATGCCTTGCAATGCTTCTTCTGTTTGTGCACTACTGTATACCGAACAACTCCTTATTTTTTATGCTGAAATTCTGGCATAAATCATTACAGGAGGTCCAAATGCAATGGTCGACACGCTGTTGCACATAGTCGATGTCCGTGATGTGGCTGATGCTTTGCTTCTGGTATATGAGAAACAAGAATCATCAGGGAGATACATCTCCGCACCAAATTACATCAAAACAAAGGCTATGTTGGAGTTGCTAAAGAAAACATACCCTAACTACAATTATGTAAAGTGGTGTGTCTCATCATCCGTTCCTTTTTCTTTTGAATGTAGCCAATGCACTTTTTTTTCCGTCAACGGTCATGCTGGTTTATATGATTTGAACTTTGAAAAACTCATTTTGAATTTCGCAGCAAGGCTAATGTGGATCAGAACTCTCCTCTCACACCAATTTCATCGGCGAAACTGAAGAATCTAGGCTGGAAGCCAAGGGAATTGGAGGAGACGCTCCTGGATAGCATCGAATACTACCGGAAGACGGGAATTCTGCAGGATGCCGAGGGAGAGGGACAAGCTTGCCGCCTTCCTGATCTCTTCCAGATTCTTAACGCTGCCGAGGAATGAATTGGGCGTGGCAGTGTAGTGCTCCTAGATGTGCCGTTGTGCTTTTGATATTACTGAATATGTTTGGAAATAATTATGTTATGTTGGAATAATAGAGCTGGCAATCTTCGAGGAAGACAAAGCACGATCAGCAAACAGATCTGTGCAGAGGGGGTAATAATTTTTTTTTCAAGTACCCGCAGGATATCTACGTGTTTTGTATTAAGCTCGATAGAGAAGGACGAAAGTCCGTTTACAAGAGAATCCACCACAAAAACCCTATGATAGGCCATAGAATTTACAGACGCGAATCTTACGGGATATCTCGCCAAACCTCACCTCTACATCTACAAGCCATCCAAGATTGCCACTGATCAGTGATCAGGTGTAGCACGGGGGTAATAATCATCTCCAACAATTACCATCAGCAATTGGTGCACAGATTGATTTGTGTAAATAAGATTTTTTCCGAAAAAGAGAATATATTAATAAACCGATAATATCAATTACACCCAGCTTTGCAACAACAAGATGACTGAAGACATAAAGGATGCATGCAACCGAAAAAAGAAAATAGAAATAGGAAAAAGACCATACCACGGTGATTAAACAATCACAACAGCAACACTCTAACGACGACCAAAGAGAACACCCGGACTACAAAAGCGGTTCTCCAAAAACGACGTCTCCAAAAAGAAAACAATGCACAAGCGTTGCCGTCACCCGATCGAAGATCTTAGTTTTTCATCCTAGAAAAAGTTCAAGTTTTCAAAAAAATACCTTCAACAAGGCCATTGTCAGGTACAACCAGCGAAGGTCGGATCTTGGGTTTTCACCCTAAAAATCGAGACTCGGTGCTCGAGGAGCATCACAAAAATGAAGACCTCTGGTACTGATGCCCCTCTTGCTAGGACCGTTGCGGCAAGTCCCCAAACACCCTGCTCACGGGTATTTCGGCATGGATAGGAACATCACCCTGCAAGCCATAGCCATACATGTGAAGCTTCATCTTCATTGCATCCAAATTCTCCCCTCCACCACAACTTTTGGTCCTCTAATCGCAGCCGCCATGACTTTCTCCACCTATGTCAATACCGTGGGAATCGAAGCTTCAACATGTCCCATGGCATCGACAAGAAAGTGAAGCTTCACGCCGCGCCCTCTTGAAGTCACATAGGCTGATAATGTGGGTGTAGACTACCGTATCTTCTGATCCAGATATCAGAAGGACAATACACCAAGCAAAGATCTCCAACAGAGAAGATCGGAACTCGTCGACATCCAGATCGAGGAGGTCCAACATCATACAAAAATATATCTTTGCGCAATAAGTGTTAGAGCCAACCACCGTTATTCAGTATGAGTCAGCAGGCCCCATGCTGCCCGCTTGCTCCCAACTGGACCGGCTGCCCGGTCGCCCCACCAACATCCCAAAGCTAGTCCGACAGAGGTGAAGGCGACCTGGGTCGCCATGAACGCGACCGCCGACGGGCGTGCGAAGAACAATACCACGTCGGAGATCCACGGGGAAGGAGGCCATTTTGCTGATCTAGCCTGCAAAGGTAACTCTGTTCTTAAATTAATGATGATGTACGGGGAGAAAGAGCGGCACAAGAGAACAATTAACCAACTCTAGAGGTAGTTACTTATGTAACCTACACAACCTAATTACTGCTTTCCAGAACAACCAGATAATGATCGATGAGGACAAGTAATCAACAGGTACGACAGTGATTGCAATGGGATTGGTCAGGGATTGGTGAGGCGACACCGGGGAACGGGGGTCGGCATGGCGGGCAATGGGGGGAAGCCAAGCACCGGACTGCGCATGGCGGCGCGGCAGGAGATGTATGAGGCGGCATTGGGAAAGGGATTGTGGTCGGGGATCGCGGGAAGGAGGCGACGATGTTTGACAGGTTTTTTGCAATGTATTTCTTACCGTCACGCAGTTCGTTCCGGTTTTCGTTTCTGGACGTGTTCGCCAGAGGTTTATCTTTGCAAAGTGCCGCAAATAATCAGATTTTTGAAGGCACTTTTAGAGGGTGCCTTTAAAAAAATTATTATTTTTTAGGGGTAAACGATAAATACCATGCATTTGCATGTTTGTGGGTGGTTGGGTCCAAACACCGAAAATTCATGCATTTGCATCTTTTCGGGTGGCGTTTGCTATTCGGCCCAAACACTGGAAAGTTCTGGAATTTAGTGTTGTATTGGTTTACAATCTCAACTACTGATGATTAGTGTTCTAGAATTTTGATGGTTCTTACTAGAATCATGAGCCTGGGGATTTCCTTTGGTTGAATGTCTTGTATTATGATTTCCACATTTCGTATTGGTTTAGTTTCACGACTTGATCTAGTTGAAAATCTAGGTAGATGACTACCATACTGACTTTGGTTCTAATACCGTGTTATTACATTTCATATGATCTGTCAGTTATCTATGTCACTATATATTCTGTCAGATTCCAAGTTGTTACAATGAAGATCCATCTTGACCATTTCTTTGCCTTGGTTCTGTTTGTTTTCTAACTCAGGCTCAGAGTTTAGGGTTTAATCCTAGACTTCTACAAAAGGGATTCTTATATTAAATCTTTTTGCCTTAGGATAGAACCAACATTTTAACACCGGCTTGTGTTTTCTGTTTTGTTTGTGTTTATTTATAGGTTGAAGATCAAAGTTTGAAGCAAATATTGAGAAGATGGATAGGATTTAGTGTAGGGTTTTAGATTAGTTCTTCTTTTTGTTTTGTTTCAATTGTAATTAGAGATCATGTACTTGGTTATGAATAAAGATCATCTTTGTTCTATATTTGTGTTGATGGTTTGAATTCACAGTTTGAGTTTGGATGGAATGTTCTAATTCCTTTACTTAAGTTTAAGTATATATGTGTGGTTTGAATTTGAAATCAACTTTGACTTATGTTAACTTCCATTCTTTATTCATTCAAGTTATAATGGTTTAAATTTGAATTTGGTTTCTATTCCTAGTGACCATTTGCTTGCATTCAACCTCACTAGAATGAAATACAACCAGGTTGTTGATTTTTTTAAAAAATTGGCCCTAATTTCTATATGCATGCTATGAAACATTATCAATTCACACATCTACCCTTCCTATAATTTATGTCCCTGGGTCATTACAATTTTTAATGCTACATAAATTTGTGTAGATTGAAGAAAAAGTGGGTCTATGATCAACGAAAAGTGATTGGACAATTGCGTTTGGGAAGTTAACTTCCATAAACAAGTGACTTTGGGATGATGGACAAACATTAGGTGAATTTTGCGAGATTATGATTGAAGCTATGATAGATAAGACAGTGCCACTTGTTAGGCCAATCGGGAAGGTTAAAAAGTTGGGCCAAGATCCAAACCATCACATTGCCTGGCCATTTATAAATATAAGTGAATAACGACACTCAGCTTGCATATTTACCAAATGTGCATGTTCTGACAGATGTTTATCTATTGACTTCGTAGGTTACGAAGCCAGAAGGAGCTCATGTGTCCAACAAAAGACATATTGCCATTCTAGGATGATCCTCTATCTAGTATATATAATCCCATACATGTTTGCTTTTTGCACCAAAGTGGTTTATAGTTCATTTGTTCCTTGTTTATCAGCATCAGTGTGCCACAGACTCAATTAAAGACCAAGTGATCAGCACTTCATCATAGCACTTTTTACCTTGGACAAAACGGGTTCTCTGCTAGTCGACCATTGAGTTAATATGTGTGAAGTGTATTGATACGTCCATTTTGCATCACTATTCTATATCATAATTCACTGTTATGCATTGATATATTTCGTATTGAGAGGTGATACTTATGTTATTTCATCTGTTTTTGCATGGTTAATGACTTTTGGAGCATGGACTGCTGCAGTCAGGATTCTGATGGAAAAGGTGCTGTTTGGAGGCAAAATTCGTGAAGATCAGAAAATCCGAGAAAATATACGGAAAATCCTATTTTTCAGAAGAAGGAAGCGAAGGGGCTCGGAGATGGGCCACAGGGCCCACACCACCCCCAGGCGCGGGCAGCCCTAGGTCGCGCCAGTGGTGTGGCCCGCCCACTCCAGCTCTCCATGCGTATTATCCTCCCGAAACCCTAAGACTCGGGGCGACTACGAAGATTCCGCCTTACGGGTGGAAAACACCGAGAGAGAAAGATCTCTCCAGCAGACAGATTTCTGCCGGGGAAATTCCTTCCCGGAGAGGGGAGATCGTCGCCATCAACACCACCATCAAGCTGGACTTCATCGGGATCATCATCATCATCACCACCATCATCATCATCACCACCCTCATCACCATCTCCATATTGCTGTAACAATTGCGTTGAATCTTGCATAGTTCATAAGGGAAACTTTCCCGGTGTTGATTACTCCTTGTAGTTGATGCTATTGAGTGAACCATTGAATTATTGTTTATGTTCAGATTGTTATACATCATTATTCCATCTCTGATCATGATCCATATGATGTCTTGTGAGTAGTTCGTTTTGTTCTTGAGGACATGGGAGAAGTCATGTTGTTAGTAGTGGAATTGTGTTGAGAAAGATTCAATAGTTTGATATTTAAGTTGTGGTGTACTTCTTCTAGTGGTGTCATGTGAATGTCGACTACATGACACTTCACCTATATGGGCCTAGGGGAATGCATTGTGTATTTGGCTACTAATCGTAGGGGTTGCCGGAGTGACAGAAACCTGAACCCCCGTTAGGAAACCATTGCACAAGGGACGTAAGGGTCTTAGAGTTTAAAGCTGTGGTTAGGTTTCTACCTTAATTACTTTCTTGTACTTACGGATGTTTGCAAGGGGTATAATCACAAGTATAAATTAGTCCTAGGAAGGTCGGTACATTAGCACAGGTTCACCCACACAACATTTAGCAAGCTAAAGAAGATTAATCAATTATATGAAGCGAAAGCACTTGACAGTCTTCCCATGTGTCCTCGAGAACGTTTGGTCATCTTAAGTAATACAATCGGTTTGTCCTTTGCTGCATAAAGGATTGGGCCACTTGCTGCATTTATTCCTACTGTCTTTTATTTACTCGTACTTTGTTTACTTGCTTTATCAAAAAATCCTAAAAATCCATTTTCTAAGTATTTGCAGAGAATTCCTGATCCATACCACTAGCCAACACCTTCTGCTCCTCGTTGGGTTCGACACTCTTACTTATCAAAAATACTGCGATACACCCCCTATACTTGTGGGTCATCAAGACTATTTTCTGGCGCCGTTGCCGGGGAGTGAAGCGCTATTGGAGAGTGGAACTAGTAAAGGAAACTTCTACTGTGAGTATTGTTTACTTCTGCTAGTTGCTTGATTTTCGATATGGATAATTCGCTGAGTTTCTTATTTGGTAATGCTACTACCACTGCTAAGGTAGTAGATAAGACACCACCTACTGAGAATGATGTTTTTAAAATACCTACAAGAATTATTGATCTTGTTATGGATAAATACTATGTTGGGGATGGAACTGTCCATCCCGGTGATCATTTACTCTTTATACACGAATTATGCGGGTTGTTCAAGTGTGTAGGTATTACTACAGATCAAGTTAAGAAGAAGTTATTCTCATTATCACTAAAAGGAAGAGCTGAGGAATGGTATAAGCTACTGAAGAATGGTCAATCTCTTGAATGGGAGGAAATAGTACCTCTCTTTTATTCGAAGTTTTATCCTCCTAGTGAGATTCATAAAGATCGGAATCAAATATACAACTTTTGGCCTCTTGATGGAGAGAGTACAGCTCAAGCTTGGGGGAGATTGAAGTTACTAATGCTCAAATGTCCCATTCATGAGCTCCCCAACAATGTTATTGTCAATAACTTTTATGCAAGACTCCCTCTACATGACAAGGATTTATTGGATGCTTCTTGTGCTGGATCATTCACTCGCATGGAAGAAGAAGCTAAATGGGATCTTCTGGACCGTATTCAAGACAATACTGAAACTTGGGAGAATGACAAAGGTAGAAAGTCAGGTATAAATTATGATTATGAATGCATTGAATCTTTTATGGGAACTGATGACTTTCAAAATATTAGTAATACTTATGGTCTTGATTTGCAAGTTATTACGAATTTCTTTAGAGCTTTTGCTTCTTATATTGAAATTCCAAAAAGGGGATGGAATAAATACCATGCACCTTACAAAGATATTGTTGACTATGTTCCTATTAGGAGTGCTGAGTATTGCATTATTGATCCCATCTTACCTGAACCTTATATCGAGAAGATTCCCTTCCCATAAAAGGTAAAGGATCATCCTATGATAACTAATGTAATCACCAAAAGTGAAAAAAGAACTGTAAAACCTGATGAACAAATAAACGTTGAACTTGTGGTAGCAATTGTGAAAGACCTTGTCACTAAAAGCATAGAAGATGGACACATAGTCTTTTGTGAGGATGCTTCTAATATTGTTTCACATCCTAATAGAACTAAAAAAGCTAGTGTTCCTGTGTTTTCTGTTAGAATTGGTGATCATTGCTATTATGGTTTATGTGATATTGGTGCAAGTTCCAGTGTTATTCCTTATGAGCTTTACAGAGAAATTATGCATGAAATCAGTCCCTGCGAATTGGAAGAGATTGATGTAGTTATTCACCTTGCTAATAGAGAGACCATCTCTCCAATTGGTATTGTACGAGGCGTGGAAGTTCTTTGTGGTAAGATTAAGTACCCTGCTGATTTTCTAGTACTCGATTCAGCTGCTAGGAAAACTTATCCTATTATTTTTGGAAGACCTTTCTTGATTACTTGTGGAGCTATTATAGATTGCAAAAGGGAGAAAATCTTGACTAAATTTGCTGGGGAATCTTATGAGTTTAATTTCTCGAAATTCGCTAAGGAACCTTGTGAAGAGGAAACCCATAATGAGGATTTTAGAGTTGAACAACTTGCTTCTATTTCTCTTGCTCCTAACAATGCTTTGTAGCAATTTATGGAAGATCATGAAAGTGAAATCTTCATGGAAGAAAGGAATGAGATTGACAAGATTCTCCGTAATCAGCCTAAGATGCTCAAGCATAACTTGCCTGTAGAAGACTTGGGTACCACGTTGCCACCTAAAAAGGATCCGGTTTTTGATTTAAAACCTCTCCCTAATGATCTTAAATATGCTTATATTGATGATAAAAAGATATATCCTGTTATTATTAGCGCTAAACTTTCAGGAAAGGAAGAAGAAAGACTATTGGAGGTTTTGAGGAAACACCGAGGAGCTATGGGCTATAATCTAGATGATTTAAAAGGGATTTCACCTACTATATGTCAGCATTCTATCAACATAGAACCAGATGCAAAGCCGGTTGTAGAGCACTAACGACGTTTAAATCCTAGGATGAAGGAAGTGGTAAGGAATGAGGTATTGAAACTCCTTGATGCTGGTATTATTTACCCTATTGCTGGTAGTGAATGGGTTAGTCCTGTTCATTGTGTTCCTAAAAAAGGAGGTATTACCGTTGTTCCTAATGATAATGATGAGCTTATTCCTCAAATAATAGTAGTAGGCTATAGGATGTGCATTGATTTTAGAAAAGTCAATAAAGTTACTAAGAAAGATCACTACCCGCTTCCTTTTATTGATCAAATGTTGGAAAGGTTGTCTAAAAAGACCCATTTTTGTTTTCTTGATGGTTATTCTGGTTTCTCTCAAATTGCTGTTAAACAACAAGATCAAGAAAAACTACTTTTACTTGCCCTTACGGAACTTATGCTTATAGATGTATGCCTTTTGGTTTATGTAATGCTCCTGCTACTTTTCAAAGGTGCATGTCTGCTATCTTTCAGGGTTTTTGTGAGGAAATTGTAGAAGTGTTCATGGATGACTTTTCTATCTATGGAACTTCTTTTGATAATTGTCTGCACAACCTTGATAAAGTTTTGCAGAGATGTGAAGAAACTAATCTTGTTCTTAATTGGGAGAAATGCCACTTCATGGTTAATGAAGGGATTGTCCTCGGGCATAAAGTTTCTGAAAGAGGCATAGAAGTTGATAGAGCTAAGGTTGAGGCAATTGAGAAGATGCCACGTCCAAGAGACATCAAAGGTATTCGTAGTATCCTTGGTTATGCTGGTTTCTATAGAAGGTTTATTAAAGACTTTTCTAGGATATCAAAACCCCTCACTAATCTTCTTCAAAAAGATGTACCCTTTGTTTTTTATGATGATTGTAAGGAAGCTTTTGAAACTCTTAAGAAGGCTTTAACTATAACCCCTATTGTTCAACCACATGATTGGAGTTTATCCTTTGAAATAATGTGTGATGCTAGTGATTTTGCTGTAGGTGCTGTCCTTGGGCAACAAATTGATAAAAAGTTAAACGTTATCCATTATGCTAGTAAGACTCTAGGCGCTGCTCAAAGGAATTATGCTACTACTGAAAAGGAATTTCTAGCTGTCGTTTTTGCTTGTGATAAGTTTAGGCCCTATATTGTAGACTCAAAAGTCACCATTCATACTGATCATGCTGCTATTAAATACCTTATGACGAAGAAGGATGCTAAGCCTAGGCTGATTAGATGGGTGCTGCTTTTACAAGAGTTTGATCTACATATAGTAGATAGGGAGGGTGCTGAAAACCCTGTAGCTGATAATTTATCTCGATTGGAAAACATCTCTTTTGACCCTATGCTTGTTAATGATAGTTTCCCAAATGAACAGTTAGCTGCAGTAGGGGTAAGCTCGCGAGGGAGCCCTTGGTACCCTGATTATGCTAACTTTATTGTCTCCAAGTATTTGCCTATTTTTGGGATGACCCACACTTATACAAAGAGTGAGTGGATGGTATTATGCGAAGATGTGTTCTAGAATGTGAACAAAAGGAGATATTGTGTAAATGTCATGGTAGTGCTTATGGGGGACATCATGCAGGAAATAGAACTGCACAAAAGGTGCTACAATCAGGTTTCTACTGGCCTACCCTTTTTAAAGATGCAAGAAAATTTGTTTTATCTTGTGATGAATGTCAGCGTGTCGGTAATATTTCTAGACGCAATGAAATTCCTATGAATTACTCTCTAGTTATTGAACCCTTTGATTGCTGGGGATTTGAATTTATGGGCCCGTTCCCTCCTTCGAAAGGTTACACTCATATTCTTGTTGCCGTTGATTATGTTACTAAGTGGGTAGAAGCCATTCCTACAAAGAGTGCTGACGGGGAGACTTCTCTAAAAATGCTTAAGGATGTTATCTTTCCTAGGTTTGGAGTGCCTAGGTATCTCATGACCGATGGGGGTTCTCATTTCATTCATGGTGGTTTTAGAAAGACCCTTGCTAAATATGATGTTAATCATAGAATTGCTTCAGCTTATCACCCCCAAACTAGCGGGCAAGTAGAGTTATCAAATAGAGAAATTAAATCCATCTTGCAAAAACATTAATAGATCTAGAAAAAACTGGGCTAAAAAGTTGAATGATGCTTTATGGGCTTATAGAACTGCTTACAAAAATCCTATGGGGATGTCTCCTTATAAAATGGTTTACGGGAAAGCTTGTCACCTACCCTTAGAATTAGAACACAAAGCTTACTGGGCAATTAAAGAACTAAATAGAGATTGTAAGCTCGCTGGTGAGAAAATATTATTTGACTTAAGTTCTTTAGTTGAATGGAGGAGTGAAGCCTATGAAAATGCTAGGCTCTTTAAGGAAAAAGTTAAAACATGGCATGACAAGCGAATACTTAAGAGAGAATTTCATGTTGGTGAGAAAGTTATATTGTATAGGTCTCGTCTCAGATTTTTTGCAGCAAAGCTACTGTCAAAATGGGAAGGACCTTTCATTATTGAAGAAGTATACCGTTCAGGAACAATTAAAAAAATTTCTTTAAAAGATGATACTACACAAGTAGTGAATGGGCAGCGACTCAAGCACTATATTGCTGGAGATTCTTACAATGAAGATGTTGATGCCTTTAAAGTTATAACTCCGGAAAGATTTATCAAGGACCAAATTCAGAGACCTGCAGAGTCCGCTTCCAAATAGGTAACAGTTCTGGTAAGAAAAGTTCCGCGAAAATACTATCCAACTATACTTTTGCAGTTTTTAGTCAATAAGGAAAGTTACGAAGCAAAAAAGGGACGGAAATAAAGCCAGGGTGGCCCACTATTGGAGATATGCCCAAGAGGCAATAATAAAAGTGGGTATTATTATATCTTTGTGTTTATGATGAATGTTTACATCCCATGCTATAATTGTATTATAAGGAAACACTGATACATGTGTGTTTTGTAAACATAAAAGAGTCCCTAGTAAGCCTCTTGTGGAACTAGCTTGTTGATTAAATGATGATCATGGTTTCCTGATCATGGACATTGGATGTCATTAATAACAAGGTTATATCATTAGGAGAATGATGTAATGGACACACACCCATAGTAAGCGTAGCATAAGATCAAGTCATTAAGTTTGTATTGCTATAAGCTTTGAAATGCATAGTAACCTAATCCTTCGCCAATGAGGTTATGTTAATCACCATCACCGGATGGGTACTTTGATGACATCAAACACCACTTCGTAATTGGGTGGTTATAAAGGTGTCATTGGGTATTCTGAAAGTATGTGTTGAAGCGCATGGACCAAGATTGGGATTTGTCCATCCATATGACGGATAGATATGCTCTGGGCCCTCTCGGTGGAATGTCATCTAGTTAGCTTGCAAGCATGTGACTAGGTCACAAGGGATGACATAACATGGAACGAGTAAAGAGTACTTATCAGTAACGAGGTAGAACTAGGTATGGAGATACCGACGATCAAACCTCGGATAAGTAGAATATCGTGTGACAAAGGGAATTGTTTTCGTATGTTAATGGTTCTATCGATCACGAAGTCATCGTTGAGTATGTAGGAGCCGTTATGGATCTCCAGATCCCGCTGATGGTTATTGATCGGAGAGGTGTCTTCATCATGTCTGCATATTCACGAACCGTAGGGTGACACACTTAAGGTTCGAAGTTGTTTTAAGTAGATGTGGAATATGTGTTGGAGACCGAATGTTGTTCGGAGTCTCAGATTGGATCCGGGACATCATGAGGAGATCCGGAATTATCCGGAGAATAAGATTCATATATTGGGGATCATTTTCTAAGTTAGGAAATGTTCCTGTTTGTATGGAGATTCTAGAAGGTTTCGGAATGTTCTGGAAGGTTCTAGGAGATTTCTTGGAGTTCGCTTGAAAACCAAGAAAGGATCAAGGAGTCCTTGTGGGGCAAGACAAGGAGTCGTGGGGGAGGAGGACTCCTCCCCCCTCCCAATCCGCCGGCCAAGGAGGAAGGGCAGTCCTACTAGGACTCCCCCTCCCATGGCGCCTCCCTCCTTTAAATAGAGGGGTGGGGGCGCCACCCCCTTGCCCCCTCCACTTCAAGCCCTAGCCGCCGCCTCTCTCCTCCTCCTTCCCTCTGCTCAGGCTTAGGCGAAGCCCTGCAGAATTCTCTACTCCACCACCACCACCACCACACCGTCGTGCTGCTGGGATTCCGTGGAGAAGATCTACTACCTCCGCTGCTTTCGCTGAACGGGAGAGGAAGGTCTCGCTGACTCCGCACGTGATCGATCATGAGCGCTGCACGCGCGCCAGAAGGATCGTCCACACGATCTTGAGATCGGCAAGTGATCGACTACATCAACCACGAGATCCAATCTCGTAACGCTTTCAGATCTATGAGGGTTAGTACAGATCTATCTCGTTGCACATGTCTAATAGATTAGATCTTGGCTTTTATCTAGATTAGATCTGGGTTTTGTTTGTTCTTGCGGTAGAAAATTTTTGTTTTCCATGCTATGAACCCATCAGTGGTATCAGAGCCTTGTCTATGCGTAGATCTGTTGCACGAGTAGAACACAATGGTTTTGTGGGTGTTGGTGCTCGTGTCGTCTTTTGCTTTGTGTACTTTGCATCTTGCGGTATGGTGGGATGAAGCGGCTCGGGCTAACCTTACATGTCATCGCACATAAGACTTGCTCCACGCTTGACATGTAACTTGCTTTGCACAAGTGGCTTTGCGGGTGTCTGTCTCTCCTATCATAGTATAGATCCAATTTACACTTTTCACTTGATAGCACTTGTATCAACGTTGTGGTTCAGTTTCGTAGGTAAGATCCGTTCTTATTCGAAAGCCCCAAACCACGTAAAACATGCAAAGAAAATTAGAGGCGTCTAACTTGTTTTTGCAGGGGTTTTGTGATGTGATATGGCCATCATGTGATTATATTTGATGTATGCAATGATCCTTGTTGTAATATGGCAACCGGCAGGAGCCTAATGGTTGTCTTTAATTCTGTTAAGACCTGCGTGTCTATTCATCTTGTAATAGCTTTATTCCAAGTAGTTGTAATATTTGTTGGTGATGATGGACAACCATGAAGCGGCGCCACTGACCTTGACGCAATGCTAGTGATGATGGAGATCATGTCCGTGCTTTGGAGATGGAGATCAAAGGCATAAGAAGAAAGGGCCATATCATATCACACTAATTATGAATTGCCTGTGATGTTAATCCTTTATGCATCTTGTATTGCTTAGATCGCGACAGTAGCATTATAAGATGATCCCTCTCACTAAAATTCAAGTAATAACGTGTTCGTCCTTAGTTGGCACCGTTGCTAAGACTCGTCGTCTTGAAGCATCTCGTGATGATCGGATGTGATAGATTCTACGTGTGCATACAACGGGTGCAAGCCAGATTTGCACATGCGGAAACTAAGGTTAATCTTGACGAGCCTAGCATGTACAGACATGGTCTCGGAACATGGAATACCGAAAGGTAGAGCATGAATCATATAAGTGATATGATGAACATGAAGATTGTTCGCCCATGAAACTACATCTTCTCTCATGAAGATCGGACTTGGTGTAGTGGACTTGGTTCGTGTAATCACTAAGACAATGTGAGGGATGTTGTTTTGAGTGGGAGTTCACCTAGTTAATTTAAGAATTAAAATTGAACTCAATTTATCATAAACTTAGTCTAAACTACTTGCAAATTTGTTGTAGATTATGGCGAACCTCTCCATCAATTTCAATGTGTTCCTAGAGAAAGAAAAGCTTAAGAACAATGGAAGCAACTTCATGGACTGGCTCCGTGGTCTGAAAATTGTCCTCAGGGCTGGTCAGATGACCTATGTGCTCGAAGCACCTCTAGGTGACCCACCTGCAGATGATGCCACCGATGACGTAAAGAATGTTTACGCCACTCGGAAAAATCATTACTCCATAGTTCAGTGTGCCATCCTGTATGGTTTAGAAACGGAGCTCCAGAAGCATTTTGAGCACCACGACCCGTTCGAGATCATTAAGGAGCTCAAGCTCATTTTTGAGACTCACGCGGCCGTGGAGAGCTATGAGGCCTCCGAAAAGTTCTTTACCTGCAAGATGGAAGAGGGAAGCTCCGTTAGCAAGCACGTGCTCACCATGTCTGGGCACGCAAACAAGCTCCAAGAGTTGGGGATAACGATTCCTAATGAGTTAGAGATTCACCGTGTCCTCCAATCACTGCCACCGAGTTATAAGAACTTTGTGATGAACTACAATATGCACTGCATGAACAAGATGTTGCCTGAACTATCGTCCATGCTGAAAACTGCTGAAGTGGAGATCAAGAAGGAGCACCAAGTGTTGATGGTCAATAAGACCACCAATTTCAAGAAACAGGGAAAGCCTAAGAAAAAGGGCAACTTCAAGAAGGGTTAAGAAAGTCGCTGACCTGCTAAGAAGCCCAAGGCTGGTCCTAAGCCTAAAACTGAATGCTTCTCTTGCAAGGGTGTCGGTCCTGAAGCGAATCGCCCCAAGTACCTAGCGGATCTGAAGAACGGCAACATCAAGAAGAAAGGTATATTCGATATACATGTTATTGATGTGTATCTTACTAGTAGTCGTAGTAGTGCCTGGGTATTTGATACTGGTTCGGTTGCTCGTATTTGTAACTCGAAACAGGAGGTGCGGAATAAACGAAGACTGGCGAGAGACGAGGTGACAATGCGCGTTGGATATGGCTCCAAGGTTGATGTGATCGCGTCGGCACGCTCCCTCTACATCTACCTTCGGGATTAGTTTTAAATTTAAATAATTGTTATTTGGTGCCTACATTAAGCATGAACATTATATCTGGATCTTGTTTATTGCGAGACGGTTACTCTTTTAAGTCTAAGAATAAAGGTTGTTCGATTTATATGAGTAATATCTTTTATGGTAATGCACCTGAGATGAATGGTTTATTCTTATTGAATCTCGATAGTAGTGATACACATGTTCACAACATAGATGCTAAACGAATAAAATTGAATGATAATTCTACATACATGTAATTGTCGTCTTGGTCACATTGGAGTGAAGCGTATGAAGAAACTCCATTCTGATGGACTTCTTGAATCACTTGATTTTGAATCACTTGAAAGATGCAAAGCATGTCTAATGGGAAAAATGACTAAGACTCCATTCTCTGGGATAATGGAGCGAGCTACAGACTTATTGGAAATAATACATACCGATGTGTGCGGTCCAATGAGTGTAGCATCGTGTGGTGGATATTGTTATGTTCTCACTTTCACGGATGACTTAAGTAGATATGGGTATATCTACTTTATGAAACATAAGTCCGAAACTTTCGAGAAGTTTAAGGAATTTCAAAGTGAAGTGGAAAATCATCGTAACAAGAAGATTAAGTTTCTACGTTCTGACCGCTGAGGTGAATATCTGAGTTATGAGTTTGGCATGCATTTAAAGAAATGTGGAATACTTTCGCAGTTGACACCGCCGGGAACACCACAGTGTAATGGTGTGTCCGAACATCGTAATCGAACTCTCTTAGATATGGTTCGGTCTATGATGTCTCTTACAGATTTACCACTATCGTTTTGGGGCTATGCATTAGAGACAGCCGCATTCACTTTAAATAGGGCACCATCTAAATCCGTTGAAACGACACCGTATGAATTGTGGTTTGGAAAGAAACCTAAGTTGTCGTTCCTTAAAGTTTGGGGTTGCGAAGCGTATGTAAAGAAGTTACAACCTGATAAGCTTGAACCCAAAGCGGAGAAATGCGTCTTCATAGGATACCCTAAAGAAACAATTGGGTATACCTTCTGTCATAGATCCGAAGGCAAAGTTTTCGTTGCCAAGAATGGATCCTTTCTTGAGAAGGAGTTTCTCTCAAAAGAAGTGACTGGAAGGAAAGTAGAACTCGACGAGGTTATTGAACCTTCTCTCAGAGTTGAGAGTAGCGCACAGGAAGATGTTTTTGTGCTTTACACCAATTGGAGAGGAAGCTCATGATGGTGATCATGAAACTTCAAGCGGTTCTTCTTTGAACCTCGCAGGTCAACAAGGGTTCGTACCACTCCTGATTGGTATGACTCTGCCTTGAACTTCATGTTGGTGGACAACACTGATGACCCTACAACGTATGAAGAAGCTATGATGAGCCCAGATTCCGACAAATGGCTAGAATCCATGAAATCCGAAATGGGATCCATGTACGAAAACCAAGTATGGACTTTGGTGGACTTACCGGATGGCCGTAAGGCTGTCGAGAACAAATGGATTTTCAAAAGAAAAACAGATGCTGATGGTAATGTTACTGTCTATAAAGCTCGACTTGCCGCGAAAGGGTTCCGACAAATTCAAGGAGTTGACTACGATGAGACTTTCTCACCAGTAGCGAAGCTAAAGTCTGTGAGGATTTTGTTAGCAATTGCTGCATATTTCAATTATGAGATTTGGCAGATGGATGTCAAAACGGCGTTCCTTAATGGTGACATTGAGGAAGAGTTGTATATGGTACAACCCAAGGGTTTTGTCGATCCTAGTGATGCTGACAAGGTATGCAAACTTCAGCGCTCCATTTATGGACTAAAGCAAGCATCCCGGAGTTGGAATCAACGTTTTGATAAAGTAATCAAAAACTTTGGATTTATACAAACTTATGGAGAAGCTTGTATTTACAAGAAAGTGAGTGGGAGCTTTGTAGCATTCCTAGTACTATATGTAGATGACATATTGTTGATTGGGAATGATATAGAACTTCTTAATAGCGTCAAAACCTATTTGAATAATAGTTTTTCAACGAAGGATCTTGGCGAAGCGGCATATATTCTAGGCATCAAGATTTATAGAGATAGATCAAGACGCCTAATAGCGCTTTCACAAAGTACATACTTAGACAAAGTTCTAAAGAAGTTTAGAATGGAAGAGAGCAAGAAAGGGTTTGTGCCCATGTTGTCAAGTAAGACCTTGAGTAAAACTCAAAGTCCGGCTACGGCAGAAAATAGAGAAAAGATGAATAATATTCCCTATGCCTCAGCCATAGGTTCTATCATGTATGCCATGCTATGTACAAGACCGGATATAGCACATGCTGTTAGTTTGACTCGCAGATATCAAAGTGATCCTGGAATGGAACACTGGACAGCGGTCAAGAATATCCTAAAGTACCTAAATAGGACTAAGGATATGGTTCTTTCTTATGCAGGTGATGAACAGCTTGTTGTAAACGATTACACTGATGCTAGTTGGAACACTGATCCAGATGACTCGAAGTCACAGTCTGGATACGTATTTATTTTGAATGGTGCTGCAATGAGCTGGAGGAGTGCCAAGCAAAGCGTTGTGGCGAAATCTTCAACTGAATCGGAATACATAGCTGCTTCGGAGGCTGCACAAGAAGCCATATGGATGGAGGAGTTCATTACTGAACTTGGCGTGGTTCCCAGTGCGCTGGACCCGATGGCCATCTATTGTGACAACACAGGTGCCATAGCTAATGCACAGGAGCCAAGGTCACATAGCTAGCTGAAGCACATCAAGCTACGTTTCCATGCTATTCGCGAGTATGTCCGAGATGGTGACATAAAGATTTGCAAAGTACACACTGATCTGAATGTGGCAGATCCGTTGACTAAACCTCTCCCTAGAGCAAAGCATGACCAACACCAGAACGCCATGGGTGTTAGGTATATTACCATGTAATCTAGATTATTGACTCTAGTGCAAGTGGGAGACTGTTGGAGATATGCCCAAGAGGCAATAATAAAAGTGGCTATTATTATATCTTTGTGTTTATGATGAATGTTTACATCCCATGCTATAATTGTATTATAAGGAAACACTGATACATGTGTGTTTTGTAAACATAAAAGAGTCCCTAGTAAGCCTCTTGTGGAACTAGCTTGTTGATTAAATGATGATCATGGTTTCCTGATCATGGACATTGGATGTCATTAATAACAAGGTTATATCATTAGGAGAATGATGTAATGGACACACACCCATAGTAAGCGTAGCATAAGATCAAGTCATTAAGTTCAGACATATAAGCTTTGAAATGCATAGTAACCTAATCCTTCGACCATGAGGTTATGTTAATCACCATCACCGGATGGGTACTTTGATGACATCAAACACCGCTCAGAACGGGTGGTTATAAAGGTGTCATTGGGTATTCGAAAGTATGTGTTGAAGCGCATGGACCAAGATTGGGATTTGTCCATCCATATGGGATAGATATGCTCTGGGCCCTCTCGGTGGAATGTCATCTAGTTAGCTTGCAAGCATGTGACTAGGTCACAAGGGATGACATAACATGGAGCAGTAAAGAGTACTTATCATTGAGGTAGAACTAGGTATGGAGATACCGACGATCAAACCTCGGATAAGTAGAATATCGCGTGACAAAGGGAATTGTTTTGATCTTAATGGTTCTCGATCACGAAGTCATCGTTGAGTATGTGGGAGCCATTATGGATCTCCAGATCCCGCTGATGGTTATTGATCGGAGGTGTCTTCATCATGTCGCATATTCACGAACCGTAGGGTGACACTTAAGGTTCAAAGTTGTTTTAAGTAGATGTGGAATATGCGTTGGAGACCGAATGTTGTTGAGTCTCGGATTGGATCCGGGACATCACGAGGAGATCCGGAATTGTCCGAGAATAAGATTCATATATTGGGGATCATTTTCTAAGTTAGGAAATGTTAGGAGTGTTTGTATGGAGATTCTAGAAGGTTTGGAATGTTCTGGAAGGTTCTAGGAGATTTCTTGGAGTTTGCTTGAAAACCAAGAAAGGATCAAGGAGTCCTTGTGGGGCAAGACAAGGAGTCGTGGGAAGAAGGACTCCTCCCCCCTCCCAATCCGCCGGCCAAGGAGGAAGGGCAGTCCTACTAGGACTCCCCCTCCCATGGCGCCTCCCTCCGTTAAATAGAGGGTGGGGCGCCACCCCTTGCCCTCCACTTCAAGCCCTAGCCGCCTCTCTCCTCCTCCTTCCCGCCAGGCTTAGGCGAAGCCTGCAGAATTCTCTACTCCACCACCACCACCACACCGTCGTCTTTGCTGGGATTCCGTGGAGAAGATCTACTACCTCCGCTGCTGGAGCAGGAGAGGAAGGTCTGCTCCGACTCCGCACGTGTGACCGACTGCGGAAGCGCTGCCGGAAAGCGGCGCCAGAAGGATCGTCCACACGATCTTGAGATCGGCAAGTGATCGACTACATCAACCACGAGATCCAATCTCATAACGCTTTCGGATCTACGAGGGTTAGTACAGATCTATCTCGTTGCACATGTCTAATAGATTAGATCTTAGCTTTTATCTAGATTAGATCTAGGTTTTGTTCGTTCTTGCGGTAGAAAATTTTTGTTTTCCATGCTACGAACCCATCACCCACACCACCCTGTGGCGCGAGCCCACCCCTGACTGCGCCACCAGGTGGTGAGGCCACCCCAGACTCCGCCTCCGACATGTTTTCTCCCAGTACCTTCCTTTTGTTTTGAAACTTCGTAATATATAATCCCCCGAATCTCCCGAGGTTCGTATATCGTGTTTTCATCGTGTTTTTGTTTCGATCTGTTTCTGCCAGGTAGAGTCCCAGATTTGGAGCCATAATGTCTTCCTCTAGATTAGCCAAGGGAGATTCCTTAGAAGCTATCATCAACCCATACATGAGAGAGCTGAATAATTCATCCCAAGGAGCTGTTGCTCGAAGATGGGGAGGTCCGGATAAAAGAGGTTCAAGGCCCTATAGGTGAAGGAAGTCTGGAGGACAGGATGGAGGCACTGGAGCAAGAAGTCTTTAAGTACAAGAAGATGGCGGAACGCGAAGTGGATATCATCCATAAGATTTGTTCCGAACTCATCGCCGAGCACCAAAAGGAGACTGCTGAACTCAAAGACGAAGTCCTCTCACTCCGCCAAACAACCAACAAACTGCAAGCACAGTTCTATGACGTTCAAAATCAAAACTGTGAGTATGAGGTTAGGTTTAAACGCATAAGTGTTGCTGCAAGTTTCGGGATGTTGGAAACCACGATGTCCTTTGTTGATGGGAAGCCCTTACCCTGGAAGTCGGACGAAGATGAGAGAATACCACCACCATCAAAGGAGTAATTCGTCATTAGGTTTGGCATTCCCTTGGTTTGTTCCAAGCTTGGGGGAGTGTCGCGGTATCACATCACTATCTTCATCTTTTTACCTTTTTAGTAGAGTCATATCATGAATAGCGGAATTATTATGTAGTATGGTTTGCATTATGGAAGTGTCCTCTCTCTCGTTAGATATGTATCCCTTGGTGTGAGTTGCCGTTATGGAATATTAATGAGAAGTTCTATCATTTACTCTTTTGCATAGCTTATATTAGTTTTCAATTCGTGGTTATACGATTGATCTTGTTGTTAGTATTGGTATCACTTTGGGATCATTGAGTTAATTTAGTTGGTTTTGGCAAATCTGGCTCGGTCAGTAGCACACTATTTTTGAGAGTTGAAAGAAAAGATAAAAGTACCTCTAAAGAAAAATAATTTCATCATCCTTCTTTCTTGATTTGCTCATAAGTCTAGTATTATCTAGTTAAGATCTTTTGTGCTTCCAAGGAAGATTGCATGTTTGTTTTTATCACTTGTATGTTTGTTTGTTTCCTTCAACTCGTGTACTTGCTACCCAGCCTTGCTAGCCAAAAACCTGTGCTGAGAGGGAATTCTTCTCGTGCATCCACTCCTTTAAACCAAAACCTTTACCATTTGTGTCCACCATACCTACCTAGTAGCATTATTGCTATTCCAAGTAAATTCTTGTTTTATCTATCTCCCAAATTAAACTTGTTATGTGAAAATTAGTGATTAAAGCTCTCACGAACTTGATGGCACACTTTACTTTCTTGCATTTAATAAACTTGAACCATTGTGCTCACCTATGTTGCGTATATGCTTGCGCTTTGTAAGTTGTGAATTAGCAGAACCATGCTGTCATGGGGAACACTTTCAACATTGCACTGGTACTTTGTACCTAGTTGATATCATGATCTTTTGTCTATGGATGTCGTCGGTGTGAAATGAAAGGGGAGCTTGTAAGTCCATGGAGTTATGTATATGTGTTAGAGAAAGCACTGGGCATTGGTCTAATCCATGCTGACATGGTGGAAACCTGCAGCGTAACCATAACGAGCATCTATGAAGCATTCTTCTTATAAAAAAAAGAGTTCGATATTGAGAAAAAAGAGAAAAAGAAAAAAGAGATTATGAAAAGAGGAAAGAGAGAAAAAAGCACCATATTCCCATGGTAAATAAGAAGATTGCTGAGATGCTTGTTGTCTGATTGCCTTGTCATTTTGATATGGGGATTCTTCCGTATCATCGGGCAAGGGGTACCCCGTTGGCGGTTCTCTATGATACACATATGCTTATGATGATAAGAACTTACCGGTGACTAAACTTGAGTAGCATGAGGAGCGACCCTCGTATTCAAGGGACATGAGATTCTCAATTTACAACTTGTCAATGCATATCCTCATATTTGATCACTTTAACCTTAATCACCTAAAGATGCCTATGATAGGGGCAATGAGAGCTGAAAGCTAGTAAGTATCATAATTTTTGGGAGCTCTTTATGAGGCTTGCAATCCCTGCTTCCCTCTATGAAGGGCCTTTCTTTTACTTTTTAGTTGAGACAGTAAACCTATTCCCTTCTATCTCAGCAAGTATTTTGAGTTGTTGTGTTCCATTCATTCATATGATGATTTATTCATTCATGTTTCTTATGTTCCTTGTTTTGCACATTTCTCTTATCTTGATGTTTACTACTTTGAAAGCTATCATTGAAAACCAGTTATTTGTGAACTCTAGCAAATTATCAACTATTCTTCGACCAAGAGCTAAGTTTGCCATTACCAATTATGATTCACTTTATGTATCTTTATTGTGTTTCCTTTACTCATTGCAAGTTGAGTTATATAATAGTGAGTTGTCTTCTATTATGATCTATGTATAGATGAATGTGATGCTTCTTGTCCGTATTCTTTTATCGACCCTTCACTCCATAAACCTGAGGCCATGTTTATTGAGCTCAGTTTCGCTTGGGGACAAGCGAAGTCTAAGCTTGGGGGGAGTTGATACGTCCATTTTGCATCACTATTCTATGTCATAATTCACTGTTATTTATTGATATATTTCGTATTGAGAGGTGATACTTATGTTATTTCATCTGTTTTTGCATGGTTGATGACTTTTGGAGCATGGACCGCTGCAGTCAGGATTCTGATGGAAAAGGTGCTGATGGAGGAAAAATTCGCGAAGATCAGAAAATCTGGGAAAATATACGGAAAATCCTATTTTTCTAGAAGACGAAGGAAGCCAGAAGGGGGACTGGAGATGGGCCATAGGGGGCCCACACCACCCCCTGGCGCGGGCAGCCCTAGGTCGCGCCAGCAGGTGGTGTGGCCAACCTGGCCCACTCCAGGATCTCCTCTCTGGCGTATATTATCCTCCTGAAACCCTAAGACTCGGGGAGCAACCACAGAAAGATTTTGCCGCCTCTACGGGGCGAAAAACACCGAGAGAGAAAGATCTCTCCGGCAGACAAATTTCTGCCGAGGGAATTCCTTCCCGGAGAGGGGAGATCGTTGCCATCAACACCACCATCAAGCTAGACTTCATCGTGATCATCATCATCATCACCACCACCACCATCAGCAGCAGCAGCACCCTCATCACCATCTCCATATTGCTGTAACAATTGCGTTGAATCTTGCATAGTTCATAGGGGAAACTTTCCTGGTGTTGATTACTCCTTGTAGTTGATGCTATTGAGTAAACCATTGAATTATTGTTTATGTTTAGATTGTTATACATCATTATTCCATCTCTGATCATGATCCATATGATGTCTTGTGAGTAGTTCATTTTGTTCTTGAGGACATGGGAGAAGTCATGTTGTTAGTAGTGAAATTGTGTTGAGAAAGATTCAATAGTTTGATATTTAAGTTGTGGTGTACTTCTTCTAGTGGTGTCATGTGAACATCGACTACATGACAGTTCACCTATATGGGCCTAGGGGAATGCATTGTGTATTTGGCTACTAATCGTAGGGGTTGGGGAGTGTGAAACCTGAACCCCCATTAGGAAATCATTGCACAAGGGACGTAAGGGTCTTAGAGTTTAAAGCTGTGGTTAGGTTTCTACATTAATTACTTTCTTGTACTTACGGATGTTTGCAAGGGGTATAATCACAAGTATAAATTAGTCCTAGGAAGGTCGGTACATTAGCACAGGTTCACCCACACAACACTTAGCAAGCTAAAGAAGATTAATCAATTATATGAAGCGAAAGCACTTGACAGTCTTCCCATGTGTCCTCGAGAACGTTTGGTCATCTTAAGTAATACAATCGGCTTGTCCTTTGCTGCATAAAGGATTGGGCCACTTGCTGCATTTATTCCTACTGTCTTTTATTTACTCGTACTTTGTTTACTTGCTTTATCAAAAACCCCTAAAAATCCGTTTGCTAAGTATTTACAGAGAATTTCTGATCTATACCACTAGCCATCACCTTCTGCTCCTCGTTGGGTTCGACACTCTTACTTATCGAAAATACTGCGATACACCCCTATACTTGTGGGTCATCATGTATCACACTTAAACTTCTCTTGAAAATTGATGTGATGGATGTGTCAAAACTGATTGTGATGCCTTTTGTAGTTCTACAATGTATGTGTTTGATACTATGTTATGCTATATATTCGAGTTTGTGTTGTGATAATTGGAAGCACCATGTGTGATTCATATTATGAGTTTTTGTGAACTATGGTAAATTAGGGAACCCTAAATATAAAAAAAGTAGGCTAAATTGCTCCACCCAAAAATTATGCCGTGCATGGGCCACATACGATGTCACCATATTCTGTTGGGCACACACAACTGCCACGGCACCTAGTTAGTGCCGGCCTAAAATGGGGTCGAGGCGTTAACGTCGATATGTCGAGCCAAAAAAAAGCATCGCCTAAAAACTTTTCCTGACGCGTTATCTCTGGCGTCCTTTTTTGCTATTCTAGTGCGAGCACAGAGACTAGACATATGCCTCGACATTTATAAGTGCTAGAGCACATGATACATGTTGTAGTGTCACCTGTCAGATAAAGAAAATGAGCATCAACATAATGATACCCCTCCACCACCTCCCGTGAGAAAATCACTATGATAAAGGAAGAAATCCATCTCTTATGATTATGTCCCTTACATGAGTGAACATCTAAATGATACAGTAAAGGTGGAGTATCCAACCTCATATAAATAAGCCATTAAAAGTATGAAGTCGTCCAACTGGCGAGTTGTCATGGAAGATGAGTTGAAACCTATCTCAAATGATGTTTTGGACTTTGTAGAAGTTTCCAATAGTGCTAAAAGCATAGGCTACAAATAGGTCTACAAAATCAAGTATGACTCCAAAGGGAATGTCGAAAGGTTCAAGGCAATACTTGTGGAAAAATTCTTCAAGTAGAGAGAAAGAACAAATTACAATAAGATCTTCTCTCCTGTGTCATCTAAAGATTTTTTTTTAGAATCTTCATGGCTCTAGTAGCTCATTTCAACCTAAATTGCAGCAAATAGACGTTAAAACAGCATTTCTAAATGGGACTTAAAATAAGATGTTTACATGACTCAGTTGGAAGTTTTTTTAGAGACGCAATTGTCATGGAAGGAATGGAACATTTGGCGTGTCATCTAAAGAAATCCATCTATGGCTTGAAGCAGCCTTCAAGACAGTGGTATCTCAAGTTCGAGAAGATTATTAGAACTTTTGGTTTTACGAAAAATGTTGTGGACACTTGCATTTATGTCAAGTTTAAGGGCAGTAGGTTCACGATTTTAGTCCTGTATGTGGATGAAATTTTGTTGGCTTGCAGCGATAAAGATATGTTGCACGGGAATTTTCTGTCTTCTATATATGAATGATATCGGTGAAGCCTCGTATGTCCTTGACATAGAGATTCATCAAGATAGGTCTAATGATATGTTAGGACTATAAAAACGCATACTTTGAACGAGTACTAAAGAAATACAATATGCATAAGTGCTCAATCTCACCTGCTCTAATAGTCAAGAGAGATAAGTTTGAGACATTTCAATGTTTAAGGAACCAAATAGAAACTTATCAGATGAAGTTGGTTCCTTATGCTTTAGCTATCGAAAGCATTGTGTATGCATAAGTTTGAATGCGCCCTGACTTGGCTTTTATAACCGGGATGTTTGGCAGATTCTAATCATATCTAGGAGTAGACCACTGGAAGGCCGCAAAGAAAGTCTTGAGTTATATGCAAGACAGTCAAAACTACATGCTTACATATATAAGGTATGATAGCTTAGAATTTATTGGCTATTTACATGTTGATTATGCCGATTGTATAGACAGTAAGAAATCAATATTAGGTTATACGTTCACACTTGCTAGAGGAACAATAATGTGGAAAAGTTTCAAGCAAACAATAACTGTTTCATCTACCATACAAGCAAAATTTATAGCATGTTACAAGACCACTAGGCACGTTGTATGGCTAAAGAGTTTCATTCCTGAGCTTAAAGTGATTGACAATATTTCTAAACCACTTGTATTATACTGCGATAATGCACATGCAGTTTTCTATACGAGTAACAACAAGTCAAGTGTTGTTGTCAAGCACATTAACATAACGTATCATGTTGTGAAAGATAGAACCCAAGATCATACTATTGATGTTAGGCATATTATTAGTACTACTCGTATGCTTGTGGATCCTCTAACAAAGGCATACCACCCAGTATTGTTTGTAAGCATGTTTCTGGCATGAGATTACTAAAAGCCTTATGATTCTGAAATTAATAAAGGGATAACTATATGAACCTTTATTAATTCCTATGGAGAATGGTAAGATGAAGTTAAACCATCAAGTACAAATGTTGTCCATTTCAAAATAGGATGATATGCTATAAGTGTTGAGTTCGACGGCATTTCATTGGTTATTGTAACACCCCACTTTGGTATATTATTCCTATGGAGAATGGGAAGATGAAGTTAAACCTAACGATTAAGGGGAGTATATTGGTTGACCTGTAAGGTTTAACAGGAAACAAAGACAAACTCTAAACGATCTAAAACAGATCTAAAACATTAAGATAAGAAGAGAGCCCACAAACCAACGTTCCACCCCTCCTCGTATGTATCTTATGCGCCCTGATCAGGGTGCCAAAACCAACTCATGCTTCGGTCCCTGTCGCACTACACTATATAAAAGGGAGAGGATCCTGGCAGCGATCAATCTGATGAGTTCACGATCTTCTATACTTGCTCTGCTATATGCCCTCACCCTACCGATCTAGAGAGCCCATGAGGGACGGGAAGATCAACCTACATGCCGCCGGTGCTAGGGCAGTGTCGTAGGAGACCGGACGACATCCACACCTTCCCTAGAACATCTTCTTCGATGGTAGATCAAGGCTATATCACGCAGGCGGCGATGGCTTCATCCTCGACACCTGCACCCAGTAATGATCACTTTACCCCTCTACTTAACTGACTTTTGGATTTTTTCCAAGGGCATTCTAGTAATTATTTTGAAGTGATTCCAACTCTCAAAAATCACAAGCTCAATTATATATAATATACTCTGAGCACAAATTTATTTGAGCTACAGATCTTTTCTGGTAATTTATTAACCTAAACTAGGGTTTATTCCACTAGAAAATTCATATATAAATAAATAAAAGTGATAAAATCATGAAATAACTTTTGTTGGCCTTGTTTATGCGATGTAGGTAGTGTTGGGTCCGCAGCATAGAAAACAAAAAAATTCCTACGGTGTGAACTACACGCCAAGATCTATCTACTAGGTACAAAGCAAACGGGTGGACAAACATCCATAGAGAACTTACCCTCGTAGACAACGAGCTTTGTTAACAAGTAGGAACTCGTGGTTGATGTAGTCGTACACTTGCCGATCTCAAGATCGTGAGGAAGTCCGAGCGCCGCAACTCGGCAGCGCATCCGCACTCGCACACACGTTCAAGCCACCGGACAACCTCCACCTCCTCGCTCCAGCGATCCAGCGAAAGCAGCAACTCCTTCCAGACGAAATGGCACCGGGAACATGTATCTCGCTAATCCGAGACCATGGGGGAATAATTCTAGAGGGGGAGAGAGATCCTTCACAAGGAGGTGTGAGGAAGAAGGAGGGAATGGGTGGCCTTTTATAGGAGGAGGGGTGCCCCCTCTCTCCATGGCCGGCGCATGGGGGGTGACCCCTCACCTCCCCCATTCATGTGGTGGTAACTCCTCCACATTAAAATGCCTCTTCACATTCCCTTTTAAAGTCTCCACTTTAAATGCATTAAGTTTCTCCAAATTTAATGCTCTCTCATTTAATAAAACCCCTTTATTAAATTTATTCAGAATTTTGTTAATTACTTTAATTAACAAACATTCACATATAGCCCCTTGCAATATTTCAATATCACATGCAGAACCACCTTCTGCAATTTCACCCGAAACAATTTCCGGTTTCTATTGAAACAATTCCTGCGCTTTGCAATTCTTTCGTCTGAAACATATGTGCTCCAAAATGGTGTCCGGTAAATCTTAAGTGTGCCATCCTACGGTTCGCGAATAATGCAGACATGATCGAGACCCTTCTCCGATCAATAATCAGCAGCGGGACCTGGTGATCCATACTGACTCCTACACATTCAACGACGACTCCTGTGATCGTGAGAACCTTTAACGCTTGTAACTAAATCCCTTTGTCTCTCGATATATTACATGTCCGAGATTCGATCATCGGTATCTCCATACCTAGTTTGATCTCGTTACCTACATGCACTCTTTTCTTGTTCCCGTGATATAACATTCTAGTGATCACATCACTTGCTTGCAAGATATCCTAATGTGATATCACCGAGAGGGCCCAGAGTATATCTATCCGTCATTTGGATTGACAAATCCCACTCTTGATCCATGAGCCTCAACATAACACCTTCGTAGCACTGAACCCATCTTTATAGTCACCCTGTTACGGTGTGACGTTTGATGTTATCAAGATACCCTTCCGGTGTTAGCAATTAACATGATCTCATGGTCTAAGGATAAAGATTACTTCGTATGATGTTATAGCAATATAAACACAATGACTTGATCGTAATGCTATACTTCGGATGAATGTTCATCACATCATTCCACCAATGGTGTGACCTTGTTATTAACAACATCCAATGTCCATGATCAGGAAACCTTGATCATCCTGTTAATCAACAAGCTAGTCTATAAGAGAGGCATGACTAGGAACCCTTTTTTTTTATTAAACACACATGTATTGATGTTTCCTATCAATACAATTATAGCATGTAAAATAAACATCTATCATATATAAGGAATACATAATAACAACTTTATTATTGCCTCTCAGGGCATATTTCATTCAGTCTCCCACTTGCACTAGAGACAATAATCTAGTTCACATAGTGATAAATCTAACACCCATGGAGTTCTGGTGTTGATCATGTTTTGCTCTAGGGAGTACTTTAGTCAACGGATCTGCTACATTCAGGTCCATGTGCACTTTACAAATATTTATATCTCCATCCTTGACATGCTCGCGGATGGAGTGAAACCGGCGCTTAATATGCTTGGAATTCTTGTGAGACCTTGGTTCCTTTGCGTTGGCTATGGCTCCATTGTTGTCACAATAGATCACCATCGGGTCCAACGCACTGGGAACCACACCCAGTTCCGTAATGAACTCTTTCATCCAAACTGCTTCCTTCGCCGCTTCTAAAGCAGCAACATATTCCGCCTCCGTTGTTGATCTAGCCACCATAGGTTGTTTGGAGCTCCTCCAACTAAGTGCTGCTCCGTTCAAGAGAAATACGTATCCGGATTGAGACTTAGAGTCATCCGGATCAGTGTCAAAGCTAGCATCGACATAACACTTAGCGACTAGCTCTTCTTCACCTCCGTATATAAGAAACATATCCTTAGTTCTTCTCAAGTACTTAAGGATATTCTTGACCGCCATCCAGTGTTCCAAACCTGGATCAGATTGGTACCTACTAGTCAAACTAATAGCATGTGCCACATCTGGTCTTGTACATAGCATGACATACATTATAGAGCCTATGGCTGAGGCATAGGGGATCTTATCCATTATCTCTCTTTCTTCCGCCGTAGCCGGACTTTGAGTCTTACTCAATGTCTTGGCTTGCAACATAGGTAAGAACCCCTTCTTACTTCCGTCCATATTAAACTTCTTTAATATCTTATCAGGGTATGTACTCTGCGATAGCCCAATTAGGCGTCTTGATCTATCTCTATAGATTTTAATGCCTAATATATATGAAGCTTCACCAAGGTCTTTCATCGAAAATTTCTTTGTTTAGATAACTTTTAACCTGTTTAAAAGATCTAAATCATTTCAATCAATAATATGTCATCCACATATAATATCGAAATGCCACATTGCTCCCACTCACTTTCTTGTAAATACAAGCCTCTCCATAAGTTTGGACAAATCCAAACTCTTTGATCACCTCATCAAAGCGGAGATTCCAACTTCGTGATGCTTGCTTCAGTCCATAGATGGATCGCTGAAGTTTGCACACCTTATTAGCATCCTTAGGATCGACAAAACCCTTAGGCTGTATCATATACAACTCTTCTTCAATATTACTATTGAGGAACGCAGTTTTGACATCCATCTGCCATATTTCATAATCAAAATATGCAGCAATTGCTAACATAATCCTAACCGACTTAAGCATCGCTATGGGAGAGAATGTCTCATCGTAGTCAACTCCTTGAATTTGTCGAAACCCCTTTGCGACAAGTCGAGCCTTATAGATGGTCACATTACCATCAGCATCAGTTTTCCTTTTGAAAATCCATTTATTCTCAACGGCCTTTCGGTCGTGAGGTAAGTCCACCAAGTTCCAAACTTGGTTCTTGTACATGGATTCCATCTCGGATTTCATGGCTTCTAGCCATTTGTTGGAATCCGGGCTCATCATCGCTTCTTCATACGTCGCAGGGTCATCCATTTCATCAACCATGAAATTCTAGCAGGATTGCCGTGCAGTTCGGGAGCTGACGTGTCCTTGACTGCGAGGTTCGGTAGTGTCCTCTTCGGAGTTTCATGATCATTATCATTAGCTCTCTCTTCATCGGTGAAGTCAACTCGAAACAACTTCGGTGTGTACTCGCCATTCCATGAAGAAAAGGTTCAATAACCTCTTCGAGTTCTACCTTCCGACTACTCACACCTTTCGCGAGAAACTCCTTCTCAAGAAAGGATCCATTCTTGGCAACAAGGACCTTGCCCTTGGATCTGTGATAGAAGTTATACCCAATCATTTCCTTAGGGTATCCTATGAAGACGCATTTTTCCGCTTTGGGTTCGAGTTTATCCGGTTGAAGTTTCTTCACATAAACATCGCATCCCCAAACCTTAAGAAATGACAGCTTAGGTTTGTTTCCAAACCATAATTCATACGGTGTCTTTTCAACGGATTTAGATGGTGCCCGATTTAAAGTGAATGCAGCTGTTTCCAGTGCATAACCCCAAAATGACAGAGGTAAGTCAGTCAGAGACATCATAGATCGAACCATATCCAATAAGGTAAAATTACGACGCTCCGACACACCATTACGTTGTGCTGTTCCGGCAGGCGTGAGTTGTGAAACTATTCCACAGTCTTTCATATGTGTGCTAAACTCGTAACTAAGATACTCTCCTCCACGGTCAGACCGCAGAAATTTGATCTTTCTGTTACGATGATTTTCCACTTCATTCTGAAATTCTTTGAACTTTTCAAAAGTTTCAGACTTGTGTTTCATCAAATAGATATACCCATATCTACTCAAATCATCCGTGAAAGTAACAAAATAACGATATCCACCTCGCGCCGACATACTCATTGGTCCACATACATCAGTGTGTATGATTTTCAATAAATCTGTCGCCCGTTCCATTGAACCGAAAAACGGCGTTCTAGTCATCTTGCCCATAAGGCATGGCTCACATGTATCAAATGATTCAAAATCAAGTGATTCCAAAAGTCCATCAGAATGGAGCTTCTTCATGCGTTTAACGCCAATATGACCTAGACGGCAGTGCCACATATATGTAGATATATCATTATCAAGTTTAATCCTTTTAGCATCAACATTATGAATATGCGTAGTACTGCTATCGAGATCCAACAGAAATAAACCATTCAACATAGGTGCATGACCATAAAAGATATTATTCATATAAATCGAACAACCATTGTTTTCAGACTTAAATGAATAACCACTTTGCATCAAACACGATCCGGATACAATGTTCATGCTCATGGGCACCAAATAACAATTATTTAGGTTTATAACTAATCTCGATGGCATATGGAGAGGCAGCATTCGGCGATCACATCAACTCTTGATCCATTGCCGACCCGCATCTTGACCTCATCCCTTGCTAGTTGTCGCTTGTTCCGCAGCCCCGAACCGAGTTACATATATTAGCAACCGATCCGTATCAAATACCGGTGCTACTGCAGTACTAGTCAAGTACACATCAATAACATGTATATCACATATACCTTTGTTTGCCTTGCGGACTTCTTGTCCGCCAAATACTTGGGCGATTCGCTTCCAATGGCGATCCTTGCAATAGTAGCACTCGATTAGGACTTAGGGCCAGCTCGGGGTTTCTTTTTGGCAAGGCGGAGACTTGCCACCCTTCTTTCCCTTGTGCTTGCCTTTCTTGTCCTTCTTGAAACCGGTGGTCCTATTGATCATCAACACCTGATGTTCTTTCCTAATCTCCACTTCTGCAGTCTTAAGCATTGATAGAAGCTCGGGAAGAGACTTCTTCATGCCCTGCATATTATAGTTCATCACGAAGCTCTTGTAGCTAGGTGGCAGAGATTGGAGAACATGATGTATGCCTAATTCAATGGGAATCGTTATTCCCAAGGACACAAGCTTATCGGCGTACCCAGACATTTTGAGTACGTGCTCACTAACGGAGCTGTTTTCCTCCATCATGCAGCTAAAGAACTTTTCTGTAGCATTATAGCTCTCTACGGCAGCATGGGTATCGAAAATCATTTTCAATTCTCCCATGGTATCAAAGGCATTGCCATTTTCGAAACGTTTTCGAAGTTCTGGCTCTATCCCATACAGTAATTCATAGCCCAGTTGGTGAAGTTGCTACCATTCGCAGCAAGTTTCTCTTTCTCCATGAACACATTGAAATTAAAAGCAGGTGGTGCCATCTACAACAGAATTTGTAAAGTATATTTAGACTAATTTTATGATAGATTGAGTTCAACTAATCCAAATTATTAATGAACTCCCACTCAAAAACGACATCCCTCGTGTCCTTTTGGTGATTACATGAACCAAATCCACTACACCAAGTCCGATCATCACGTGAGTCGGTGTAGCTTCAAAGGCAAGCATCTATATGGGCATCATATCAACTATATGACTCATGCTTAACCTTTTGGTCCGTGTTCCGAGGCCATGTCTGTACATGCTAGGCTCGTCAAGTAAGAACCTTAGTATTTGCGTGTGTAAAACTGTCTTACACCCGTTGTATGAAAGCGTAGAGTTGAAAACACCCGATCATCACGTGATGCCTCAAAACACGATCCACAAAACGGTGCATACTTAAGAAAGAACACATTTTATCTTGATATCTAAATGAGGGATCATCTTATAATGCTATCAAACGCGCCAAACTAGCAGTATAAGATGCTAACATCTAATGTGTGAAGTGAGATGATATGGTCCATGCATTTGATCTCTATCATTTGCATCGTGGTATGATCTCTATCATTCCTTTGTGTGTAAGGCCAAGGTCTATGGAACTTACACGTTAAGTGAGTTGTAAGAGTATCTACCATACATCTACATACAACAATACCATATCAAAACACTAGCCCAGCAACGATCTAAACTACACGCCTCTAATTTATCAATTGCAAGTTTTACGTGGCTTAGGGCTTTCGGAGATAGAACCTGTCTAACCTACGAACATGAACCACAACGAGGATAACCAAGTTATTAGCAACTCGTTGTAAATCAGATATTGACTATAGTAGGAGAGACACACACCCGCCAGCCACTTATGCAAAACAAGTTGCATGCCAGTCGTGGAACCGGTCTCATGTACGATAACATGTAAGGTTGGTTCGGGCCGCTTCATCCCACTATGCCACCAATATCCAAAATACATAGAAGATGCAATAGCATGATCATCATCGCCCACATATCAACCATATGTGTACTACCCGTGCAAAGCACCTACGCATAGATCGCTCGATACCCTTTGTTGGGTCTGCAGCATAGAAAACAAAAAAATTCCTACGGTGTGAACTACACGCCAAGATCTATCTACTAGGTACAAAGCAAACGGGTGGACATACATCCATAGAGAACTTACCCTCGTAGACAACGAGCTTTGTTAACGAGTAGGAACTCGTGGTTGATGTAGTCGTACACTTGCCGATCTCAAGATTGTGAGAAAGTCCGAGCGCCGCAACTCAGCAGCGTATCCACACTCGCACACACGTTCAAGCCACCGGACAACCTCTACCTCCTCGCTCCAGCGGAAGCAGCAACTCCTTCCAGACGAAATACCACCGGGAACATGTATCTCGCTAATCCGAGACCATGGGGGAATAATTCTAGAGGGGGAGAGAGATCCTTCACAAGGAGGTGTGAGGAAGAAGGAGGGAATGGGTGGCCTTTTATAGGAGGAGGGGGATGCCCCCTCTCTCCATGGCCGGCGCATGGGGGGGTGACCCCTCACCTCCCCCATTCATGTGGTGGTAACTCTTCCACATTAAAATGCCTCTTCACATTCCCTTTTAAAGTCTCCACTTTAAATGCATTAAGTTTCTCCAAATTTAATGCTCTCTCATTTAATAAAGCCCTTTTATTAAATTTATTCAGAATTTTGTTAATTACTTTAATTAACAAACATTCACATATAGCCCCTTGCAATATTTCAATATCACATGCAGAACCACCTTCTTCAATTTCACCCGAAACAATTTCCGGTTTCTATTGAAACAATTCCTGCGGAATTCTTTCGTCTGAAACATATGTGCTCCAAAATGGTGTCCGGTAACTCTTAAGTGTGCCACCCTACGGTTCGCGAATAATGCAGACATGATCGAGACCCTTCTCCGATCAATAATCAGCCGGGACACGGAGATCCGTCTTGACTCCTACACATTCAACGATGACTCTGTGATCGTGAGAACCTTTAACGCTTGTAACTAAATCCCTTTGTCTCGATATATTACATGTCCGAGATTTGATCATCGGTATCTCCATACCTAGTTTGATCTCAATTCTGACATGCACTCTTTTCTCGTTCCGTGATATAACATTCTAGTGATCACATCACTTGCTTGCAAGCTATCCTAATGTGATATCACCGAGAGGGCCCAGTATATCTATCTGTCATCGGATTGACAAATTCCACTCTTGATCCATGAGCCTCAACATAACACCTTCAGAGCACTGAACCCATCTTTATAGTCACCCATTACGGTGGCGTTTGATGTTATCAAGATACTCTTCCGGTGTTAGCAATTAACATGATTTCATGGTCTAAGGATAAAGATTACTTCGTATGATGTTATAGCAATATAAACACAATGACTTGATCGTAATGCTATACTTCGGATGAATGTTCATCACATCATTCCACCAATAGTGTGATCTTGTTATTAACAACATCCAATGTCCATGATCAGGAAACCTTGATTATCCTGTTAATCAACAAGCTAGTCTATAAGAGAGGCATGACTAAGAACCCTTTTTGTTTATTAAACACACATGTATTAATGTTTCCTATCAATACAATTATAGCATGTAAAATAAACATCTATCATATATAAGGAATACATAATAACAACTTTATTATTGTCTCTCAGGACATATTTCTTTAGGTAGGTGTTCTAGATGGCTACCATGCATGATCGTGTGCCACATGTGTTGCATATGTTCTAACGATACACAGGTTTCCTGAAGGCTACGTCCACCACGAACGTGCCCAAGCCTGAAAGGCGCATCAGTATGCAGACTGATGCGGCCATTGCCGCCTACATGTGACCAAATAGCGTCAGTGACAGCGTCTAGCTAGGACCGCTGGTCCTGCATCTTCGACGAGAGGGGAGCCGCATCGATTCCACTGTGCATCTGCATGATTGCATCCGCTCGTTTCTCCTTATCTTGTCTGTGAGAGGAGAGCTTCTTTGGTTCTACTTAAGGCCGTGCCAGCAAGAACCGACGAACAACAGCGGAGCTTGGCAGAGCAGAGTGAGTGCGATCATGGCGCCCATGCCCATGCCCATGAGTGTCGAGGAAAACGCAGTGAGCGGGAAGACGGTGTGCGTGACCGGCGCCGGCGGGTTCATAGGGTCGTGGCTCGTCAAGCTGCTCCTCTCCCGCGGCTACGCCGTCCATGGCACCCTCCGCGACATCGGTACACAGTGCAACTTGTTTCACTCGAAGCATGATACCATCCATGGTTGCTTAGATGACAAGATGACCTTCATGCATGTTTCATCCTCTTGGCATTTCAGGTGACAAGAAGACCGCCCATCTAAGGCGCTTAGATGCTGCTGCTGATAACCTCAAGCTTTTCAAGGCTGATCTTCTGGACTACGATGCAATGGCAGCTGCCATTGCTGGATGCCAGGGAGTTTTCCATGTCGCCACCCCTGTTCCTTCACAAAAGATAACTGATCCAGAGGTAAGCAACCATCATACTTGCTTGGAATGAAAATGGAGGGAAACCCCAGCTGAGTGCGACTACACTTGTTTTCTTATTTCTAGTGGAAATGAAAATGAAAATCGAAGAAAAACAGGGGAACACTTAGCACTGCAGAAACAAAGCCCACGTCGATATGAAGCGAAACTTCGCCTGAACTCAAAAAATCTTGAACCATAAAGGAAAACACAATCAAAGTAACAAATTTAAATCGCTATGATGACTACAAATATTATTTTGCGTGGTACGCTGATGCATATTATATGGATTCTTGTATAAATGGTATTTTCCTATTCGCCTTGCCAAATATTCTACGTATTTCTATTGGTTTTTGTAGACATGTTATAAGTAAAAAATCAGAGTCAAAGTTAAGTGTTTTGTTACCGGAAAATGTCAAACATGTACTCCCTCCGTCCAGAAATAAGTGACTTGTTCGTATATGTAAACGTGTTTTATTGTATAGATACATGCGAATCTAGACAAACTCAAGTCACTTATTTCTGGACAGAGGAACTATTATATTTTTGGACGGAGTGAATATCATAGATAATATATAATAATTAAGGTGGTACTATATTATTGTCCAATGACAACTTAGTATGGGTTTGGCGAGGAGAATTACGGGACACATGGGAAGGATTCTGGTGATAAACGAAAATATTTGCACGTACAGATATGGAAATTTTCTTTTATGTACCCTGGTGTTCCGCCAGAAAATGGCATACCGCTTCAGCGCTTCCACTAGAATTTTTTTACTTCCGTTTCCATTATTTAAACTTCTATGTTCATTTCATATTTGCGCCTTCACGTTTTTCATGATACCGACGGAAAGTCTGCACCTAGTTTTCATCCTAATACTTGGGTTGTGTGTGTATACCCTCCGTGCAGAGGACGGGAGTGATTTATCACCGTAGCAGGGTTTTTTTTCTCTTTTTTTTGGCTGTTGGTGAGGCTCGGTGTTCAGTATCTTCGCAATATTAATATAATCCTTTGTCGAGAAAATCTAGGGAAGAGAGATAGCTTTCGAGATGATTTTTTCTGTCAAGCCCCGGCTTATATATGTGCATTAACTTCTACTTAAAATATTCCTAACCATGGTAATAATCTGAAATATATTGTCTAACATACACACAGTTACAAATGCTGGGCCCTGCTGTTACCGGAACCACCAATGTGCTCAAGGCCGCCTCGGCCGCAAATGTCCAGCGAGTGGTGGTGGTGTCATCCATGGTCGCCGTCGAGATCAACCCGAAAGACTGGCCCCATGGCAAGATCAGGGATGAGAACTGCTGGTCAGACCAAGAATTTTGCAGGAGCATAGAGGTAACCCGACAGTAGTGGTTCCCTTTTTTTTGGGAAGGGAGCATATATTAATATCACGAGATACCAATTACACCTAGTCTCTGCAACAACGCATTACCCTAATGGTATTATGGATGCACACAACCAACAAAAGAAAGAAGAATTATAGAAAAAAAGAAAGTCTCACTTTAGTGATTTATGCCCTACAACGCCTCCAAGAAAGTGGTACCCTCCCATGTATTTATCGAGACAAAAAAATTGGCAATAACATTGACTACACCATTTTTGCACCGTGTGTGCATGTGCAGAGCTGGTACCCTGTTGCCAAGATCGCGGCAGAGGCGGCGGCGCTCCAGTATGGGCGGGACACCGGGCTCGACGTGGTGACCCTCAACCCGTCGCTGGTGTTTGGTCCCATGCTCCAGCCGACGGTCAACGCCAGCAACCAGTTCCTCATCTACTTCCTCAAAGGTTTAAGCAGGGCGCCGGATTCTATTATCCTTCCATGCTCCGTCTCTGGATTCATTCACGTGTTTTGAACAGTGTATGTTGGCATGTGCAGGAGGTCCTGATCTGATAAGGGACAAGCTGTGGCACCTCGTCGACGTCCGCGACGTCGCCGAGGCGCTGCTCCTGGTCTATGAGGCGCCCAGAGCCGCAGGCCGGCACATCTGCGCGCCTCACTTCATCACCGCCCGGGAACTGCTGGGCATGCTCAAGAGCATGTACCCTGGGTACCCGTACTTAGCCGAGTAGGACTGTTTGATCCCCTGATATATGATTCACCATACATTCGTTATTGGTTTCAGCAACGACGATGAGATAAGAGATGGATGCTGGGGCCAACGGTGAATTAATTCGTTTGTGTGTTTGGCAGGGAGAGCATCTGTGACATGGATCACCCGGCTCCGATGACCTCCGGCAAGCTGGAGAAGCTGGGGTGGAGCTGCCGGTCGCTGAGCGACACCATCACGGACGCTGTTGAGTTCTGCATGGAGGCTGGGTTTCTTGAGGACGCCGAGGATGGCGCGCCATGCCATTTCCCCCCTCTTTTAAACAAAGTCTAAGGGCAGGGCAGGGCAGGACAGAAGGTGGTCGCGCGCGAGCAACTCTGCTGCTGCTCTTCTATTACTGCTACTTACAAGTTTTAATAACCGTGTGTTGCTATGATGCGCGCGGAGATATTGTATTGTTTAACTTTGGTTTGCTATCTATGGATCTTTGCGTCACCAAGATAATAAAAGTTTATGTATGAACACATTGCTTAATTTGGTTTGCTGTCGTGGACGCTCTTGTCAACTAAGCTAGAAAAAACTAAAAGCTAGCTAGTGTAGAGTTCTCCCGAGACGTGCGCCTAGCTGAGCCAAGATAAATACGAAGAGTGAATAAGGATGGTGCCAAGACAAGTAGTAATAAGGATGGACATAGTAAATCCGGGATATGATATAGTAATAGATGGCATTTGTATTGTACCGAAGATCGAAGAGATCAACCCATTATGGGACCCTTGGAAAGGAGTTCCAAGAGTCGCTATCCCAGCTTGGAAGATACCATGGGAAGGAGTCCAAGCCTCTGTATCGTCCTTCGGATAGGTCCCAAACTTCGCATGGATAGAGCAGCTATGACAGTGATTTCGAACTTATTAATCTGTTGAGAGAATTAGAGGATGCTAGAAGTAGTAATTCTAAATGAAAAGAACAATAATAATAATCAAAAATTGGCTGTGGAGCATGACCTAGGAACTACAACACCCTTATGTCTTACTTGGCATGATGTTGTATCTGGTGATGAACCTCTTAATTATTTTCAATCTAGGAAAAGCAAGAAATGTGCAAGGAAAAGTATAATTGTTATGTCTAGACCTTTGACTAGGAGTCAAGGAAAAAATTACCATGTCTGCCCTGGCCCCTAGCAGATCCGGTAGGAGTAAGAAATTGCCTGATAGATATAAATGATTGTTAGAATATGGATTACTACGGGGGTAAGTAAGAATGCAATTTCTGCTTGCCTCACTGACACTATTAGAGATTTTGGTTTGGATATTACTGCCTTGCAAGAAACTATGAAAAATATTACGATACAACATTTTCCAGAAAAAAATGACCCTTCTAATGAGTTATTTTGGAAATGGATACCTTCTATGGGAAAGTATGGTGGGATTTTATGTGGTCTTAAGTATGAAACCTTGGAGGTACAAACTATTAAAATTGGGTGAATTTATGATTCTGGTAAACCTTTGGGATAAAAAGAAAACTTGTAGATAGGCTTTTATATGTGTATATGGACATGCTCATGAGGAAATAAAACCGGATTTTCTTTCTGAATTGTCATACTTTTGCAATGGGATTGATGTACCCTTTATTATTGGTGGTTATTTTAATAAGATAAGACATCTGGGTGAAAAGAACAAACCTACGGTGTTGGCTTACTCTTCTGAGGTTTTTAACATTGTAATTCATTCCTTGGCTTTGTGATAAATTCATATGAAAGGTGGCATATTCACTTGGTCTAACAAACAAAAAAAATCCTAATCTAGAAAAGTTGGATAGGGTCTTGATGTCCCTTGAGTGGGAAGACCTTTTTCCTCATGTAGTGGTGAAAAAATTGTTAGAAATAAATCGGATCACAATCTATTGGTTATTGGTTCCGGTGACAATCCTTATGATAAGAAACAAAAGGAATTCAAATTTGATAATTCTTAGTTAAAACTTTCTAAATTTTATGATATGGTGAAAGAAATTTGGAAAAACCTATTAGGGTGTAGATATTATTGATATTTTTAATACCAAGTTGAAAAGAGTGAAAAAATATCAAAAGGATGGGGTGGAAATAAATATGGTAAAAATAAAAATAAAAGGCTAGAGGTGAAAGAAGAATTACAAATATTGGAACGTTGGTAGCCCATGTCATTGTCAAAGTTTTCATACTGTGCTATAATTGTATCAAGTGGAAACACTGATACAGATATAGTATGTAAACAAACCAAGTCCCTAGTAGCCTCTTTTTATACTAGTTCGTTGGGCAACTGATGATCAAGGTTTCCTGATCATGGAGTATTTATGGCAGTTAATAATAAAGTCATATCATTAATGAATGATGTGATGGACATTACCCTATATAAGTATTGCAACATGATCGAGTCAAAAAATTCATCATTGCAATAGTTAGAAGCGTAGTATCCTTCTTCTTTGACCGTGAGATCATATCAATCACTATCATCCGATGTTGCTTTGACTGGATCAAACGCCATGTACATAACTGGCTGACAATAACGATATATGTTGGGTATTTCAGAGGGATAGATTGAGGCCTATGTATCAAGATCCGGATTTGTTCATCTGAGTGACGGGAAGATACATACGACCGACTCGGTGAGATTACATCCATAATGTTGCAACATATGACTAGGTCACAGGGATGAAATAACACGGTGACGAGTAAAACAACACTTGTCGACAACGAGATTGAACAAGGTATATAATACCAATGATCAGATCTTGGACAAGTCAAGTATCAAAATAACAAAGGGAATTGGACTTGATGTTTGTGATTCAAATGACATTAAACATCGTGGAATGCACAGAGGTCATTATGGGCATCCCGGTCTCGCTAATGATCATTGATATGAGAGGTGTCTTGATCATGTCTGTGATGTTTACGAACCATTAGGGTAACACGCTTAAGGGTACGATGACACTTGGAGATCATTATGGAATCATCGGAATCATAGGAAGAACCAGAAGAGAAAACCGGAAGTGTTCCATGAGAGAACTGGAATCATTCTGGGAGGATCCGAAGTTGTTCGGAATGAACCGAAAAGTGTTTTGGGTCAAAAGGGATTTAATAATATGTATTTAGTATTAATTAATAGAATTAATATTAAATATATATTTAAAATTGAATTTTAAAAGGTAACTTCCCTAATGGGTCAAATTCCCGAAGGGAACAAGCCCATGAGGGAAACGGCCAAGGGAGGCCAAGTCGCCGCCCTAGGGCCACACCTGGTCGTCCAAGTGCCGCGCGCAGGGTGGGGGCGCCTTGTCCTGGCTGGCTGCCCCCCTCCCCCTATGGCGCCTCCTCCTCCTTTAGTCCCACCCCGGAACTTGGGGGGAAATGTGTCTCCCCTCTTCCCTATATAAAAAGGGGCATAGGGGTGGGACATACACACAACAATTGATATATTCTCTAAGACAGTTTCCTTAGAAAATCTCTCTCCCTCTCTCTCATGTGTGGTTCTTATGATTGGAACCACATACGGGGATAGATCTCTCTCTCTCTCTCTCTCTCTCTCATCGCTATTGCGCTAGCGCGGTTCCTAGAAGGACTATACACGCAAGAAGCAACACTATTGCGGCACACCGTTCTGATGTGGGGATTTCAGCCAAAAGATCTACTTTCGCACTCTCGGTGGGGATCAGGGAACCGGAGGTTGTCATCATACACCGAATGTGTGTGAAACCACAGGGTGCTACCACTAGTGGCACCCGGATTGTCGTTGAAGGACCAGGGGTGACTTGCGAGGTGCTTTGCGACCTTGAGGTCGGCTACGAGTATGACTACATCTTCCATGTTCCCCGTGGAACGTTAACCTCTTTCGGTATACAAGGATATATTACCGAAACACTCTCCGTTACAGGATTACTCCTAGATAGATCTTGGGCTATGTGTGTTTTGCCGTACATTTTTTTTGTTTTCTGTCGCGGAACCCCTCCAAGTCCCTCCCGCCACTGGACCACGACGTCGACTCCTCTCCCTCATACTCCAGTTGGTCCTCCTCGGACGACGACTACGGAGGCTGGCAATGTTGTCGCTGCCAACGATGTCGAGGTCTCTACCTCCGGTGTAGCGGCAACCTCGTATATCTTCAACGAGGAGATCATCCATATCTCCTCCAACGACGAGGAGAAGTAATTATATGTGTTGTCTTTATGTTGTATGGAAACAAGATCAACAAAGTTGTAATATCTATGGAAAGATGATCATTTTATATTGCCCACGGTTCTTACTTGAAGAGTTTTCTGGTATGTTACTCAACGCACGCGATTTCCTATATTCATTGCAATTGATTTTTTTTAAATCGCATGTGAATCATTTGGTCGTCATATCTTCACACGAATTTACAATTTCGTTCGAAATGTGAACTCTCGTAATGTTCGCGAGTTCTCCTCGCCTATAAAACGGCTCATATAATCTTCAAGCTAGTTGTCTCTCACATCTGCCCCATGCCTCCCTGCGAATCCCCTCCCTGTTACATCAACCTATCGCGACGTTTGATGGGGAGGAGGAGCATTTCTCACAACACGTGATGGGGGATACGGCATCGACCTCACGAGGTCCTACCCGAAGGAGGATCACGCTCCAGAGGAGCAGGAGCACCCTCATGTCGTGACATCGGAGGAGTTGATGGGTGGCAGCTCAGTAGATGAGCTGGTGGACGGGATGCGGGAGGAGGACTTGCAGAAAAATATGGTGGTGGAGGACTCCATCGCGTCACATTGCCACCCTTACTAACAGGATGGCGCATGACCGTAGATTGTTGCATTTGGGTTGCCCGTCGGAGAAATGAGATTATACCGTCCATGGTAGATACCATGTGCATCAACCCATCCTGTATGATGCTCGGAGATTCGTGCAGTTTTTTTTCCAAAACATAACGAAACATGATGATAGAAGTGTCACACTAACCGACGGTGGATTACCCACACACAAAAAACCGACGGTGGATCAATGCACGGTTGACATTGTGCACGATACCACCCCAGGGAACTTTGCATGATCCTGGTCCCCCTTCTCTGGTTCTAAATATTCGTACGCACTTTGAGCGCAGTGCAACGATGATCGATGCAGTTGCACGCTGGAGTTTCAGATTGTTTATTTCCATGCTGATCCTTAATTTGAGCACCAGACCTAGAGCTCCACATGAGTGCCAGTCACATTAAGGTTCCGATCTACGGGTCCCCCGAAGTTGTGGAGATAAACTAGTGCCGCCGATTCGTACGCTTGTGCCCTGGAAAGCTCGCTCCAGCTCGCTATCGGTCTTGGCTGCTTCCTGGCGCCGTAGCTTTCCATCTCCTAGCAACCACAGACGAAGAAGAGTGCCGGCCGCTCGCGTGCCATCTGCCATGCCTGGAGTCGCAGGGGAGACGGTGTGCGTGACCGGCGCCGGCGGGTACATCGCGTCGTGGCTCGTGAAGCTCCTCCTCGCCCGCGGCTACACCGTCCACGGCACCGTCCGCGACCTCGGTACGTGCGCTTGCACCTCTCTTGTCACTGTGCACTCTAGATCATCTCGGTTCTCAGCTCCGGATCACCTAGGATTCCCCGGAAAAGCTCCATCGTGCTGGTATAGGTGCTGTTTGGGTGTTGTGCCCACCGTGGGCAGCAGGGACATAGGTATATAGCTTGTGCTGTTTTCCTTTTGGAGGTGAAGACAGGGAGCATATTTGCAGCCTCTGAAACAGAGGTCGTCGCCGGCCGTGGCTCTAGCGGCTCGGAAGGAGAGCCGCCGGCGAACCTCCGGTTGCGAGGGAGGTTAAGAAGATCTACTGACTTGTGTTCGTTTGTTTTGGGCCTTGGCGCTCTACTGACTTCTGTTCTGTATTTCAGTCCTGATGAAGACAAGTGCATATTGTTTTCAGTGTTTCTCTTCTTTTATAGTATACCATCTTTCGAAATAGATAGCTCGATGTATCTGTTTTCTGTTAAAAAAATCGCTTATATTTGTGGTGTCATAAGCTGGTAAATAATCCTGATCATGATTCAGGTGAGAACAAGACCGGCCATCTGAGGTCGTTAGAGAATGCATCTGAAAATCTCAAGCTTTTCAAGGCCGATCTCCTCGACTATGATGCGATGGCGGCCGCGATAGCGGGATGCCACGGGGTTTTCCATGTCGCCTCTCCGGTTCCTAAGGCGAATCTGACTGATCCAGAGGCAAGTTTTACACTTGTAATAAGATGTTTTTCTATGACATGGTTCAGAGTGTAATCTCTTAGCTTGACTGTATGACATACACAACCATACAGCTTGAAGTCGTGCGTCCTGCTGTAGCTGGTACCAAAAATGTGCTGGAGGCTGCATCCGCCGCCAAGGTTCAGCGAGTGGTCGTCGTGTCATCCATAGTGGCCGTCGACATCAGCCCGAAAAATTGGCCCACCGACAAGATCAAAGATGAGAACAGCTGGTCAGACGTAGAATTTTGCAGGAATAACGAGGTACTGCTAACTGCTAGTAGTAGAGTAGCCGAGAAGCACAATTTTTTTGGTGGGATCTTAAATCCAACGATCCCCCACATACTTCTGAATTCTGATTCCGTTATCTTCCCCATGGTTGTGCAGGACTGGTACTCAGTTTCCAAGATCACGGCGGAGAAGGCGGCGCACGAATACGGGCGGCAGACCGGCTTGGACGTGGTCACTCTCAACCCAGCGGTGGTGTTTGGTCCCCTGCTGCAGCCAACGGTGAACGCCAGCAGCCAGTTCCTCATCTACTTCCTGAAAGGTGGTTCTTTCAGTAGTCATCATCTCACGCTCACAAGAACCTTGTTTTCTCATGTTTTGAGGAGTGTTGGTGTCTGCAGGAGGGCCTGACAGGATGAGGGACAAGCTGTGGCACATCGTCGACGTGCGCGACACCGCTGACGCTCTTCTCCTGCTCTACGAGGCGCCTGAGGCCTCCGGCAGGCACATCTGCGCGCCACATATCATCACCGCCCGGAACCTGACGGGGCTGCTGAAAAGCACGTACCCTGAATACCCTCACATCAGCGAGTACGCACAGGCCCCTCCTTCCCTCTCGTGCAATGGGACGCTGGATTGTCGAGCACTGGCTGACTACGTCCACTGTGGCAAAATTGCAGGGACAGCATCGATGACATGGATCACCCGGCGCCGATGACGACGGACAAGCTGAAGAAGCTGGGGTGGAGCTGCCGGTCGCTGGAGGAGACCATCGCCGACACCATCGAGTTCTGCCATCAAGCCGGGTTTCTGGACGATGTCGAGGGGGCGGCGCCATGGCGTTTCCCTCCTGTTTACAACAAGATTTAGGTTCAGTGACACCGAGAGCTTAGGGGGCAGCAATGAAGTTTCAGTTCAATAAGGTCCCGACCATTTAAATTTAGAAGGTTTCTCACGTTAGCTCACTGGACGCTGCCCCTCCCAGTGACATATTCATATATGGTGTAGTTTTGTGTAACGAAGCCATGCAAAAACTTTCCCGCGATTCAAAATTCCAGTTGTTCCCACGATCCCAAAGATTGATTGTTTGGCGGAATTTATGTTGCTATAACTAGCATTATGGCTCTCGCAAATGTGAGGGCATTGACTTAGTTGTGTCAAAAGTGATTGAGATATAATATTCATATTGTGCTAAAATAATACCAATTCGTAATCATAAAATGCTTCTTAATATATGCCACATGTGAATGGAACATTTATATAACCTCTGTAGAGAATGTCCTGTGATATTTCTGGCAAAAAAATTATCATATATTTTATATAGAGAGTGTTTGACCATTATGTTATTTGTAAAGACATGGTACTATTGATGATGTGTGTGTTTTGTGTATGGTAATACATCACTACATCTAATTATAATTTTGACCACGATTTTGCCAGAGGTCTTATCTTAGATGAGTACGCGATGTCAACCTTTAGTTTGTCGGTTAGTGCATCTCCAAAGATCAGATAATGTGCATACAAATGTTAATGAAAGAATAAGTGCATGTTACATGAATCATAAGAATTTTTAATCCCAACAAACAACTATACAAAGCATACACGACACGGATGCATCATATGAAGAATCTATAATCCGAACAAAAATAAGAAGAAACACAAAAGGGTAGATATTTAGACAAGTACTACCAGAGAACAGAGAGCAAGACTACAGAGCGCTCTTCAGTTATGTAGATTACTATGAAACATTATGAATAGATTATTCTTATTCTCAGACTGCTCTCTTAGCTATTACCAATTCAAGTTTCAAGTTGTATATAAGCTTAAACCCATTAGCGATAAAAAGGATATATAAACTGAATTCTTGTAATCACAAATACTATAGTAATGAGGAAAAAACTTGTAAGCTAAATAGGGATGTCATGGTCCATATTATCTTGTGTAATATATTTGTCCAAATCTTCAACATTGTTGTCGTGGAGCTCAACCTCATTCTCATCGTGCCCATAATCATCATTGTGCTCTTTCAATACTTCATCTTGGTCATGTGAAATCGGGCTCAATGTTTGGGTCAAAGGAGGATCACTCAATACCTCTTGGTTTAAGGGTGGGGGACTCCTAGAATCCAATGGGGAGGCAAGACGGTTCAAGTCCAAAGGCAGCAAACTATCAACCTTCTTGGTGGCAAATAGCTCAAGAGCCTTGTCTAGTGATTCGGCCACCACCTTCTTGTATGCAACCCAACGGGCATCGAAAGAGATACGCATGGTCTTCCAATGGATATGCATTCCCAAACCCACATTATATCTTCCCTCCAACTCAACAACATCACTTGGGTCCATCCATTTCAATTCTATCCTCACTTGCTGCAAGACCTCGGCATAGGTGGGACTACGCTCAAACACCATGTCTATCTCATCCGGGTCCAGTTCTATGTGGCCTTTCAAAAATGCATCCTTGTCCACATAATGAACATGAACAATTCTTGTCATACCTAACACATAGGATAATATGGTCATTAACTACCCATGGCAAGATGAACAAAAATATACTAGTCATATTACCAAACAATTTATCTAACAAGAACACCCTCCCTTACATGAGCAAAGCCTAACCCTAATCCTAGCCACCATAACTTTCCAATAAACCAAACTCTAACATTCCAACAACCCTAAAGCTAACTAAATGCTTCATAGACACCATTCTACCCAATATTGGCCAATGAACCCAACAAATTTTCAAACATTTCTTCCCAAAACGTATTTTTAGGGTTTCAACCCAAATCCCACCAAAATGAAAGATTTCAATCGGTCAAAACAGAGGGAATTGAGGGATGGTACCTCTAGCAGCCAAGGAGGGGTCAAAATCCACCAAATAAGCTTCCAATCTGAGGGATTTGAGGAAGGGAGGAGAGAGGGCCACCACCTTGTTCTTCTCTATTCCTGGGACGAGCTGGATGGAGTGGGTCGGGGTGGGGAGGGGGCCCGCGCGCCTGATGCTATGTCTCAATGTGTAGCGCCTAAGGGAAAGACGATACACATTGAGGCATAGCGCCTAGGCATTACACGGCCAGGCTTAACGCCTCGGCGCTACACGGCCTGGGTGGGGACAGGGCGGGTCAGGCGGCCGCCACGCTGGCAGGGGCATAGCGCCTAGGTGACGGGCGCTACACAGTAGAGCATAGTGCCTATGCATTCGGCGCTACTCAAAAAGGTTAGTGGAGTGAAATACTTTTGGCCAGAGTTAATTTTGTGAAATCCTTTTGACTTTAGGTCATTTTTGTCCATTCGCATGGAGCCGATCTAATATGCAAGTTATCCAAACCGAATCTTTACTACAAGGCGATCGTGCAGGTCAAGGGAATCGGCATTTTAGCGATTTTCTTAGGTATGATGAATAGATGACAGAGGAAGCAAAAAAGCCTATGACAGACGAGCGGACGACGGATTGAATAAAACATACTCCCTTTGCTTCGTAATGTAAGCCTAGCTCGCTAAAAAGGCTTACATCGTGGAACGGAGGGAGTAGTATATTTTGGAACATATAGAGTATTATAGAATAATAGTAGTAGTACCATTATTTGTGACACATAATAGAACTAAACTTCAACTGGGAAAAACCATGCCGGAAATCGCTGGCTTCCCCAAGCTATGTTTGCGCTCATCGACGCTGCCGCTGACACGGCTGGTATCAACGGCATGGTCGTTTTGTCTGCCACGCTGTACACGCCGGAGTTGTAAAGGGGATTTCCATACTTGAGGACGAAGTGGATACAATCTCCTCGTGGTCCATCACCATCTACTGCAGCACGGACTGACTTGGAGCACGCCGTGCTCACGAAGAGCGCCCAGCCGTCGAGGTTATCGACCTTCTTCCAAAGGCCAAGACGGGGACCGCCGCTGAGGTCCGCCTCAAACATGTCAAACCGATGAGTAGTCAAGCGGCCGTGACCTGTTCCACGTCTCCTCACCATCAGCAGCTTGCCATTGGATTCCACTAGATACCGCTCGAGGATCTTCCCGTGTACCTTTTCATGTTCAAAGTTGTCAAAAAGATCTTGTATATACATATCCGGTAGGTTAGGCGGGAAGATCCATGAGGTGTAGGGTTTCACTTTGGGTTCAACAACCCCAGATCCGGATGATGGCGCCTGCATGTCAAGGTCGAGGCAGCCATTGCTGAGATCAATGGCGACAAGCTCTTCGTAATTCGAGAGGTGCGCATACATCTTCCCTTGAAAGAAGGCGATATCGAGGATGGCGCATATCTCCCGCGTCACAACGCACGAGTTGATCTGGCCGGCCGGTCGGCACGTAGAGATCAAGACTCTGGATTTCCGGCAGTCACTCAGTAGAACGGCCACAAGGAGGGGTTGATGGTTCGGCGGCGAGGCGGATGACATCACCACCTTCTTGATCTCCATATTCAGATACTCCACCTGCTTGCCGTCGCATGGATTTACAATGTAAGTCTCCAGGAGAGCAGCCAGCTCGGGGAGAGGCGTCGCCGCGCCGGAGAATCCGTTGACCACGGTACACCGCCCGCCCTTGTGGTGGAGGAAAAACATATTCTCGCCGGCGCTGTAGCAGCCGTGTCTTGGGATACGCAGACGGTGCATCTTCTTGTTGGCGACATCCAAGACGGTGCCGTCCGGGAGGGCAAGCCAGGGGAGCTGCGGCGGGGCCGGGGGCAGAAGCTTGGAGCCCGTCCGCCATGGGCGGCACACGGCGCGGAAGCGGGTGCGGTCGGCCAGGGACGGGAGGCGGGAGAGCACGTCGCCCAGGATATCCAACGCCAGGTCCGGCCATGCGGACTGGCGTGGATGTTTCGCCGACGCCGCCATCACGCAACTTCGAGATCTCGATGAGTCCACGCGAGGAAGTTTTTAAGCCGTGGAACCTTGGAGTCGAACAGATTCGAGTTTGGATCGGCTTTTCGTGTCGAGACCGTGTTTCGCACGCGCAGCGAGTTAGAGTTATTTTTTTATGGACGTCCCTGTACGTCCTGATTCTATTTTTAGTACTCCCTTTTATCTATATTAGTTGATTCAAATTTGTCTAAATTCGGATGTATATAGATCGAAGGAGTACGTAAAAAAATTGTCTTAATCGCAGTGGCTGTCATTCCAACCAGCTTGCACGCAGGAGCACCATAGGGTGTACCCCCTTACGCGATCCCCATCACCTGCTTGACTGCTTGGGGCATAAAAAAAACATGATTTTCAATCGTTCGCCGTTACATAATACTAGTAGAAAATATCATACTCCCACTGGATCCAAATTAGTTGATTTGGTTTTATCTAGATTCGGATGTATCTAACATAAAATAAAACAAGTCTAGATACACTCGAATTTAAACAAATTTGAGTCAACTAATTTGGATCGGAGGGAGTACATCCAAAATCCAGCAGTATTTGAACTCTACAAAAAAAAAAACCAAACGATTGCTATCTTGAGGACAATAGCAATACAACCAAGTAACTGCAACTTGCCTAAACCCGAAAAGCAACTATGTGATCTAATAATTACAAGTTAGTTAAACCCACAAACCTAGTAACCTTCAAACACACAAAGAACAACACCTATGTACAACAAGGTGATCTTAAAATATTCACCAGATTCTTGCAAAAACAGTGGAAGCACACCTGCAACTTACTCAACCCGAAAAGCATCAGGCGCTCAACTTACCAATAAAACTATCGCAGCTACGTGAAATTGAGGCATAGACGGTGGCATGAAAAACACAAAATATACATGAAGTGTCTTGCTTGAGTTGAGCATATATCCAAAAGACTACAACTAGTGTGTCGCAACTTAGGTTTTGTGGTCATCATGTGGTGATCTCTTTTCTGGTTTTGTTCCAGGTGATAATAACAAGGCATGGGAAAAGGCCATCGTTGCTCGTTTAGTGCAAATTGAGTCTTCTTGCATTTTGTCCTTGATCTCCACTTGTTTGCAATGTGGCATGTCTAAAAAGTAATTTCACCATGACATGAGAAAGGGTAGATCTACAACTAATTAAGGATATACAAAACCATGGTATAAAAAACAAATCAATCACATGACGAATATCTCTACGCGGGGGAGGGGGGACCAAAAACCGCAAGACCTACTCCCAAACAAATATGCAACAACTTAGTATGAACACGCCAATGAACTTAAGTTCTTGCGAAAAGTAACTTAATATTTGTATAAAAACTTTGGGTCAAGGTGCAAAAAACAAAAATACTAGACAACCCAACTAAATATAGAACAGTAGGCAACCTAATTAAAATGCTCATCAACTTAATCTTATGGATCATTTCATGGTAATGCAGCTAGCACTTAACAAACCTTGTCCCCCGTATACATACAAAAATCAACTTAATAAGGGGATACGGAGTAACTTAGTTGATGGGAGAAGCAACTTAACTAGTTGGATGATTGCCTTGTCAAAAAACATAAAAGTAGTTTATGCATATGTAGAAAACAACCTAATGAAGGAATAGTAAGTAACTTAATATAGGAGTCAACATTTGCTTTGTTAATAATGCTGATGCCACCCACGCACTGTTTCTAGCCTTCTCGTGTAGCAATCTAGAAAAAGACTTAATTATTTTAAGTATCCAACTTGAGGCGCTGTCAAAGTTAACTTAATTACGCAAGTACACAACATGCATAATGTTGAAGGAAGAGAATCTAGGTAGGTTGTGTAATACAAACAGAAAGCATGATGAACAGAAGAAAGCAACTTAAAAACTCTCACTGTCCAACTAAAACATGCTTCTAAATGCAATTTAATTAAACAAGTATCCAAGTTATGTAGGTTGTTCAAGGAGAAAAGAAAACCTAGATAGGCTGTGTAGTACAAACTGAAAGCGTAATGTTCCAAAGAACAACTTAATAACTATCAGTAGCCAACTTAGACATGCTTATAAATGCAACTTAATTATTAAACCAGTATCCAACTTATGCAGGTTGATCAAAGGAAAAAAGAGACCATTCAGAACAAAGGTTGTTACAAGACCCAACATTTATGAATTCCCAAATATTGACGCTCATCCTTATGCATGTACCCATTGACCAGTTTGTGGAAGAGGCGCTGGACAACTCCATGCTGATGCAACTAAGTTCATTTTCGTACCAAACTTAAGCATATTGACACTGCAACTTAATTAATCCAAGTAGCTATCTTTGGCATGTTGCTCCAGAAAAAGAAAAAGAAAACCAATTAGACTATAAAGCTCAAACTTAAGCATGTCAACTATAAAGTATAACTTAAGCATGTTGGTAGAACCAACTTAATTCATTTTAATAGCCGACTTAGGAATGTTTACAGTACAACTTAATTAACCCAAAGTAGCCAAATTATGGATGTTGCACCAAAAATAAAATAGAAAACTAAACTATAAAATACAACTTAAGCATACTGGTGGAACCAATTTAATTCATTTCAATGTCAAACTTAGGCATATTGATAATAGACCTTAATTAATCCAAAGTAGACAACGTTTGGATGTTGCTCAGATAAAAGAAAAAGAAAACTAACTAAACTATAAAACACAACTTAAACACACTGGTAGAATCAACTTAATTAATTTCAGTACCCAACTTAGACGTATCGACAATACAACTTAATTAACCTAAGTAGCCAAATGTTAAACAATGGAGAGCCTTTTAATAGTAAATACTAGCCTAGTATAAGGAATCAACATAGCTAAGTTGGTGAAAGCAATTTAGATATGGTGAGAAAACAACTTAGCTATGGTGTAAAAAACAACTTAGTTATTTTTCAAATCAACTTACATACATTATACAAAGCAAAAAAATGATCAACTCACTATAAGAATCTGGACGATCCGTGATGTTTTTTTATGACGCGATCTAAAAACGTCGCGGATTCCTGACGTTCTAGAACGTTTCGTCGTAACGAGCTCCAAGCCCCTCCAGCTCAGTTATCCTTGACGTTCCTTGTTTTCATCGTGGCAAATTCGTCGCAGATTTCGTCCCAGGCCCTGAAGCCCAGTTTGCCATTTCGTCTGGTGCAAAATTCGTCATGGATTTCATCACGACACATATTCGATATTTTTTTCACATCGACCGTCTCCTCCGTGCTTCAACCCCACTTGTCAGCTTGGTGTCGACGTTACGTACGTAGTGTATCTCACGGTAGTGCTGGGTTCGATGTGGCTTCGTGGAGTTTTCCGCCGGTCCTAGTTGTCAGTGCGTTTGATAGAAATTAAATAACAAAAAAACATTTCGTGCAGCTAGCGGAGGACGGCATGGGGAACAAGCTTATAAGCTCTCATAACCTGTCACCTACAGCAGCAAAATACTAAAGATATAAAGCACTAAATACAAATCTATTTGGACAAGCGGAGGAGTTACATATCGGAGAACAAATGCTCCAAATTTCAGCAGCAAAGATGGGCTGAGCAAGGAGATCGAAAAATCATGGACAAGAACAGCAAGAACGCGATTTCGAGCAATAAACTGGTGTTTTGTCGGGAGAGAGAGAGCAGTGGGAAGTGAGAGAGTGAGTGGAGGGCCAGGGGTGGCCCACACCATGGCCAGGCGCGCCCCTGGGCTGGCCAAGCCACCAGGTGGTGTGCCTGCCTGGTGGGCCCCCTGGTACTCTCCAAGCACTTCTCTGCCTCTTTTTCACGTAAAAATTTAATATAAATTTTCTGGAATTTTTCGAGACACTTTATTTTTAAGCATTATGAATGATTTTCTAACAGAAAAAGGTTTATGGAATGATGCAATAGCTAAACAAAGCTAAAACTTCAGAAGTTCTAGGACACTCTAATATGCAAGCAACTAACAACATAAAAGTAAACTAAACAAAAACAAAAACTAAAATGGATAAAATAAAAGTAAGCAAAGATAATCATGGTGAAAACATTGTTTTGTTTATTAAAATCCCTTTGTTAACAAGGTTGATCAGGTCTTGTTACCAAAGCACTTTTATATGAAACAAAACTTTGTATTCCACTAATGATTATATTACCTCAACCTTCATAGCAATGGTCTCAATCATAATGGTTTCATATTTTTCTCGTGGTATGAGATAATATATTTCTCCAACTTGAATGCCCTTAACATATTCAATTGAATTCAAACCATAAGTCCTATCAATCTTCTTGGGGAAATAGACAGTATGCTCCTTTTCATTAACATTAAAAGTCACATTTCCTTGATTACAATTAATAACAGCTCCTGCAGTGTTAAGAAAAGGTCTCCCAAGAATAATATGCATATTATCATCTTCAGGCATTTCAAGCACAACAAAATCAGTTAATATCAAGCAATTATGAGCCACTTAAACATGCACATCCTCACATATACCAACAGGAATAGTAGTAGATTTATCAGCCATTTATAAAGATACATCAGTTGGTATTAGTTTTTCCAGTTGAAGTCTCTTATAGAGAGAAAAATGCATAACACTAACTCCTGCTCCCAAATCATACAAAGCAGTTCTAACATAATTATTTTTAATAGAGCAAGGAATGGTTGGAATCCTTGGGTCTCCAAGTTTCTTTGGAACCTTACCATTAAAGGAATAATTAGCAAGCAAAGTAGAAATTTCTTCATTAGAGATCTTCCTTTTATTCGAAACAATATCCTTCATATACTTTGAATAAGGAGGCAATTTAATAGCATCAGTCAAAGGAATTTGCAAGAATAAAGGTTTCATCCACTCACAAAACTTATAATAGTGTTCATCTTCCTTTGACTTATGTTTCTTATCAGGGAAAGGCATAGGTTTTTGGACCCAAGGCTCTCTTTCACTACCATGTTTCTTAGCAACAAAATCTTCTTTAGTGTATTTGGTATTCTTAGTGTGCCTTTCAGGTTCTTCTTCAACTTTTTCTTTATCAGGAGCATCATTTTCTTCATTACCACTTTCAGTTTCAGCATCAGAGACAGATATACTATTAGGATCTTTAGCAGGTTCAGAAGGTTCTACAATAGTTTTATGTTTCTTTTTTATTTTCTTAGGAGTAGTACCACTATTTTCAACTTGTTGAGAATCCTGCTCAATTCTTTTGGGATGCCCCTCGGGATATAGGGGATCCTGGGTAGCAGCACCACTTCTAGTTCTAATTTCATAAGCATGTTTTTCTTTAGCAGCATTAACTAGCAAGTCTTTTTGTACCTTAATAAGCTGATCAATTTGAGTTTGAACCATTTGAAAATGTTTAACAAGCATTTTAACATCATTAGAGGTTCTTTCCACAATATCTTTTAACTCAACAATAGCTCTAGAGTTTTCCATTAAATGATTTTGCACCCTTTTATTAAAATTATCTTGCTTAACAATAAAAACATCAAATTTTTCTAAGCATTGATCAGGAGGTTTAGAGTAAGGGATATCACCTTCCTCAAAATGTTGGAGAGAGTGTACCTCAATAGTGGATGAGTGGGGTATTGGCTTACATAATTCTTCTATAGGAGGTAAATTCTTGACATCTGCAGCTTTAATTCCCTTCTCCTTAAGACATTTCTTAGCTTCCTTCATCACTTCATCATTTAGTTCAATAACTCCCCTCTTCTTTGATGTTGGTATAGGCGTAGGTATAGCTGGTTCAGGTATATTTGTCTCGGGTATAGCTGGTTTAGGAGGAGTCCAATCTTCATAATTCTTGCTTATTTTAGCCATTAATTCCTCAGCTTCCTCGGGAGTCCTATTCCTGAAAACACAATCAGCACAACTATCCAGGTATGTCCTAGATTCTTCAGTTAGTCCATTATAAAATATGTCAAGTAGCTCATTCTTAGGTAATGGGCATCCATCCTGTGCATGAATCAAAGCACAAAACCTTGCCCATGATTCAGGCAATATCTCTTTTTCTCCCTGTTTAAAATCAAAAAGTTCCTGCAAAATAGCATGTCTAGCACTAGGAGGAAAATATTTCTGAAGGAGGGTACTAATCAAGCAATCAGGGCTATCAATAGATCCAGGAGGTAAATTATTAAACCAAGTTTTAGCTTCTCCTTTCAATGAAAAAGGGAAAATTTTAGCAACAAAGTAGGTGTGCATCTTAATATCATCAGAAAATAATCCACTCATGGTAGAAAGCTCAGTCCTACCGCACTTTCATTCTTAGTCCCACAAAAAGGTTCTTTCTCAACAATAGCTATGTAAGATAGACCAAGAGAGAAATCATAATCCTTATCTTTAATGTTTATGGGAGATGCAGCAAGCTTAGCATTAGGGGACAATTTGGGTTTTATAGTACGCCTCTCAAGGAGACTCTTAATAGCACTCCTATCATGAGTGTTTTGACATTCTTTAATAAATTCATCGGTCATCTCAATATAACCATCTTCAATATCATAACTTTCTCTAGACTCAGGTGAACTAACAGGTGTAGTAGTGTCTTCATTAGGAGTTTCAGTATTTCCAGCTATAGTTCTAGCAATCGTAGCATCTAGGAAAGGACCTAATGAACCACTTTTATCAAGACAGTAGAAGTAGCATCATAAGTATCAGAAGTTTCAGATTCGGCAGTAGTAGCGGTGTGTGTAACATGTGTATGTGGTGGTGTAAGGAGCTTACTCATAACAGATGGTGAATCCAGAGCAATAGAGGTGTTCAGAACCGTACCTCTTCTTGTAGTGGCTGGTAAAATAGGAACATTGCCATCACGAGACTTACCCATGATGGATGGATGGCAGCAAACAATAGTGATTCTAAGTGAACTTGATAAATAGAGCTATGCTCCCCGACAATGGCGCTAGAAAATAGTCTTGATGACCCACAAGTATAGGGGGTGTATTGCAGTATTTTCGAGGGAAGTGAAATCCAATTTATTGATTCGACACAAGGGGAGCCAAAGAATATCTATAAGCCTTAACAACTGAGTTGTCAATTCAGCTGCACCTGGAAACAATCTTGCTCACGGCAGTTTAGTAGCAATAGTTTTGTAGTAGTAATAGTAAAGTAACAGCAGTAGTAAAAGTAAAGACAGTAGTAACAATTGCAGTAAACAGTAGGATTAAAGCGCGGTAGGCATAGGGATGGATGGACGGGCGTTGCATGGACAAGACAATTCATATGGCAATCAAGACATAGGGCATTTGCAGATAAATAAGATAAAGCATCCAAGTACTAAATAATCATAGGCATGTGCTCCATATATAGTCATACGTGCTCGCAATGAGAACTTGCACAACATCTTTTGTCCTACCAGCCCGTTTGTAGCGGGGCCTCAAGGGAACTACTGGCAATTAAGGTGCTCCTTTTAATAGAGCACCGGAGCAAAGCATTAACACTCCATGAACACATGTGATCCTCACATCAAAGCCATTCCCTCCGGTTATCCCGATTTCTGTCACTTCGGGGCCTTTGGTTCCGGAAAACAACATGTGTATACAACTTGCAGGTAAGACCATAAACAATACTAGCATAATGAATCAATAACATGTTCAGATCTGAATTCATGGCACTCAGGCCCTAGTGACAAGCATTAAGCATAACAAGTTGCAACAAAGTCAAAACCCACTAATAATAGATACTAGGCACCATGCCCTAACAATCTGATGCCATTACATGAACGATCTCATCCAATCCCTACCATCCCCATAGCCTACAGCGGGGGATTACTCACTCATAGATGGGGGAAACATGGATGGTTGATGGAGAAGCAATGGGGATGATGATGGCGATGATCTCCTCCAATTCCCTGTCCCGGCAGGGTGCCAGAACGGAGTTTCTGGTTCCAAATCACAGAATCTGGTGGTGGCGGCGCAGCGGAACTCTTTCTGGAAAAACGCCAAACCCCCTTGGTTTTTAGGTCAAGAGGCAACTTATAGGTGAAGAGGGAGGCCGAGGGGGCAGGCGAGGGAGCCACACCACCCCCAGGCGCGGCCTGGCCTGGCCCTCGAGGCCAGGTGGTGTGGGCCCCTCGTGGCCCTATGATGGCTCAGTGTTGATGTAGAGCTCGTTGGGAAGCCCAAGAGGAAGGTATGATGAGCACAGCAGCAAGTTTCCCTCAGTTATGAAACCAAGGTTTAATCGAACCAGTAGGAGCAAGGAAACACCCCAAAGGTGTTACTAGCTGAGCCTTGGCAGGGCGCACTACCGGTGCTAGTAGCAACGTGGAGACCTGCACAACACAACCACAGAACTCTGTCCCCAACTTGCGATGAGGTTGTCAATCTCACCGTGTTTTGCTGAAAACAAAGGATTAAACGTATCGAATGGAAAGAAGTAAAAGTTTGCAGAAAGTAAACACAAAGCAGTAACAGTTTGTAGATTGTATGTAAAAGAAAGGACCGGGATCCATAGTTCACTAGAGGTGGCTCTCCTTAAGATAGATAACATGCTGGGTGAACAAATTACAGTGGGGCAATTGACAAACATCAAGAAAGCAATACATGCATATACTAATCATCTTGACTCCTTTGGAACTTGATTGGGCATTACAACATTATACATAGACCACCATCGAACTGCATCTATGACTAATAATCCACCTTCAGGTTATCATCCGAACCCCTCCGGATTAAGTTGCAAGCGATTATTGCTTCTAACTGCATGTAAAGTAAACAATACGATTGTTCTATGAACAAAGGATTGTTGTTTTCCCTAGTAGCAACAGCACACATCTAGTACCTTAGATATTTTGTCACTTCCCAGTTATTACGAGGCATGAACCCACTATCGAGCATAAATACTAACTCTTGGAGTTGCTAGCATCTACTTGGCCAAGATAGCTACTAACAACGGAAAGCATGCAAGATCAAAAATAACAAAGACATGATAGAATCAATAATCAATCTGAAATAGCATCTCAATATCCATCGGATCCCCGCAAACACAACATGCAAAGTTACAAATAGATGATCTTGATCATGAACGGAGCTCACAAGATCTAAACATGAAAGCACAAAGGAGGAGAACCAGCCATCTAGCTACTACATGGATCCGTAGTCCAAGGATGAACTACTCACGCATCACACCGGAGGCTTGCAAGGTGATGAAGAAGGCCTCCAGGGTGAATTCCCCTCTCCGGCAGGGTGCCGGGAAGAGCTTCAGATCCCTCCCGATCTAGGGATGGAGATGACGGCGGCTACAGACTCTTTCGTGGATTTTTGATCGGGTACTTAGGGTTTTCGTCTCGAGGGCATCTTATAGGCGGAAGGAGAGGCCGAGGGGGTGCTGGGGTCGGCCAGACCACCCCCTGGCGCGGGCCAGGCCTGGCCACGTGGCCAGGTGGTGTGGCCGGCCCCCAGCCCTTCTCTGTCTCGTATTCTGGCATCTGATGACTTCCGAAAAGATAGGCACTTTGGCTTTTGTCCCGTCCAATTCCGAGAATATTCATTTTCTGACTTTCTGGAACCAAAAATAGCAGAAAACAGGCAACTGGCACTGTGGCTCTTGTTAATAGGTTAGTCCAAGAAATCATATGAAAAGTACTCCAAAGTGTGGACAAAACATAAGAAAGTGGATAAAACCAAGCATGGAACATCAAAAATTATAGATACATTTGCAATGTATCAACATCCCCAAGCTTAACTCCTGCTCGTCCTCGAGTAGGTAAGTGATAAAAAGAAAGAATAATTTTTTAGGTGACATGCACCATCAAAGACTTGATCAAAGTATTTGTAAAACATTCAAAGCTGGGATCATAGTACTTCAATCATAACATGAAAGACAAAGTTCTAGCAATAAGACAAAGAAACTATGATGCAACATGAAAAGGCACAAACAAAAGATTCATGAATAACAATGCTTTGCAAGACGTTTGTTTGTTTCAGATAAAGAAAACATAGCATAATAGCATTCAGCTTGTCCCTCATAGAGTAGCAAATATAAATGCATAGGACACCTTCAAAGTTCATAAGAGTGACTAGATACAAATAGTTTAAAACAAGCAATATCAAGTTATGCATCAATCAACTAGTCTTGGGACAATGCACATAGAACTAAGAATGGCCACTATGCTCTCAAAGTAGGTGCATAAAGATAGAAGGTGGAGACTCAATATATAATCGTGGAAGAAAGGCCTTCGTAAAAGGAAGTAGGGATTCAAGTCTCATAAAGAGCTTCCAAAAATTATGGTACTTATAGCTTTCAGCTCTCATTGCCCCTATCATAAGCATCTTGAAGTGATTAAGGTTAAAGTGAACAAACTATGGTGTACATGCTTGACGAAGTATAAGTTAGGAATCTCATGTCCCTTGTATACGAGGGCCGCTCCTCATGCTACTCAAGTTTAGTCACCGGTAAGTTCTTGTCATCGTAAGCACGTGTGTATCACAGAGAACTGCCAACGGGGTACCCCTTGCCCGATGATACGGAAGAATCCCCATATCAAAATGATAAGGCAAGCAGACAACGAGCATCTCAGCAATCTTCTTATTTACCATGGGAATATGGTGCTTTTTTCTCTCTTTCCTCTTTTCATAATATCTTTTTTCTTTTTCTCTTTTTTCTCAATATAGGACTCTTTTTTTATAAGAAGAATGCTTCATAGACAACTCATTATGGTTACGCTGCAGGTTTCCACCATGTCAGCATGGATTAGACCAGCGGCCCAGGCGTTTCTCTAACACACATGTATAACTCCATGGACTTACAAGCTCCCCTTTCATTTCACACCGACGACATCCATAGACAAAAGAACATGATATAAAATTGGTACAAAGTACCAGTGCAATGTTGAAAGCGTTCCCCATGACAGCATGGTTCTGCTAATTCACAACTTACAAAGTGCAAGCATATACGCAACATAGGTGAGCACAATGGTTCAAGTTTATTAAGTGCAAGAAAGTAAAGTGTGCCATCAAGTTCGTGAGAGCTTTAATCACTAGTTTTCTCATAACAAGTTTAATTTGGAAGGTAAACAAAAGCATGAATATATTTGGAATAGCATAAGCTAGTAGGTAGGTATGGTGGACTCTTTGGAATAACTTGTTTAGGGAGTTGGATGCATGAGTGGAACTCATACTTGGTTGTGGAGGCTACCAAAAGACTGGGAGCGACAAACTAAGAGAGCAATAATGGCCATAATCATGCAGAGCGACAAAACATCATTGATCAAAGCATAAAGTGATACTACAAGTTGAAAACTAAAGGATCATAAAGGCTATGGTGACTTGAGATAGTCATAACATGGTGTGAGCATGTGCCAAGTCAACCCAAATAAAGCATCAAAGGAGAATACCACTATACTATGCTTTAATATGCTAAAACAACGCATGATTCATCCAAGGCACATTAAGCAATCTCAATTGTTTATAACAAGTCATGCTACATCAAAGAATAATAAGCATAAAGCCAAAACAATATCAAGCATGGCATGACAAAGCATAGGGCACAGTCAAAAACGAGCTCTTTTTACCACATAAGTATGAACTTTCCTACTCTTTTCCAAACCAAACCAAACTATTTGCAAACCAATGTATGAAAGAGGGGGTCCAACCAATTTATTCAGAAAACTAAGAAAACCAAGAAAACGAAAAACCAAAACGGAAACGAAAAAAGACGCTCCAAGAACAACACAACTGTGCATGAAACAATAAAAATGAAGCGTTTGGAAGAAACCTGGAATTTTTATTGATGAAGAAGGGGATGCCTTGGGCATCCCCAAGCTTTGACGCTTGTACTTCTTAGATATTTCTTGGGGTGACACGCGTGGCATCCCCAATCTTGAGCTTTATTCCATCCTTCATCTCATTACTCATTCCTTCCATACACCTGAAAATTTTCCTTCATACAAAACTTCACACAATCTTTATTAGCAACATTGGTGCACTCAAGATAAATAAGTCTTAAGGTTCAGTTATAACACCAAATAAACTTCCATTAGAACACTATCTACTGTAGCACTTCCCTCAAAAAGCTCAATTCCCCAAAAGAACTCAAAAAGGAACCAACAAGAAGCAAATGCAGAAAATGGCAGAAATCTGTCAAAACAGACTAGCAGGTAAAGACGATTTTTTTCAAAGACCTTCTGTTGCTCAAATCAAAAAGTGTTAAACTAACGAAAGTTATATAACAACCTGGGTCAGAAGCACAAAAATTCACGCCTCAAAAAGACATTCAGAGATTTTACACGAATTTTTACGGTGAAGCACAGAAATCTGTTTCGGGACAGCAAGTTTCCCAATCATTACTTCTCTCTCATTAGAGGTTACTCTTGGCACAAAAAGCAAATTAAAAGGATAAGGAGAGGTTATTACTGAAGTAATAACTTCCAAGACTTATCTAAAACTTTTGGTTTATCTCCCAATAAGTACTTTTCTTTAACGTCTTTAAGTTAGGCATAAGAAGCAAGAAAAAGAATCAAGTGTTCTCAAATGAAGAAGCATTAAGACCAAATTTTGTTATCATAGGAGTGGCAAAAGAAATCTTCTCTCTCTTCTTAGGGAATTGTTCTATACCTTTCTTGAGTGGGAGTTGATATTTAATGGTGCCTTCTTTCATATCAATAATGGCACCAACGGTTCTAAGAAAAGGTCTTCCCAAAGTAATAGGACAAGAAGCATTGCATTCAACATCCAAAACATAGAAATCAACGGGGACATAGGCATTGTTAACCATAATAAGAACATCATTAAGACTCCCCATGAGTTTCTTTTTAGCATTATCATCAAGTGGGACATTCAAATAACAATCTTCAAGTGGAGGCAAATCAAGCATATCATAAATCCTTCTAGGCATAATAGAAACACTACTATCAAGATCACATAAAGCTTTGAAATCAAAGTCATTCACTTTCATATTAATGATGGGTTCCCAACCATCTTCTTGTTTTATAGGAATAGAAGCTTTATGTTTCATCTTTTCTTCCTTAATCTTTATGAGAGCATCAGTAATGTGTTTTGTAAAGGCCATGTTCATAGCACTAGCATTAGGACTTTTAGCAAGCTTTTGTAGGAACTTAATAACTTCAGAGATATTGCAACCATCAAGATCAAAATCAAAATTATCATCTAGAGTGGTAGAACTATTACTAGCCTCAACACTAGTGGTTGTGATAGTAGAAACAATAATGTTTCTAGCAATTTCATCTTCTCTTTCCCACTTAGCATGTAATTCAGCTAATAGTCTAACATTTTCGTCAATTCTTACTTGTATAGATTAGTAGCTGCAAAGGGATTATCATTAGTTTCAGGTTTAGCAGCCATTTTATTCAAAGAAGATTGAGCTTCATCCAAAGATGCTATATTTCTTTCAACATTAGAGAGTTTTTCCTCAATAGTTTTATTGAAAGCAGTTTGCTTACTAATAAAGTCTTTAAGCATAACTTCAAGTTTAGAGGGAGCACTCCTATTATTGTTGTAAGAATTTCCATAAGCATTACCATTGTTGGGAGGATATGGCTTATAATTGTTGTTACCAAAATTACTCCTATAAGCATTATTGCCAAAATTATTATTTCTTATGAAGTTCACATCAACTTGCTCTTCTTGAGCAACCAAAGAAGCTAAAAGGACATTATTTGGATCAATATGGGCTTTCCCATTAACAAGCATAGACATAATAATATCAATCTTATCACTCAAGGAGGAAGTTTCCTCAATAGAATTTACCTTCCTACCTTGTGGAGCTCTCTCAGTATGCCATTCAGAATAATTAACCATCATATTGTCCAGAAGTTTTGTTGCAGCACCCAACGTAATGGTCATAAAGGTACCTCCAGCAGCAAAATCCAATAGGTTCCTTGAAGAATAGTTCAATCCTGCATAAAAAGTTTGGATGATCATCCAAGCAGTCAGTCCATGAGTGGGACAATTCTTTACCAAAGATTTCATTCTTTCCCAAGCTTGAGCAACATGTTCATTATCAGATTGTTTAAACTTCATTATTTCACTTCTCATAGATATAATCTTAGCAGGAGGATAGTACTTTCCAATGAAATCATCTTTGCACTTAGTCCAAGAATCAATACTATTCCTAGTTAAGGAATTCCATTCTTTAGCTTTTCCTCTCAAAGAGAAAGGAAACAATTTCAGCTTAATAATATCACCATCTATATCCCTATGCTTTTGCATCTCACAAAGTTCAACAAAGTTATTTAGATGGGTAGCAGCATCTTCATTACCAATACCAGAAAATTGTTCTCTCATAACAAGATTGAGCAAAGCAGGTTTTATCTCAAAGAAAGTATCTTCAGGCACAGGTGGAGCAATAGGTGTGCTCATAAAATCATTGTTGTTGGTGCTAGTGAAGTCACACAACTTAGTGTTTTCAAGAGTAGTCATTTTTTTGGGTTTTCAAATAAGAAAGCAAACTAGTAAAACTAATTTTTTTGTGTTTTTGATAACAAAACAAGCAAACAAAGCAAAAAGAAACTAAGCAAAACAAATATAACAAAGTAAAGAGATTGGTTATGAGGGACTCCCCTTGTGAAGATGTCCTTGACTCCCCGGCAACGGCGCCAGAAAAATGCTTGATGGCTCAGTGTTGATGTAGAGCTCGTTGGGAACCCCAAGTGGAAGGTATGATGAGCACAGCAGCAAGTTTCCCTCAGTTATGAAACCAAGGTTTAATCGAACCAGTAGGAGCAAGGAAACACCCCAAAGGTGTTACTAGCTGAGCCTTGGCAGGGCGCACTACCGGTGCTAGTAGCAACATGGAGACCTGCACAACACAACCACAGAACTCTATCCCCAACTTGCGATGAGGTTGTCAATCTCATCGTGTTTTTCTGAAAACAAAGGATTAAACGTATCGAATGGAAAGAAGTAAAAGTTTGCAGAAAGTAAACACAAAGCAGTAACAGTTTGTAGATTGTATGTAAAAGAAAGGACCGGGATCCATAGTTTACTAGAGGTGGCTCTCCTTAAGATAGATAACATGCTGGGTGAACAAATTACAGCGGGGCAATTGACAAACATCGAGAAAGCAATACATGCATATACTAATCATCTTGACTCCTTTGGAACTTGATTGGGCATTACGACATCATACATAGACCGCCATCCAACTGCATCTATGACTAATAATCCACCTTCAGGTTATCATCCGAACCCCCTCCAGTATTAAGTTGCAAGCAACAGATTATTGCTTTACGAACTGCATGTAAAGTAAAAAATACGATTGTTCTATGAACAAAGAATTGTTGTTTTCTCCCTAGTAGCAACACCACATCTAGTACCTTAGAGATTTCTGTCAGTTCCCCAGATTACTAGAGGCATGAACCCACTATCGAGCATAAATACTAACTCTTGGAGTTGCTAGCATCTACTTGGCCAAGATAGCTACTAACAACGGAAAGCATGCAAGATCACAAATAACAAATACATGATAGAATCAATAATCAATCTGAAATAGCATCTCAATATCCATCGGATCCCCGCAAACACAACATGCAGAATTACAAATAGATGATCTTGATCATGAACGGAGCTCACAAGATCTAAGCATGAAAGAACAAAGGAGGAGAACCAGCCATCTAGCTAGGTTACTTAGGGTTTTCGTCCCGAGGGCATCTTATAGGCAGAAGGAGAGGCCGAGGGGGTGTTGGGGTCGGCCAGACCACTCCCTGGCGTGGGCCAGGCCTGGCCGTGCAGCCAGGTGGTGTGGTCGGCCCCCAGCCCTTCTCCGTCTCGTATTTTGGTATCTGATGACTTTTGGAAAAATAGGCACTTTGGCTTTTGTCCCGTCCAATTCCGAGAATATTCGTTTTCTGACTTTCCTGGAACCAAAAACAGCAGAAAACAGGCGGCTAGCACTGTGGCTCTTGTTAATAGGTTAGTCCAAGAAATCATATGAAAAGTACTCCAAAGTGTGGACAAAACACAAGAAAGTGGATAAAACCAAGCATGGAACATCAAAAATTATAGATACATTTGCAATGTATCACCCTACTCTGTCTCGTCTTCTGGCTCCGTGAGTCTTCTAGTGAAATAGGATTTTTGGCATATTTTCCGGGATTTCTCCTGATAGTTAATTTTCTGCACAAAAACTAGACACCAAGGTAATTCTGCTGAAAACAGCGTCAGTCTGTGTTAGTTGTATCCAAATCACACAAGTTTAGAGGAAAAACAATAGCAAAAGTGTTCGGGAAAGTAGATACGTTTTGGACGTATCAACAATCTGAAGGAAATATGCCCTGAGAGGCAATAATAAAGTTGTTATTATGTATTCCTTGTATATGATAGATGTTTATTCTGCATGCTATAATTGTATTGATAGGAAACGTTAATACATGTGTGTTTAATAAACAAAAAGGGTTCCTAGTTATGCCTCTCTTATAGACTAGCCTTTTGATTAACAAGATGATCAAGGTTTCCTGATCATGGACATTGGATGTTGTTAATAACAAGGTCACAACATTTGTGAAATGATGTGATGCATCCGAAGTATAGCATTACGATCAAGTCATTATGTTTATATTGCTATAACATCATATAAGGTAGTCTTAGTCCTTAGACCATGAGATCATGTTAATTGCTAACACCGAAAAAGTATCTTGATAACATCAAACGTCACACCGTAACAGGGTGACTATAAAGGTGGGTTCAGTGATATCAAGGTGTTATGTTGAGGCTCATGGATCAAGAGTGGAATTTTTCAATCCCGATGACGGATAGATATACTCTGGGCCCTCTCGGTGATATCACATTAAGATAGCTTGCAAGCAAGTGATGTGATCACTAGAATGTTATATCACAGGAACGAGAAAAGAGTGCATGTCGGTAACGAGATCAAACTAGGTATTTGGATACCGATGATCGAATCTCGGACATGTATTATATCATGAGACAAAGGGATTAAATTGCTAGCGTTAAAGGTTCTCACGATCATAGAAGTCATCGTTGAATGTGCAGGAGTCGGTATGGATCTCCAGGTCCCGCTTCTGATTATTGATCTGAGAGGAGTCTCAATCATGTCTACATTATTCGCGAACCGTAGGGTGACACACTTAAGGGTTGTCGGACACCATTTAGGAGCACATATGTTCTAGACAAAAGGTTTGCAAAGCGCAGGAATTGTTTCGATAGAAACCGGAATTATTTCGGGTGAAATTGCAGAAAGTGGTTCTGCATGTGATATTGAAATGTTGCAAGGGGTTTTATGTGAATGTTTGTTAATTAAAGTAATTAACAAAATTCTGAATAAAATAAATAAAAGAGTTTTATTAATTGAGAGTTGCATTTAATTTGGTGGAAGTTAAATACATGTGAGTGGGATTTTGGGTGGAGGTCATGTTTATGTGAGTGGAGGTTCACCACATGAATGAAGGAGGGCAGGAGTCCCCCCCCCCTCATGCGCCGGCTATGGGAGGGGAGGGGTCTCCCTCCCTCCTATATAAAGCCCCCCTCTTTCCTCTCACAAACCACACCTCCTCGTGAAGGATCTCTCTCCCCCTCTAGATATTCCCCCATGGTCTCGGATTAGCGAGATACATGTTCCTGGTGGCCTTGCGTCTGGAAGGAGTTGCTGCTTCCGCTGATTCGCTGGAGCGAGGAGGTGGAGGTTGTCCAGTAGCTTGGATGTGTGTGCGAGGACGGATGCGCTGCTGATTTGCGGCGCTCGGACTTCCACACGATCTTGAGATCGGCAAGCGTACGACTACATCAACCACGAGTTCCTACTCATTAACAAAACTTGTTGTCTTCGAGGGTAAGTTCTCCATGGATGTATGTCCACCCGTTGCTCTATATCTAGTAGATAGATCTTGGCATATAGTTCTCATCATAGGAAAATTTTTGTTTTCTATGTTGCGAACCCAACAGTGGTATCAGAGCCTGATCCATGCGTACGTGCTTTGCACGGGTAGTACACATATATTTATATGTGGGCGATGATGATCATGTTATTGCATCTTCTATGTACTTTGGATATTGGTGTCATAGTGGGATGAAGCGGCCCGGACCAACCTTACATGTCATCATACATGAGACCGGTTCCACGACTGACATGCAACTTGTTTTGCATAAGTGGCTGGAGGGTGTGTGTCTCTCCTACTATAGTCAATATCTGATTAACAATGAGTTGCTAATAACTTGGTTATCCTCGTTGTGGTTCATGTTCGTAGGTTAGACAGGTTCTATCTCCGAAAGCCCTAAGCCACGTAAAACTTGCAATTGATAAATTAGAGGCGTCTAGTTTAGATCGTTGCTGGGCTAGTGTTTTGATATGGTATTGTTGTAAGTAGATGTATGGTAGATACTCTTACAACTCACTTAACGTGTAAGTTCCATAGACCTTGGCCTTACACACAAAGGAATGATAGAGATCATACCATGATGCAAATGATAGAGATCAAATGCATGGACCATATCATCTCACTTCACATTAGATGTTAGCATCTTATCTTTGCTAGTTTGGCGCGTTTGATAGCATTATAAGATGATCCCTCATTTAGATATCAAGATAAAATGTGTTCTTTCTTAAGTATGCACCGTTTTGTGGATCGTGTTTTGAGGCATCACGTGATGATCGGGTGTTTTCAACTCTACGCTTTCATACAACGGTGTAAGACAGTTTTACACACGCAAATACTAAGGTTCTTACTTGACGAGCCTAGCATGTACAGACATGGCCTCGGAACACGGACCGAAAGGTTAAGCATGAGTCATATAGTTGATATAATGCCCATATAGATGCTCGCCTTTGAAGCTACACCGACTCACGTGATGATCGGACTTGGTGTAGTGGATTTGGTTCATGTAATCACCAAAAGGACACGAGGGATGTCGTTTTTGAGTGGGAGTTCATTAGTAATTTGGATTAGTTGAACTCAATCTATCATAAAATTAGTCTAAATATACTTTACAAATTCTGTTGTAGATGGCACCACCTGCTTTTAATTTCAATGTGTTCATGGAGAAAGAGAAACTTGCTGCGAATGGTAGCAACTTCACCAACTGGGCTATGAATTTGAGGATTCTCCTCACTGCTGCACAAAAGCAATATGTGCTAGATGCGCCACTAGGCCCCCCACCAGCTCCTGATGCCCCTGACGAGGAAAAGAACGTCTATATAACTCGTCAGGAGGACCACAACTTAGTTCATTGCGGCATATTGTATGGGCTAGAGCTAGAACTTCAAAAGCGTTTCGAAAATGGCAATGCCTTTGATACCATGGGAGAATTGAAAATGATTTTCGATACCCATGCTGCCGTAGAGAGTTATAATGCTTCTGAAAAGTTCTTTAGCTGCATGATGGAGGAGAACAGCTCCGTTAGTGAGCACGTACTCAAAATGTCTAGGTACGCCAATAAGCTTGTGTCCTCGGGAATAACGATTCCCATTGACTTAGGCATACATCGTGTTCTCCAATCTCTGCCACCTAGATACAAGAGCTTCGTGATGAACTATAATATGCAGGGCATGAAGAAGTCTCTTCCCGAGCTTCTGTCAATGCTTAAGACTGCAGAAGTGGAGATTAGGAAAGAACATAAAGTGTTGATGATCAATAAAACCACCGGTTTCAAGAAGGACAAGAAAGGCAAGCAGAAGGGAAAGAAGGGCGGCAAATCTGTCGTGCACGAAAAAGAAACCGAGCTGGCCCTAAGTCGATAAAAAGTGCTACTATTGCAAGGATCGGCCATTGAAGCATAATCATCCCAAGTATTTGGCGGACAAGAAGGCCGGTAAGGCAAACAAAGGTATATGTGATATACATGTTATTGATGCGTACTTGACTAGTACTCGCAGTAGCACCTGGGTATTTGATACGGGATCAGATGCTAATATATGTAACTCGGTTCAGGGGTTGTGGAACAAGCGACAACTAGCAAGGGATGAGGTCACGATGCGGGTCGGCAATGGATCAAGAGTTGATGTGATCACCGTCGGAACGCTGCCTCTCCATATGCCATCGGGTTTAGTTATGTGTAACACCCTCGAATCGGCCCTATGCAAGTTTTAGGACTTTTCGCCAAACCCGCATAGAAACGATTCAAGGACGCCCACCAGGCACTTTCGTGCGGGTGGAAAAACGAAGTAATACCATTACACAACAGTCCTCGATGGGACCCACACAACAGATATATATATACAGCACGACTCCAAGAGTCAAGAATACAGATATACACTACAAAGATCCAAATCACCTTGAGAACGATACAGCGTCTGAGTATGGACAAGATGCAAATGGGGCTAAGAGCCCTGAAGAATAACCAATGGCGTCCATAACCCTGCCTAGGCCAAGCCGGAAGGGTAACCCTGCTAACAACGTCGATCACAAACCTGCTAAACAAAAAGGGGTGCCGACAAAGGGCAACAGAAAAAGAGGAGCGTCAGTACTGAGGCCAGTACACGGCGAGGCTAGAATTCGGCGGCTCTCGCCTACATAGGTATGGTGGGCTGAAGCGGCAGCGCAGTGGCACTAAACAACCTATAGAGATTCGATACAACTGGCGGTTATCAGAGAGGGATAAGAAAGACCTATTCGGGTCCAACCTGAAGCTAACACCAAACAAACCCATCCTGGTATTTCCCCCCACGACACCAAACGAGGAAGTCGGACCAAGGAACTCACACAGTTGGCAATTTTACTCATTCCGTTATAGTTGCAGCAATTACTAATCAGATAGATAGCATGAGTCATCCTGATATCATAAGTAGTGGGCAGTTTTAGTTAACATTCCGTTGTAGTTGGAACATTTACTAGTCAGATATAATTGTCCTGAGGAATCCCAAACCCAACAGTTGTTGACACTTTTATCACATTCCATTGGAGTTGCAATACTTACTAGGCAGATATAGTATGTCACAAAACAACCCAGATCCACCAGCTATTGGCATTTTTAATATCCATTCCATTTTAGTTGAATCTGATTACTAGTCATATATTAAGTCAAGTTTATAGCACTACTTTAGTTATGCTTGTCTATGATCGAGATACTGTGCTCCAAGTCGTCCCATAACCATGACATGGCTTTGAAGTTTTACCTGAGGGTGCACAAATAGCAACACACACTCAATCAACCTCGGAAAAACAAACTCAAAACCCAACAAGGCATTCACGACAAAGCGATCACAGGATTCAGAAATATTTCAGGGGGCCACCCCACTAAGCTACCCGCAACGAAGTTGGCCGGCTCCGGAACGGACCCAGGGTTTGCGTCAATGGCTGTAAACGACTGGGAACCCAAAAGTGTGACTGGGCTTGTCGATACCGCGAAAACACTCCGCGATCCTAAACAGTACAATCTTAAATAAAGCAGTAAACATGGCATAAGTACAGGATAGTAATAAAGCCCCAAACTACTTTGTGGCCCCAAGAAATAGAAATGAATCAAGCTCTATCTCAGGGGGGTCCACGGCCTCCCGGATGTGGATAGTGCGAAAAATCAAGGAACGGGTATCAAGTACTCGGGGTCCTACGGGACACAAGTGAGCGTGGAAGAACCAAATAACATCTATTTGCCACCGATGCCTCTGCATTAGTTATAGCTAGCATTTTAATAGTTGTATTTAAAGACATGATCATCTCCACCATAAACATCTGCCAGCATTCCAACAACTGTGGTACTTGACAACACAAGATCGCACCTGAGCAAGCAACTACAACTCGCAAGGCCAGCTATCTACCAAACAACAGGTAATAGGAGGTGTCCAAGGCAATATAGAGGCTGCACGGGATATAATTGGTGTACAGAAACTAAAGCATCACGACACGGATAGCAATAGATCAACAGGAGGAAACAAAGACTATAAATACAAAATAGGTAGAAGGGGAAGAGATGCTCGCCTGGGAAACACTGCCGAAGGATCATAGCCAGAGAACTTGTCGATACTCGCATCCACTCATCGGTCTAATCCGCGAAGAAGAAAACACTAGAAGAAACACCGGATGCAATATTTAATACTACGACAGAAGATCCAGCATGATTATGGTATGATGCATGGTCTAGCACAGATGCGGTGCAATTAGACAATATTAAGCGGAACCGGGGTCCCGACAATTAATTAGACGGTTCGAGTTATTTATCTACCCTGCAATTTAAATGTTGTTTTAACAAGGCAAAACATGGCATCGGTTCGCTACGCAAATTTTAATGGGGCCAATATGACACTAGAAAAGCCTGCATATAGTCTCCATATTTAATTTAGTTGAATTGCCAAAATGGCCCCAAACACCCAAATATGCATGCAGGTATGAATAATTTAATATGCGACAATTTACATGTCATATAATAAAAATAGGGGCTTAGGGTCACACATGTGGTTCCGAAGATCTTGGGTTCGGGGGTCGATGGGATCGGGTTTGGTATCCGAGAAGGAGGTCTTGGTCGGACGGATGGTTCGGGGTCGGAGCACTTGGCGCACCCGGGTTCGTTCTCGGCAGGATCGGTCTTCGGATCTGGGTCCGGGGTCTTGGCGTCCGAGAGGAAGTACTTGGTGGTTCCGGGAAGGATACCTTGGTATGCCGAGGGTTCGGTCTTGAATCCATGTCGGTGTACTCGGCGTCTTCAGGTACGGGTACGGTTCTCAGCGTTCCGTGAAGGAGGTCTTGTGTTCTCCCCACACGAGGCCTCGGGTGTGGCTCCACTTGTTCATCGAGGTGGATCTTTTCTCATAGCATCGGTACTGATCCACGGGCTATTCTGCGTCGAAGATCTTGACGTCATCTGTTTTCTGTCTTCGGATGAGCCCACTTGGCCTTGCTGAAGATCTGGACAGAGGCATCTACACATGGGTGCTTGCGTGCGGAAAACTCGATGGTGGCCGAAAGAAAACCACAAAAACAAACAAAATACAACGGGAGCCACCGTCTTGGGCTCAAAGGATGCACGCAAAGCAGCTTCCACCTACAACAGTAGGGGAACGCGGCTCGGCGGACCAGATGGCGGCGGTGACGACGAGGTCCAGCAGCGAGCAGTGGGCGCCCGCGACGGCGGTTGGGGGCACTGAAGGGGAAGCTCGTCGGGCGACGGCCGGAGAGGGGAATCCCGACGACAGGGCGCTCGCGTGGCAGGAAGAGATGCTGGCGGCGACGCGCGGTGGCGGGGTGAACCGGTGCAACGCGGGAGGGCGAGGTGGAGCTCGGTTGGAGGCTGCCGGAGGAGCGCGGCAGCAGTGCCGGGACCGATCAGGGAGGCGGGGGGCTTGGAGGTCGACGGCGGCCGGAGCTGCAGCAGAGAGCGGCGGGTAGAGAGGCTGAGGCCTAGGGGAGACGCGGGGTGGAGTGGGTTCGAGGAGGTCGGCAAAGAGGGCTCCGGTGACGAGGGACAATGAGGAAGGTCGCCGGCAAGGCGGGGTGGCCGAGCTTGACGAGGAGGTCGGGGACGCTGGCGGCGGTGAGGGTATCGAGGCGAGGAAACGGCAGCGCGGCCGGGGCCCGCTCGCGGCGGCGGCCGGATGCATGGGAGCGAGCGGAGGCGACGGGGCGAGCCAGGCAGGTGGAGGAGGCCCTTGATCCGGGAAAGGGAGCAGTGGCGAGGAGGAAGGAGGCATGCGAGACAGAGGAAGGCGGGGCAGGAGGCGTGCGGGTAGAGAGAAGGTGGGTGGGACCCGACTGACGACGCGGTAGGTGGAGGAGGACGTGCGCCTAGGGCGGGGGAACCAAGGCGACTATCGGTGGAGCAGGGTCACGCAGGGTGGGGGGTTCGAGGAGGGACCAGGTGGGGTGGGGGGCTGTGCAGGTGGCGGTTCAAGAGGTGGCTGGGCAGGAGTTGGAGAGGAAGTGGGGCCAGGCGGCTGAGGTGGCGGACCGGGGTTGGTTGGGGTGATGTGGAGGGTGGAGGCAGGTGGCGGCTGGGTGGTGAGGTGGACAAGCGGGTGAGTGTGTGTTTGTGTGGGTGACAGAGAGAGAGAGAGTGGCGGCGGGGCAGGAGGGAAAAGGAGGGGTTGGTTAGGATAGGGTTAGGCTAGGGTTTTATTTGGAGGTGGCCGACTGGGCTTTCGGGCCTGGCTGGCTGCCTCCTACAAAAATAATATAAATTTTGTTTATTTAAAATGGGGCTTTTGTAAACCGTTTTTAGACAAAACAAAATAATCTAGAGACTGGTGTTTATAGTTTGAATAAAAGACGGGGTGTTCAAAAAATAAAACCAGGCTTTTCGAAAATAGTTTTAGACAAACAGATGCATGATGATGACGATGCTCAAATGCAATGTGGCATGATGACATGAGCATGCGGTCATGATGATGCAATGCACAAAAACACCGCGATTTTCTAGTAGTGGTTTTAGCGGGATGCCACATTATAAACCTAAATAATTGTTATTTGGTGCCTACACTGAGCATGAACATTGTATCCGGATCGTGTTTGATGCAAAGTGGTTATTCGTTTAAGTCTGAAAACAATGGTTGTTCGATTTATATGAATAATATCTTTTATGGTCATGCACCTGTGTTGAATGGTTTATTTCTGTTGGATCTTGATGACCCACAAGTATAGGGGGTGTATCACAGTATTTTCGATAAGTAAGAGTGTCGAACCCAACAAGGAGCAGAAGGTGCTGGCTAGTGGTATGGATCAGGAATTCTCTGCAAATACTTAGCAAATGGATTTTTAGGGGTTTTCGATAAAGCAAGTAAACAAAGTACGAGTAAAATAAAAGACAGTAGGAATAAATGCAGCAAGTGGCCCAATCCTTTATGCAGCAAAGGACAAGCCGGTTGTATTACTTAAGATGACCAAACGTTCTCGAGGACACATGGGAAGACTATCAAGTGCTTTCGCTTCATATAGTTGATTAATCTTCTTTAGCTTGCTAAGTGTTGTGTGGGTGAACCTGTGCTAATGTACCGCCCCATCCAAGACTAATACATACTTGTGATTATACCCCTTGCAAACACCCGTAAGTACAAGAAAGTAATTAAAGTAGAAACCTAACCACAACTTTAAACTCTAAGACCCTTACGTCCCTTGTGCAATGGTTTCCTAACGGGGGTTCAGGTTTCATCACTCGCAACCCCTATGATTAGTAGCCAAATACACAATGCATTCCCCTAGGCCCATATAGGTGAAGTGTCATGTAGTCGATGTTCACATGACACCACTAGAAGAAGTACACCACAACTTAAATAACAATCTATTGAATCTTTCTCAACACAACTCCACTACTAACAACAAGACTTCTCCCATGTCCTCAAGAACAAAACGAACTACTCACATGACATCATATGGATCATGATCAGAGATTGAATAATGATGTATAACAATCTGAACATAAACAATAATTCAATGGTTCACTCAATAGCATCAACTACAAAGAGTAATCAACACCGGGAAAGTTTCCCCTATGAACTATAACAAGATTCAACCAATTGTTACAGCAATATGGAGATGGTGATGAGGGTGTTGATGGTGATGATGGTGGTGATGATGATGATGATGATCCCGATGAAGTCCAGCTTGATGGTGGTGTTCATGGCAATGATCTCCCCTCTCCGGGAAGGAATTCCCCCGACAAAAATCTGTTTGCCGGAGAGATCTTTCTCTCTCGGTGTTTTCCACCCCGCAGAGGCGGCGGAATCTTTCTGTGGTCGCTCCCCGAGTCTTAGGGTTTTGGGAGGTTGATATCGCCCGGAGGTGGAGTGGGCCAGGGTGGCCACACCACCTCCTGGCGCGGCCTAGGCCTGCCCGCACCATGGGGTGGTGTGGGACCCCTATGGCCCATCTCCACTCCATCTTCTGGCATCCTTAGTCTTCTGGAAAAATAGGATTTTCCGTATATTTTCCCGGATTTTCTGATCTTCACGAATTTTGCCTCCAAACAACACCTTTTCCATCAGAATCCTGACTGCAGCGGTCCATGCTCCAAAAGTCATCAACCATGCAAAAATAGATGAAATAACATAAGTATCACCTCTCAGTATGAAATATATCAATGAATAATAGTGAATTAATACATAGAATAGTGATGCAAAATGGACGTATCAGAACTCGATAGTAGTATTACGCATATTCATAATGTTGATGCTAAAAGGATTAAACTTGATAATGAGATATCTGCATATATGTGGGACTGCTGTCTAGGTCATATTGGCGTTAAACGCATGAAGAAACTCCATTCTGATGGACTTTTGGAATCACTTGATTTTGAATCATTTGATACATGTGAGCCATGCCTTATGGGCAAGATGACTAGAACGTTGTTTTCCGGTTCAATGGAACAGGCGACAGATTTATTGGAAATCATACATACTGATGTGTGTGGACCAATGAGTGTGTCGGCGCGAGGTGGATATCGTTATTTTGTTACTTTCACGGATGATTTGAGTAGATACGGGTATATCTATTTAATGAAACATAAGTCTAAAACTTTAGAAAAGTTCGAGGAATTTCAGAATGAAGTTGAAAATCATCATAACAGAAAGATCAAATTTCTGCGGTCCGACCATGGAGGAGAGTATCTTAGTTACGATTTTAGCACACATATGAAAGACTGTGGAATAGTTTCACAACTTACGCCTTCCGGAACACCACAACGTAATGGTGTGTCAGAACGTCGTAATCGTACTTTATTGGATATGGTTCGATCTATGATGTCTCTGACTGACTTGCCACCGTCATTTTGGGGTTATGCACTGGAAACCGCTGCATTCACTTTAAATAGGGCACCATCTAAATCCGTTGAAAAGACACCGTATGAATTATGGTTTGGAAACAAACCTAAGCTGTCATTTCTTAAAAGTTTGGGGATGCGATGTTTATGTGAAGAAACTTCAACCGGATAAACTCGAACCCAAAGCGGAAAAATGCGTCTTTATAGGATACCCTAAGGAAACGATTAGGTATACCTTCTATCATAGATCCGAGGGCAAGGTTTTTGTTGCCAAGTTTGGATCCTTTCTTGAGAAGGAGTTTCTCGCGAAAGGTGTGAGTAGTCGGAAGGTAGAACTCGAAGAGGTTATTGAACCTTTTCTCTTCATGAAATGGCGAGTAGCGCAACACCGGAAGTTGTTTCGGAGTTGACTTCACCTAATGAGGAGAGAGCTAATGATATTGATCATGAAACTCCGAAAGAGGACACTACCAAACCTCGCAGGTCAAGCAGGACACGTGCAGCTCCTGAACTGTACGGCAATCCTGTTATGAATTTCATGGTTGATGAAATAGATGACCCTGCGACATATGAAGAAGCGATGATGAGCCCTAATTCCAACAAATGGCTAGAAGCCATGAAATCTGAGATGGAATCCATGTACAAAAACCAGGTTTGGACCTTGGTGGACTTACCTCACGATTGAAAGGTCGTTGAGAATAAATGGATTTTCAAAATAAAAACTGATGTTGATGGTAATGTGACCATCTATAAGGCTTGACTTGTCGCAAATGGGTTTCGACAAATTCAAGAAGTTGACTATGATGAGACATTCTCTCCCGTAGCGATGCTTAAGTCGGTTAGGATTATGTTAGCAATTGCTGCATATTTCAATTATGAAATATGGCAGATGGATGTCAAAACTACGTTCCTCAATGGTAATATTGAAGAAGAATTGTATATGATACAACCTAAGGGTCTTGTCGATCCTAAGGATGCTGATAAGGTATGCAAGCTTCAGCGATCCATCTATGGACTAAAGCAAGCATCCCGGAGTTGGAATCTCCGCTTTGATGAGGTGATCAAAGAGTTTGGATTTTTCCAAACTTCTAGAGAGGCTTGTATTTACAAGAAAGTGAGTGGGAGCAATGTGGCATTTCTAATATTATATGTGGATGACATATTATTGATTGGAAATGATATAGATCTTTTAAACAGTGTTAAAATTTATCTAAATAGCAAATTTTCGATGAAGGACCTTGGTGAAGCTTCATATATATTGGGCATTAAAATCTATAGAGATAGATCAAGACGCCTAATTGGGCTATCGCAGAGTACATACCTTGATAAGATATTAAAGAAGTTTAATATGGACGGAAGTAAGAAGGGGTTCTTACCTACGTTGCAAGGCAAGACATTGAGTAAGACTCAAAGTCCGACTACGGGGGAAGAAAGAGAGATAATGGATAAGATCACCTATGCCTCAGCCATCGGCTCTATAATGTACGCCATGCTATGTACAAGACCGGATGTGGCACATGCTATTAGTTTGACTAGTAGGTACCAATCTGATCCAGGTTCGAAACACTGGATAGCGGTCAAGAATATCCTTAAGTACTTGAGAAGAACTAGGGATATGTTTCTTGTATACGGAGGTGAAGAAGAGCTAGTCGCTAAGTGTTATGTCGATGCTAGCTTTGACACTGATCCAGATGACTCTAAGTCTCAATCCGGATACGTATTTCTCTTGAACGGAGCAGCAGTTAGTTGGAGGAGTTCCAAACAACATGTGGTGACTGGATCAACGACGGAGGCGGAATATGTTGCTTCTTCAGAAGCGGCGCAGGAAGCGGTTTGGATGAAGGAGTTCATAACGGAACTAGGTGTGGTTCCTAGTGCGTTGGACCCAATGGTGATCTATTGTGACAACAATGGAGCCATAGCCAACGCCAAGGAACCAAGGTCTCACAAGAATTCCATGGGCTTGGCCATAGCCAGCACCGGTTTCACTCCATCCGCGAGCATGTCAAGGATGGAGACATAAATATTTGTAAAGTGCGCACGAACCTGAATGTAGCAGATCCGTTGACTAAAGTTCTCCCTAGGGCAAAACATGATCAACACCAGAACTCCATGGGTGTTAGATTTATCACTATGTAAACTAGATTATTGTCTCTAGTGCAAGTGGGAGACTGAAGGAAATATGCCCTGAGAGGCAATAATAAAGTTGTTATTATGTATTCCTTGTATATGATAGATGTTTATTTTGCATGCTATAATTGTATTGATAGGAAACGTCAATACATGTGTGTTTAATAAACAAAAAGGGTTCCTAGTTATGCCTCTCTTATAGACTAGCTTGTTGATTAACAAGATGATCAAGGTTTCCTGATCATGGACATTGGATGTTGTTAATAACAAGGTCACAACATTTGTGAAATGATGTGATGAACATTCATCTGAAGTATAGCATTACGATCAAGTCATTATGTTTATATTGCTATAACATCATACGAAGTAGTGTTAGTCCTTAGACCATGAGATCATGTTAATTGCTAACACCGGAAGAGTATCTTGATAACATCAAACGTCACATCGTAACAGGGTGACTATAAAGGTGGGTTCAGTGCTATGAAGGTGTTATGTTGAGGCTCATGGATCAAGAGTGGAATTTGTCAATCCCGATGACAGATAGATATACTCTGGGCCCTCTCGGTGATATCACATTAAGATAGCTTGCAAGCAAGTGATGTGATCACTAGAATGTTATATCACGGGAACGAGAAAAGAGTGCATGTCGATGTGAGATCAAACTAGGTATTTGGATACCGATGATCGAATCTCGGACATGTATTATATCATGAGACAAAGGGATTAAATTGCTAGCGTTAAAGGTTCTCACGATCATAGAAGTCATCGTTGAATGTGCAGGAGTCAATATGGATCTCTAGGTCCCGCTTCTAATTATTGATCTAAGAGGAGTCTCAATCATGTATGCATTATTCGCGAACCGTAGGGTGACACACTTAAGGGTTGCCGGACACCATTTAGGAGCACATATGTTCTAGACAAAAGGTTTGCAAAGCGTAGGAATTGTTTCGATAGAAACCGGAATTGTTTCGGGTGAAATTGCAGAAAGTGGTTCTGCATGTGATATTGAAATGTTGCAAGGGGTTTTATGTGAATGTTTGTTAATTAAAGTAATTAACAAAATTCTGAATAAAATAAATAAAAGAGTTTTATTAATTGAGAGTTGCATTTAATTTGGTGGAAATTAAATACATGTGAGTGGGATTTTGGGTGGAGGCCATGTTTATGTGAGTGGAGGTTCACCACATGAATGAAGGAGGGGAGGAGTCCCCCCCCCCTCATGCGCCTGCTATGGGAGGGGAGGGGTCTCCCTCCCTCCTATATAAAGCCCCCTCTTCCCTCTCACAAACCACACCTCCTCGTGAAGGATCTCTCTCCCCCTCTAGATATTCCCCCATGGTCTCGGATTAGCGAGATACATGTTCCCGGTGGCCTTGTGTCTGGAAGGAGTTGCTGCTTCCGCTGATTCACTAGAGCGAGGAGGTGGAGGTTGTCCGGTAGCTTGGACGTGTGTGTGAGGACGGATGCGCTGCTGATTTGTGGCGCTCGGACTTCCACACGATCTTGAGATCGGCAAGCGTACGACTACATCAACCACGAGTTCCTACTCATTAACAAAACTCGTTGTCTTCGAGGGTAAGTTCTCCATGGATGTATGTCCACCTGTTGCTCTATATCTAGTAGATAGATCTTGGCGTATAGTTCTCATCATAGGAAATTTTTTGTTTTCTATGCTGCAGACCCAACACAATCCCTATGACACTAAATAAAGGCACCCGAAAGACTTTCGGATGAGCCTACATTCCATGCACTCGAAGACTTATAGTCTCCACCCGAATCTATGATTCGGCTGGACACTCGGGGGCTTCTGACATGGGTATACCTTACAGGTACTCATGGTTAGCCTATATGGTCCAGCCCAAGAGGAGTCCATGGTGAAACGAAGCCCAATAAGGATTCGGGTGGCCCAAAGGAATGCGACTCCTTGAAGAACACGACAAAGAATAGATAGAAACTTAAAGAGAAAACCCTAATCAGTAACCGACTCGGCTTGCTATCCCGAGACCTAGCCTCCCTATATAAAGGCTAGGAGGGGGCAGCGAGGACGACAATCCACAACCCTAGCATACACCTCACCAGATTGCATCTGCGCACCCCTTGTAACTTTTGACTCCTAGATAATCAAGAGCAGACAAGTAGGAGTAGGGTCCTCTTCGAGGCCTGAACCTGGGTAAACCTCGTGTCTCCCTATATGCTTGTTTGCTAGCCGATCGACGCCTCTAGTGCTCCCTAATCCCTCGAACCTAAGTCCGTCAATGATGGGCATTGATGAGTTAACCCCTCGTCACTCGGCCTACTCCTTGGCCTTCATCGCCTCCAGCTGTTGGCGGTACTCTTCGACCTCCGTCGCCATTACCCACTGCACTGGAGGGGCGTGGTGAAGGGATCTAGAGGTGCACTGCTACCCACCATATAGATAACATTGTAGCGATTGGATCTGGCTCGCGCCTCGTCGGGGGCCTGGGATCTAGAGTCGGAGTCAAAGATCCCGAGGATGGATGGATCCTCGAAATCCTCAGTGTTAGAGAATCGTGTGATGGAGTCCTTGTGCGACGTGGTGATGATGGATCTAGTGGCTAAAGCAGGGGCTGCCGAGTCAGAGTCATCGCGGAGATCCGCGTCGCTCATGGCCACATCGTTGGTGGCCGAGTTGTACTCGGAGGCGAGGGGGTGATGGTGCGGGCCTGCTCCTTCGAGAGCAGATCGCGTTGGGGCGATCCGTTGGCGGCGAAGATTCCCGCTGTTTTTGATGGGTCGACGACATTCGTGAACCCGATGAAGAGGTTGACGGTGCCGACTGGCATCACCACTGTGCGGGTGATCGGGCGCGACGCTGGTATGTAGCTACTCAGTAGGATCTAGAGGAATCCTCTGCTAGCAACCATGCGACCGGTGGCGATTGGCCGATCGACTGGAGTGTAGGGTCTCGCCGCAAATATGAGGCTTGACTGGCCAAGCCCCACTAGGGGTGCCACTATCATAGGAATGGTCACGACAGTCCCTACAAGCGGTAGCGATTGACACGATTGGGGGCAAGAGCAAGTCGCCATCTACGGAACGAGATTGAGGGCAGACACACGGGTTTACCCAGGTTCGCCCCTCCCCCCTTGTAGGGTAAATACCTACTTCATGTTAGATTGTATTAATGACGATTGGATTACAAGATCAGCGAGCTCGGCGGCTAGGCAGCGAGTCGCTTGGATGGGGTGGCTAATAGGACGTGAGTGTTGGAAATATGCCCTAGAGACAAATGGTAATAAGGACTGTTATCATATTTCATAAAGTTTATGATTAAGTTTTATATCATGCTATAACTGTATTGAGTGGAAACATCAATACACGTGTGATATATAAACAACCAGGGGTTCCCAGTGAAACTCTAGTCATTGGTTCATTGGTCAACAGATGATCAAGTTTCCTGATCATGTGGCATTTATGCCAGTTGGAAATGGAGTCAACTCATTCTGAGAATGAGATGATGAACCAATACCCAACCTAAACATCATGACCCGATCATGTCATGAATTTCAAGTTACGATGATTAGAAATGGATCCTCGTAGACTATTCCTTAGACCGTGAGGCTATATCAATCACTGTCTCCCGAGAGTGCTTAGATAGCATCAAGCGCCACTTGGTAATACAGTGGTTATAAAGGTGTGTTCAGGTACTTGGAGGAAACCGTAGAGGCAATATATGTCAAGAACAGGATTTGTCCGTCCACGTGACGGAAAGATACTTATGGGCCCACTCGGATAAGTTATATCCAATAGCTGCGCAACATGTGATTTGATCACAGGGATATCACTTGTCGGAACGAGTCAAGTAGCATTATTCAGTAACGATATTGAACACGACATGGTGATGTCATTGATCAAATCTCGGGCAATGCAAGTATCGAGAGACAAAGGGAATAAGACACGACTGTCCCGGTTCAAACGACGAAAGATCTTCGTGGAACGCACAGGGGTCACATGGCCATCCAGGTCCCTCTATTGATCATTGGTCCGAGAGTGTCCCGACCATGTCTGGAGTGTTCCCGAACCATAGGGTATCACGCTTAAGGGTTTGATGAAGCTTAGAGAGTGTCTATAGGATTGGTAGAATCGCCGAAGAATAGTAGAGAGAAAACCGGAAGGGTTTCGGTAAGTCCGGAGGATGTCCGGAGTGGAGGTGGAAAGAGTTCCATAACCACGGAGATTGAATAATATATGAATGAATGTTAAATATTTATTTAATCATTTATTCATAATTATTTAATAAAATAGAAAATCAATTTAAAGGTCAAAAGGCTTAATGGGCCAATTCCGGAGGGAAGAGGGCCCATTAGGGAAAGGCAAGAGGGAGAAGGGCCAGAAGGGGTGGCCGGCGCCCTAGTGGGCCAGCCCTCCCCCCCCCCGCGAGGGGCCCATGGGGGTGGCCGGTGGTGCCACCCCTCCCCCTCTCCTCTCCTTTAGTCCTACCCCAGGACTTTGAGGGAGGTAGTACCTCCCCCTCCTATATATAGTAGGGGTATTTGGCCAGATAAATACACACAATATTCAATAAAGGTCTTCTCAATTTTTGGAAGACCTCCAATTGATATTCTCTCTCTCTCTCTCTCTCTCTCGTGACCGTGGTCCCAAGTTCGGACTGCGTGAACGAGACACATCTTCACCGCGGAGCGCCGTCGTGCTGCGGGATTCGGATCGAGGAGCTCTACTTCCGCAACTGCTGCTGGATCGGGGCAGCGGGAGTCATCGTCAGGCACCGAACATGTGTAACTCCCCGCGAGGTGTCGCACTTGAGGCACTCAAGTCGTTGGAGCCAAAGGAGCGCAAGGACTTCATCACGACCTTGAGGTCGGCTTCAGCTCGTCTACATCAACCACACTCTCCTGAGCGTTGACAACGCTTTTCGGTCTTCAAGGGTACGTTCATGAAAAATGATGACCCACAAGTATAGGGGGTGTATCGTAGTATTTTCGATAAGTAAGAGTGTCGAACCCAACAAGGAGTAGAAGGTGCTGGCTAGTGGTATGGATCAGGAATTCTCTTCAAATACTTAGCAAACGGATTTTTAGGGGTTTTCGATAAAGCAAGTAAACAAAGTACAAGTAAATAAAAGACAGTAGGAATAAATGCAGCAAGTGGCCCAATCCTTTATGCAGCAAAGGACAAGTCGGTTGTATTTCTATAGATGACCAAACGTTCTCGAGGACACATGGGAAGACTGTCAAGTGCTTTCGCTTCATATAGTTGATTAATCTTCTCTAGCTTGCTAAGTGTTGTGTGGGTGAACCTGTGCTAATGTACCTCCCCATCCAAGACTAATACATACTTGTGATTATACCCCTTGCAAACATCCGTAAGTACAAGAAAGTAATTAAGGTAGAAACCTAACCACAGCTTTAAACTCTAAGACCCTTACGTCCCTTGTGCAATGGTTTCCTAACGAGGGTTCAGGTTCTGTCACTCCGGCAACCCCTACGATTAGTAGCCAAATACACAATGCATTCCCCTAGGCCCATATAGGTGAAGTGTCATGTAGTTGACGTTCACATGACACCACTAGAAGAAGTACACCACAACTTAAATAACAATCTATTGAATCTTTCTCAACGCAACTCCACTACTAACAACAAGACTTCTCCCATGTCCTCAAGAACAAAATGAACTACTCACAAGACATCATATGGATCATGATCAGAGATGGGATAATGATGTATAACAATCTGAACATAAACAATAATTCAATGGTTCACTCAATAGCATCAACTACAAAGAGTAATCAACACCGGGAAAGTTTCCCCTATGAACTAATGCAAGATTCAACTCAATTGTTACAGCAATATGGAGATGGTGATGAGGGTGATGATGGTGATGATGGTGGTGATGATGATGATGATGATCCCGATGAAGTCCAGCTTGATGGTGGTGTTGATGGCGAAGATCTCCCCTCTCCGAGAAGGAATTCCCCCGGCAGAAATCTGTCTGCCGGAGAGATCTTTCTCTCGTGGTGTTTTCCGCCCCGCAGAGACGGTAGAATCTTCCTGTGGTCGCTTTCCGAGTATTAGGGTTTCGTGGGGATGATATATGCCAGAGGGGAGAGGCTGGAGTGGGCCAGGGCAGCCACTCCACTCCCAGGCGCGGCCTAGGCCTGCCCGTGCCATAGGGTGGTGTGGGCCCCCTGTGGCCCACCTCCACTCCATCTTCTGGCATCCTGAGTCTTCTGGAAAAATAGGATTTTCCGTATATTTTCCCGGATTTTCTGATCTTCGCGAATTTTGCCTCCAAACAGCACCTTTTCCATCAGAATCCTGATTGCAGCGGTCCATGCTCCAAAAGTCATCAACCATGCAAAATAGATGAAATAACATAAGTATCACCTCTCAATACGAAATATATCAATGAATAATAGTGAATTAAGACATAGAATAGTGATGCAAAATGGACGTATCAACTCCCCCCAAGCTTAGACTTCGCTTGTCCCCAAGCGAAACTGAGCTCAATAAACATGGCCTCAAGTTTATGGAGTGAAGAGTCGATAAAAGAATATGGACAAGAAGCATCACATTCATCAAATACAAAGATCATAATAGAATACAACTCACTATTATACAACTGAACTTGCAATGAGTAAAGGAAACACAATAAAGATACATAAAGTGAATCATAATTGGTAATGGCAAACTTAGCTCTTGGTCGAAGAATAGTTGATAATTTGCTGGAGTTCACAAATAGGTGGTTTTCAATGAAAGCTTTCAAAGTAGTAAACTTCAAGATAAGAGCAAGTGTGCAAAAACAAGGAACATAAGAAACATGATTGAATAAATCATCATATGAATGAATGAAACACAACAACTCAAAATACTTGCTGAGATAGAAGGGAGTAGGTTTACTGACTCAACTACAAAGTAAAAGAAAGGCCCTTCGCAGAGGAAAGCAGGGATTGCAAGTCTCATAAAGAGCTCCCAAAAATTATGATACTTACTAGCTTTCAGCTCTCGTTGCCCCTATCATAGGCATCTTTAGGTGATTAAGGTTAAAGTGATCAAAAATGAGGATATGCATTGACAAGTTGTAAGTTGAGAATCTCATGTCCCTTGAATACGAGGGTCGCTCCTCATGCTACTCAAGTTTAGTCACCGGTAAGTTCTTGTCATCGTAAGCATATGTGTATCATAGTGAACCGCCAATGGGGTACCCCCTGCCCGATGATACGGAAGAATCCCCATATCAAAATGACAAGGCAAGCAAACAACAAGTATCTCAGCAATCTTCTTATTTACCATGGGAATATGGTGCTTTTTTCTCTCTTTCCTATTTTCATAATATCTCTTTTTTTTCTTTCTCAATCTCTATCTCTTTTTTTATAAGAATAATGCTTCATAGATACTCGTTATGGTTACGCTGGAGGTTTCCACCATGTCAGCATGGATTAGACCAACGGCCCAGGCGTTTTTCTAACACACATGCATAACTCCATGGACTTACAAGCTCCCCTTTCATTTCACACCGACGACATCCATAGACAAAAGAACATGATATAAACTTGGTACAAAGTACCAGTGCAATGTTGAAAGCGTTCCCCATGACAGAATGGTTCTGCTAATTCACAACTTACAAAGTGCAAGCATATACGCAACATAGGTGAGCACAATGGTTCAAGTTTATTAAGTGCAAGAAAGTAAAGTGTGCCATCAAGTTCGTGAGAGCTTTAATCACTAATTTTCACATAACAAGTTTAATTTGGGAGGTAGACAAAACAAGAATTTACTTGGAATAGCAATAATGCTACTAGGTAGGTATGGTGGACACAAATGGCAAAGGTTTTGGTTTAAAGGAGGTGGATGCACGAGAAGAATTCCCTCTCACTATAGGTTTTTGGCTAGCAAGGCTGGGTAGCAAGTATAAGAGTTGAAGGAAACAACCAAACATACAAATGATAAAAACAAACATGCAATCTTCTTTGGAAGCACAAAAGATCTTAACTAGAGAATACTAGACTTATGAGCAAATAAAGAAAGAAGGATGATGAAATTATTTTTCTTTAGAGTACTACTATCTTTTTCTTTTCAACTCTCAAAAAGGTGTTGCTACTGACCGAGCCAGGTTTGCCAAAACCAACTAAATTAACTCAATGATCCCAAAGTGCTACCAATACTAACAACAAGATCAATCATATAACCACGAATTGAAAACTAGTATAAGCTATGCAAAAGAGTGAATGATAGAACTTCTCATTAATATTCCATAACGGCAACTCACACCAAGGGATACACATCTAAAGAGAGAGGGGACACTTCCATAATGCAAACCATACTACATAATAACTCCTCTATTCATGATATGACTCTACTAATAAGGTAAAAAGATAGGAGATAGTGATATGATACCGCGGTACTCCCCCAAGCTTGGAACAAACCAAGGGGATGCCAAACCTGATGACGAATTACTCCTTAGGTGGTGGTGGTGTCCTCTTGATGAGCTCCTTGATCAGTTTCCCAAAGTCCTCAATCTCGAAGGTGAGAGTACCAATCAATTCCGAGTTGTGCTCAATGCGGCTCACGATCATTTCAGTTTGTGGATCCCAACTCTCGTGATTCTTTTTCCGTTCTTCCTCCTTGAAGTCTTCTTTTCCTGCATGGTTATGGATGAAGGTATGGAAAGGATTCTTGGTGCGTGGAGGAAGTGACCTTGGAGCCAAACTGTGACGGGGAGCTTTCCCCCTAGTCTGCATCTATGCAGTCCTTCTGATCTCGATAGGTTTCACCACTCCAATGCTTGCAATGGTGGTGCCGGTGTGCGGACGTTGGCCTTGCTCCTCTTCACCTTCACTCTTGGTCTCCTTCTTCTTCCCGGGGTCTTGGGGGTCTTCCTCCATGGGCTCCTTCCCCTTATCCTTGGCGGACACCACTGTGCTTCTAAGCTCTCAAAGAGTATGCCCTGATAGAAACAGATCGAAACAAAAACACGATGAAAACACAATATACGAACCTGGAAGATCCGGGGGGTTATATATTACGAAGTTTCACTTCAAAAGGAAGGTACTGGGAGAAAACGAGTCGGAGGCGAAGTCCTGGGTGGCCTCACCACCTGGTGGCGCGGCCAGGGGTGGGCCCGCGCCATGGGGTGGTGTGGGCCACCCTGGCTCCGGTTCCATCCCTTTTTCGCTTCGTAGTTTTCCTTATTGACTGAAAACTGCAAAAATATAGTTGGATTGTATTTTCGCGGAACTTTTCTTACCAAAACTGTTACCTATTTGGAAACGGACTCTGCAGGTCTCTGAGTTTGGTATATAGTAGATTCTTCCGGAGTCATCACTTGAGTATCATTGATATCTTCATCTTCATACACTTATTACTTGAGTCATAAAACCCTTCTCTTCCTTATTACACCATTATCTCCATTTCCTAGAAATTTCTTTCACACAGTTCTCATTAGCAACATTAGTATAAGTGAAGTGATAAAACCTTTCGAGTCCAACTTCAACTGAAAACCATCAAAACAAAAGCTACTGTAGCAACTCCTTCCGAAAACCCAAAAAGAATTCAAAAAGGAAATCGAATAAAGAAGCAAATGCAAGATTGGCAAAATCTGTCAAAACAGACCAGCAGGTAAAGATCAATTTTTTGAAAATCTTCTGTTGCTCAAATCAAAAAGTGCAAAACTAACAAAAGTTAAATAACAACCTGGGGCAGAAGCACAAATAATTACAGCTCAATCCGACAGACAGAGGTCTCTCACAAATTTTTACGATGAAGCATAAAAATCTGTTTCGGGACAGCAACTTCCCCAAATCTTACTTCTCTCTCATTAGAGGTTGATCTTGACACAAAAACCAAACAAAACGGATAAGGAGCGGTTTTTACCGAAGTAATAACTTCCAAGACTCAAAGAAACAAAAACAAACTGAAAGCAAAAACAAATTGGGTTGTCTCCCATAAAGCTCTTTCTTTATAGCCATTAAGATGGGCATGATAATTTTGAAGAAGCTCTCATAGGGATATGAATTGAAGTGAAAGAGAGCATTAAGAAGCAGATTGATGACAAGTATGCCATGAGGGGGTCCTCGAGGCGTGCTGAAGAGAGGGGTGTGAGACGTACGGTGTTCCGGGACGGTGAGCACACAAGTTTACCCAGGTTCGAAACCGCCGGCTTTGGACGGATCCTACTCCTGCTAGCAATCCAGTAATACGACAGAGCCGGAATATGGGTTACAAGGGTTTCGCTTGTGCGAGTTGAGATTGTAGACTATTGAGGTGTGCCCTAAAGGCTCTCCCTAGGACAGCTTATATAGATATCCGGCCTAGGGTTTACAGGAGAGATCTATCCGGCTACGACTAAGAGTCGGTTACAGAGTACATCTTGAACTACAAGTAACATTATAGGCCTAAGTCGGTAAGTCTTCTAGGCCTTCTCGTAGACAGATTGGACTCCATCTTTCTCCCTGACTAGGCCGCCCGTGAAGCAATGCTCTAACCCGAAGTGGGCCACCCTGGTCAGTGAGGAACTGTGAGGATACCCGGAAAGTATATCCCCAACAGCAGCCCCCGGAGGCCTCCAAGATCCAAAGTCGGATTTATCATCGTCTAGCTTGATCTTCGGCTTGCAGAATCTTGAAGGGTTCCTGAAACTTTACAACAAAAAATACGATCCGGGTCTTAAAAATAAGTCGGGCCTATCAATAGGTTTACTCGGATTTTCCAGCTCAATTTCAAACTAAGTCGGAACTTGGTTCTCAACGCCACCTGACACAAGTCATGGTCAAGTCACGTCATCTGACGGGCATTCCGTCAGCACGACCGTTGGTGGGTCCGCGGTTCGTGGAACCGAGGCGCCGTTTCAATGCATGCATGGAGATCGAGGCGACGCAATCATCACATGGGTCCTTCCCAGTTCCTTCCACGACGCATGGCGGTTACACTGTAGCATTTGCACGAATCTTGGCGCAGGTAGGTGGATGTAAGGGGTTTGGATTTTTCCTTCTCCTTTCCACCAGTCCTTTGCCGTTTCCTTTCCTCCCAATCCTCCTGCACGCACAAAACTTCCTCGTTCTTCCCCCACAGAGATCCCAGCGCTGCCCCTTTTAGGTCATCTTCTCACCGGAGCAATGGCTTCATCTTCTTCCTCCAGCTTGGCGGTAGCGGCGGTGGCGGCGACGGCGGAAGCAGTAGCGGAGAAAGAGAGCTTCCGCGGGATCTGGATTCCCTGTGCTCTCAACAAGGAGGGCCTCGAGAACATGGAGAAGGAGGGGCTTATCGTCGCCGACAACTGGCGGAGCAGCTTCGGGGAAACCATCCCCAACCCGCGCAACGGAGAGCGGGTCCACTTCAGCACCCACCTCGATAGAGGTCTGTCCTTTCCTCCCTCGGAGTTCTTCTCCGAGGTGATAGATCATTTTGGAGTTCAACTCCACAATCTTCCTCCCAACTCTCTCTTAGAGATGAGTGCGTATGCTTCGCTTTGTGAGGGCTTTCTCGACATTAGGCCGAGTTTGACTCTCTTCCGGTACTATTTCCATGTCCGAAGGAATTCCATTACTGTCGGTGTTCCTTACATCACCGGCACTATCAGCTTTTCACTTAGACGCGACCGGGCTTATCCCAAGATTCTAGCCAGTGACTCGGCCAAACAATGGCCGGCCACTTTTTTCTATCATAGGGATATTCCAGCTCCCGACAAAGCTACTGCTTTGCCAGCTTTTGTCGACGGAGCTGCCACGACCCAACCTTCTTGGGACGAGGCTGCTCCGGCTCTCACCGACGATCTGATCCTCGCTAAGAGGCGGATCGAATACTTAATCAAACACAAGGATCTAAAAGGTTCCGACTTGGTTCAGTGCTGGGTCTCACGTCGGATCCAGCCTCTCCAGTACCACGGAACCCGACTGATGCACTCCATCACGTCGTCCCCGAAAGATTCCCTCCGCATCAGCTCCAAAGCCTTCACCACACAGGGCTACATAAGCCAAATTAAGTGGCTGATCAAGGAGCGAATCGAGAGGAGAATCCCGGAGGTTTCTCTGGACATGCATACGGCGGACAACCCCGTAGTGCCGGTAAGCTTCCATCAGTATACTTTTTATGTGTTTCATTCTTTGAGTTATACTGCAATACTGATATGCTTTCTTCTTTTCAGCTTGCTGACCTCCCCGAGTCGGAACTTGCTCCGCTCGAAGGATATCCTCCGGAGTTCTCTCAGGAGGTGGAGGTAGTTCCATTGCCAGATCTTGCGCTCAAGAAGCGCAAAGCTCCGACAATGGATGTTGGCACAAAGGAGGTGCCTGTCGTGAAGAGGTAACATTCAACCACAACTTCCGCCTTTGTACCTTATTCAAATTTCTTTCTGAGATGTAATGTTTTCCGACTTTGACTACATTCTCAGAGCAAAACCGCTCGTCAAGGCCAAGGGGAAAGGGATTCCTTCGAAGCCGCTGTGGCAGACGAAGCTTACAATAGCTTCCCCTACCGTGGCTCCTCTGACTCTTGCCCCTCAACCTTCTGCAACACCGGTTATCTCGCCGGACGCTGCAGAAGATACGTCTCCTTCAACGGGGCCTGCGAACCTTGGATCGCAAACTGACGTCACCACGAGTGTGTCAGATCTAAATAAGGGTGAACCCTCTTCGGGTAATGATCCCTCGGCTGAAACCTTCGCCGAAAACCTCATCAACAATCCAGTACTGGCCAAGTTTGGCCTGTCTCGGAAATCTGCTGAAGAAATCTAGCGGCTCGCCAGGCAATGCCTGGAGAAAAGCCATCTATCTCCCGAAGAAGAAGCGCAAGAAGCAGAGGACGTCAAGTTCTCTGACCTTCTCGCCCAAGTCCGCCTTCGCGACGAGAGTATTAGGACCGGTGAGCTTCCAATAGCTCCAGTGATTCCTCTGACTCTCGCCGAGAAGGTGGCTGCTAAAGTGAACGCGGGTTTGGATAAACTCACCCGTGAACAATATGTAAGTCGGATTCCCAACTCCTAACTTTCCTTTATTGTATTTTACATCATATCCTCTAGCCCCCAAGCATGAAGTAGGATAAACAATCCGGGTTTATGCTTTATTAGGATGCCAAAGGACGAACTAGTGTAGCCCCCAAGGCTCGTGCTGATATTTTAGCAAAAATATTAGCCAGAGTCTTAAGTAGCTTTCTGACTTTGGGTATTCTGACTTACAGAAAGTATGTTCCTATAACCAGGAATTACTAACCAATGTATGCGATAAGCGGAGAGAGATCAAAGCTCTCCGGCTTAAAAATGTTGAACTTAAAGTTGCCAAGGATGAAGCCGAAGGTAAACATTCCGGGACTCAAACCTTGTCTTTGTTATTTTCAATGTCAAATTTTTCTGAACTTTTGTTCTTTTTGACTTACAGCGCTGGTGAAACAATCCGTCGCCATGATTGAAGAGGCGGAGAACCTCAAGACCCTGGTGGTGGAGAACAAGGGACTTCGCCAAGAGCTGGATAAGCTTAAGGCAGATCATGAAAGGAGTATAGCTCAAGTCCTTGAATCCTTCTCCATTGCCACTGATGAGCGTGATCGCAAGATTGCTGCTCAAGATAAAATAATCTCGGATCTCAAGAATGAGCTTGGCAGAGAAAAGGATATGCCCCAGGCGCTCCGAGCTGAACTCCAGAGTCTCCGGGAGGAGAAGACCAAAATTGACGACGTCATTTTTGGTATGTTCCATCTATCTGACTTGTCTCTTTCTTCGAATTTTATCAATGTCGGATTTTTCTTAACTTGTTTTGTGTAAAGGTCCTCTGAACTTGACGGACTCTTCCTCCTCCGAGCCTCGCACCCACCGGCTTACCCAAGTCGGTGACCTGCTTCATGACTTCCGCCAGTCCCTTGAGGACGTTGGCGAGGCTCTCAAGATTCCGGACATGCCAAGCATGTCGGATTTTCAGGTGCGGGACAAGGCGAAGGAGATGCCGCAACTTGTTCGGGACTAGAACATGTCCTACGCGCGGACTGTTGCGCAGAACGCTCTCACCATGGTCATGAGCCACCATGGAAACATGGAAATATGGCAAGTGACCAGAGGGTACTGCAAGGTAGACAAAGACGGCCAGGAGCAAGACCTTCAAGCCATCATGCACTCCTGCGCCGGATATGGGTGTCACGTGGCTGACCTGACCAGCTACGAGATCCCCTTCTTCACCCGCGTGGATACTCCGCCTCCTCCTCTAGAAGAACCAACAGAAGTTTCCGACGATGAATGCACCAACTCAGATGCGGACATCTCGGAACGATATCAAGGTGGAGTAACCAGCGAGCCGGCAACTCCTTCATCTCCTCCTGCATCGTAGACCAGAAACTTATGTATTATTCCATAAAAAACATGATGCGTTTGTAAATATGTAATACTTTAACTTTGCTAGTGCTAAGCTTTTGATCTATTCACCACTTTTCGGCTTTGAAATTTTTTTATGTGCCTGAAATGTTTACATAAGCACTTGTATTTTTTCGTCTCTACTTATTGTTTATCTGGCTTTCCGCCTCGTCCCTTTCGTGAGCCGGCTAAACCTTCCGCCGAAAAAATTGCTGAGCAACGGAGCTCAATTGCTAAACTAGTTTAAACTCGGAAACAAAGCCGGCTTCCATTACCAACAATTCACTACTTGGAAAATGCCCGCATCCAACAATCAGACAAATAACCAAAGTAAAGACTAGAAACTTTAGAGTTATACCCGAAGGTAGCAGTTTTAGAATCGGAAATCTAAACCAGAACGAACATGAGCATAAAGTACTTTCAAGCATTCTAGGATTTTCAACTATGACATGATTATTCGGAAATAAGATGGTAAAAAACTTCTCAGAAAAATTTGAGGCAACCAAAACTTTTATTTCTCATAGAACATGTACATATATATGTTTACAAAGAAGGATAAACTAAGAATAAAAGGGACGTAGCTGAGCAATATTCCATGGTCTGTCTAACTCATCCGGATTTGTACTGCCGCCAGCTCTCTTTCTCTTCTTAGTAGCAGGTCTTTCTTTGACTGGCCTCATGTTAGTTAAGTAGTACGATCCATTGTGCAATACTCGACTAACTAAAAAGGGCCCTTCCCATACTAGGGAAAGTTTGTGCTTTCTTTGTTGCACAAGCCAGAGAACCAAATGACCTTTATTGAAGGATCTATTTCGGACTCTCTGGCTATGATATTCTTGATAACCTGGCGATAGGTAGATCTCATTTCAGCAATGACGCGAATTTCTTCGACTAAGTCGAGATCATTTTGTCGAGAAATCTTGGCATCCTCTTCAATATACGTGGCCACTCTAGGAGAAGTGTGAATCAAATCACTAGGAAGAACTGCTTTTGTGCCATAGACCAAGAAGAAAGGTGTGTGTCCTGTTGACCTATTTGGAGTTGTTCATAAACTCCAAATTACAGAGGGTAGTTCCTCTGCCCAAGCCCCTGCAGCACGTCGTAGTGGTGCTTCGAGTCTCGGTTTTAGGCCTTGTAGAATTAAACCATTTGCTCTTTTGACTTGTCCGTTAGCCTGTGGATGTGCGATTGACGCAATGTCAAGCCAGATATTTTGCTCGTCGTAGAATTCAGCCAATTCTCCCATAGAAAAGTTACTCCCGTTGTCCATGATAATGCTATGCGGATAACCATACCAGATTATAACATCCTCGACAAATCTTTTGGTTGTTGCTCCGTCACAACTTGTGATGGGTTTAGCCTCAATCCATTTGGTGAATTTATCCACCATCACTAAGAGGTGAGTAAATCCACTTGGAGCTCGTTTAAAAGGTCCTACCATATCAAGCCCCCAGACCGCAAAGGGCCATGTTATAGGTATTGTTTGCAACTAATCAGCCGGAACATGAGCTTGCTTGACGTACTTTTGGTAGCCTTTGCACGTCTTGACTAATCGTTCGGCATCTGCCTGAGCTGTAAGCCAGAAAAATCCGTGTCTAAAAGCTTTTGCCACTAAAGATTTGGCTACAGCGTGGTGACCACACTCGCCCTCGTGGATTTCTCTTAAGATTTCCAATCCTTCTTCCGGAGATACACATCGCTGAAAACCCCCAGAAACACTCTGTTTATGGAGCCCACCTTTAACAATAGTATAGGCTTTTGCTCGTCGGATAATATGCCGGCTCAGCACCTCGTCTTCGGGTAATTTGCCATCTACCAAATAATCAAGGTAGGGTTGAGTCCAGCTGGGAATTACAGCCAGAACTGCTATCAAAGGTGAGTCGGATTTGGTTGGATATTCCTCATCTACTCCCTTTATTGAGGGAACTTTGAGGTGCTCTAAAAAAGCGCCATCCAGGACCTCTTTCCGCACAGAACCTATACGAGATAGTGCATCTGCTTCCTCATTTTCTACTCGAGGGATGTGTTGAACTTCAAATCCTTCGAACGATTTAGATATATCATCCACGACAGCTTTATATGCTGCCATGTGTTTATTTGCATTACAAATATCCGACACTTGTTGAGCAACAAGATCCGAATCTTCGTAACACATCAAACGTCAGATGCCAATGTCCTTAGCAATCTGGATTCCATGTAGCAGTGCTTCATACTCGGCAATATTGTTTGTCGCTGTGAAGTGGATCTGCAACACGTATAAAAGTTTATCTCCTTGGGGTGATTTGAGCACCATGCCAGCCCTCGAGCCCCCTCGAGCCTTAGACCCGTCAAAAAAGAGGGTCCAATATTCCGACTCAGGGAGGATCATATTCTTCTTCGTCTCTGTCCAATCAGCGACAAAGTCAGCAAGGATCTGGGATTTGATTGTTGTCCGAGGTTTTTACTCAATATCGAAAGCTGAGAGCTCTATGCCCCATTTGGCGATGCGTCCTGTGGCGTCGCTGTTGTTGATTATATCTCTCATGGGAGCTGTGCTCACCACGGTAATTGGATGCTTCTGAAAGTAGTGTTGTAACTTACGAGATGCTAGAAAAACACTGTAAGCCAACTTTTGATAGTACGGATACCGCTGTTTTGATTCTGTCAGAACCTCGCTGACAAAGTAAGTCGGACGCTGCACCAGGTGTTCCTGATTTTCGTCTGGTCTCTCCACCACCATGACGATACTAACAACCTTATTTGTCGCAGCAAGATAGAGCAACATCGGTTCCTTAGGTTTCGGCGCTGCAAGGATAGGAGCAGATGAGAGTACTTTCTTCAGGTCTTGTAGTGCAGCTTCAGCTTCATCAGTCCAAACAAAATCTTTGGTCTTTTTCAGGAGTTTGTATAATGGTGCGGCTCTTTCACCAAGCCGACTTACAAATCGACTGACCGCAGCGATGCAGCCAGTTAATCTTTGTACGTCCTTCAGGCGAGTTGGCCTGGAAATATTGAGTATAGCCTTGATTTTGTCTCGGTTCACCTCTATGCCTCTTTGAGACACGATGAAACCTAACAATTTTCCGGTTGGTATTCCAAAGAAGCATTTCTTTGGGTTGAGCATGATGTTGTATTTTCATAGATTGGCGAATGTTTCCTCCAAGTCAGAAATCAGTGTTTCCTTCTTTTTGGACATCACCGCGATATCATCCACGTATGCATGTACATTGCGTCCGAGTTGGTCGTGGAGGCAACACTGCATCATGCGTTGGTACGTAGCTCCTGCGTTCTTCAGCCCAAAGGGCATCGTAACGAAACAGAAGGTTCCAAAAGGGGTTATGAATGAAGTTTTGACTTTGTCAGATTCCTTCATCCGGATTTGGTGATAACCGGAATATGTGTCGAGAAAGCAGAGGAGTTCCGAGCCTGCCGTAGAATCGACAACTTGATCAATTCTAGGCAAAGCGAACGAATCTTTTGGACAAGCCTTGTTCAAGGCAGTATAATCAACACACATCCTTAAATCAGTGGTGTCCTTTTTAGGGACCATTACAGGATTCGCCGATCACTCAGTGTGGATGACCTCTTCTATGAATCCGGCTAACTCGAGCCGGCTAGTTCCTTAGCTATTGCCTTACGCTTTTTGTCGCCAAACCATCGTAAGGACTATTTGATGGGTTTAGCGTTCGGGTTTACATTTAGAGAGTGCTCGGCAAGTTCCCTAGGTACTTCGGTCATGTTAGATGGCTGCCATGTGAAGATATCTTGATTTGCTTGGAGGAACTTGACGAGCGCACTTTCCTATGCGCTATCTAGGCCTACGCCTATCTGGGTCACCTTGGAGGGGTCATCATCCTTCAACGGTGCTTTCTTCGTCTCTTCTGATGCCTTGAACTCCGGATTTGGCTTGGTCACCTCCTTCTTCGTTGCGGGCATCTCGGACAGATCTATGCTCTTCTTGATCTTCTGGTACTCCTGGGCGTGCAGCACGGCTTCGGCAAAGGCGGCATTTCCGTCGTCGCACTCTCACGCTTTCTTCGGGTCTCCCCTGATGGTGATCACGCGGTTGGGACCTGGAATTTTCTTCATATTGTAAATGTAACACGGACGAGCCATAAAAGCCCAGTAAGCCGGATGTCCGAATATAGCGTGATATGCGCTCTTGAACGGGACCACTTCGAAGGAAAGTGCCTCCGTCCGATAATTCTTTGGAGTTCCAAAGGTAACATCCAAAGTGATCTCCTGAGGAATTAGCTTGTCTTCCGGAAAACTTCGTGAAAAATCACAGAGCTATGGTTCAGCTGGGTCTCCGAGATCTTCATCCGGCGTAGCGTTTCGACATAGAGAATATTGATGCTGCTACCACCATCCATGAGGGTCTTGGAGAAACCATAACCGTCAATAAGTGGGTTGACGATTAAGGCGTATTTTCCTCGCCTGTGTAACTTAGGCGGATGATCATCGCGGACAAATGTGATTGCCACTTCCGACCAGTCTAGATACTATGGGACAGCCGGAACTGTTGCATTGAGCTCGTGTAGAACCACTTTCTTGACCTTTGCTGGTTGAGATCCGAGGAAAGTGACATAAGTGTCCTTCTTGGTGGGAAAGGTTTTCTTCCCTTTCGGCTTGGGATTTGAAGCATCAGCTTCCTCCATGTCGGAATCTTCCTTGGTCTCCTTGTCTTTTTCAGGATTTTTCTTTCCCTTCTTCCGCTTAGCTTTGTAGCCCGCGGTGTCATCCCTTTTGATGTCGTCATTGAAACGACATTCAGCGTTGGTGTGGGACGAGCCCCCATTGGCATCTAGGTGATGCACACATGGGTTATTGGCAATGTCGGCCCAAGAGTAGGTTTTGCCTGGTTGTTATTCTCCTCTACCTTGGACCCTTGAAGTCCAGCCCGCGCCCACGCCCTCCTCGTCCTCCTCCAGAGCTTAACAGTAGTAACCACTGATGTTTCCGCGTTGGGTTTTTCCTCCGAGGTGTTTTTACGCTTCTGAGCTTGTTGCTTTGTTTTTGCTGACTGAGGTACAGCCAGGACGTTGAGTAATCCCTCTGCATCGTCGTCAACATCTGCAAATTTGCTCGCTGTTTCTATCATCTCTCCTAAATCAGTGACCTTGTCACACTTCAAGCGATGACGCAGTAGACCAATTGGAGACCTGTAATGAAAGCTTCAATCACAGTTTGATCATTTACTCCTTCACAGGAGTTCTTGGTGTCGATCCATCGTCCGAGGTAGTCCCGACAAGTTTCTCCGGCTTTCTGGGTGCAACGCTGTAGGTCTCCGACCGAACAGGGCCTCCGATATGTGCCTTCGAAATTACGAAAGAACGCACTTTGCATGTCATACCAGTTATGGATGGTGTTCTCCGGAAGTTCATTGAGCCATGATCGCGCTATCTTCCGCAACATGAGTGGGAGATATCGGGTTGCGACCAGGCTGTTTCCGCCTTTGGCGTCTGACAAGCTTGGAAGAAGTCCCAGCAGTGTCATGGCGAGCAATGCCATCATAGGCTTGGATATGTCTTGAGATAGCAAATCCTTCCGTGAATTTTGTAGCTCTAATGCGTGGTCCAAAGCACTTTGGGACCACGTAGAAATCATCGTTGTCATAGCGCCGATCCTCTATGTTGGAATTGATCCTGTGCCTTGCGTCGTTCGGGGATAGAGATGCTGAATGCCGTTTTGTAGGCTTGATGCCGTGGAGCCGGACTTCGGCTTCTGCCACCACCTCCACCTGAAGGAAATATGCCCTGAGAGGCAATAATAAAGTTGTTATTATGTATTCCTTATATATGATAGATGTTTATTTTGCATGCTATAATTGTATTGATAGGAAACATCAATACATGTGTGTTTAATAAACAAAAAGGGTTCCTAGTCATGCCTCTCTTATAGACTAGCTTGTTGATTAACAGGATGATCCAGGTTTCCTGATCATGGACATTGGATGTTGTTAATAACAAGGTCACACCATTGGTGGAATGATGTGATGAACATTCATCCGAAGTATAGCATTACGATCAAGTCATTGTGTTTATATTGCTATAACATCATACGAAGTAATCTTTATCCTTAGACCATGAGATCATGTTAATTGCTAACACCGGAAGAGTATCTTGATAACATCAAACATCACACCATAACACGGTGACTATAAAGGTGGGTTGATTACTGAAGGTGTTATGTTGAGGCTCATGGATCAAGAGTGGAATTTGTCAATCCAAGACGGATAGGTATACTGGGCCCTCGGTGATATCACATTAGGATAGCTTGCAAGCAAGTGATGTGATCACTAGAATGTTATATCACGGAACAAGAAAAGAGTGCATGGGTAATGAGATCAAACTAGGTATGGAGATACCGATGATCAAATCTCGGACATGTAATATATCGAGAGACAAAGGGATTTAGTTACAAGCGTTAAAGGTTCTCACGATCAGAGTCATCGTTGAATGTGTAGGAGTCGAGACGGATCTCCGGTCCCGCTGATTATTGATCGTAGAAGGGTATCGATCATGTAAGCATTATTCGCGAACCGTAGGGTGGCACACTTAAGAGTTACCGGACACCATTTTGGAGCACATATGTTTCAGACGAAAGAATTGCAAAGCGCAGGAATTGTTTCAATAGAAACCGGAAATTGTTTCGGGTGAAATTGCAGAAGGTGGTTCTGCATGTGATATTGAAATATCGCAAGGGGCTATATGTGAATGTTTGTTAATTAAAGTAATTAAAAAAATTCTGAATAAATTTAATAAAAGAGTTTTATTAAATGAGAGAGCATTAAATTTGGAGAAACTTAATGCATTTAAAGTGGAGACTTTAAAAGGGAATGTGAAGAGGCATTTTAATGTGGAGGAGTTACCACCACATGAATGGGGGAGGTGAGGTCACCCCATGCCGACCATGGATAGAGGGGGCACCCCCCTCCTCCTATAAAAGGCCACCCATTCTCTCCTTCATCCTTACACCTCCTTGTGAAGGATCTCTCTCCCCCTCTAGAATTATTCCCCCATAGGCTCGGATTAGCGAGATACATATTCCCGGTGGCATTTCATCTGGAAGGAGTTGCTTCTTCTGCTGGATCGCTGGAGCGAGGAGGTGGAGGTTGTCCGGTAGCTTGAACATGTGTGCGAGTGCGGATGCGCTGCTGAGTTGTGGCGCTCGGACTTCCTCACGATCTTGAGATCGGCAAGTGTACGACTACATCAACCACGAGTTCCTACTCGTTAACAAAGCTCGTTGTCTTCGAGGGTAAGTTCTCTATGGATGTATGTCCACCCGTTTGCTTTATACCTAGTAGATAGATCTTGGCGTGTAGTTCACACCGTAGGAAGATTTTTGTTTTCTATGCTGCGGACCCAACAGTGGTATCAGAGCCTGATCTATGCGTAGGTGCTTTGTGTTGGAGATATGCCCAAGAGACAATAATAAAGTGGTTATTATTATATCTTTATGTTTATGATAAATGTTTACATCCCATGCTATAATTGTATTAATAGGAAACATTAATACTTGTGTGTTTTGTAAACATAAAAGAGTCCCTAGTAAGCCTCTTGTTAAGCTAGCTTGTTGATTAATGGATGATCATGGTTTCCTGATCATGGACATTGGATGTCGTTAATAGCAAGATCATATCATTAGGAGAATGATGTGATGGACACACACCCATAGTAAGCATAGCATAAGATCAAGTCATTAAGTTCATTTTGCTACAAGCTTTTCAAATACATAGTAACCTAATCCTTCGACCATGAGGTTATGTTAATCACCATCACCGGATGGATACTTTGATGACATCAAACACCGCTTCGTAACTGGGTGGTTATAAAGGTGTCATTGGGTATTCTGAAAGTATGTGTTGAAGCGCATGGACCAAGATTGGGATTTGTCCATCCATATGACGGATAGATATGCTCTGGGCCCTCTCGGTGGAATGTCATCTAGTTAGCTTGCAAGCATGTGACTTGGTCACAAGGGATGACATATCATGGAACGAGTAAAGAGTACTTATCAGTAACGAGGTAGAACTAGGTATGGAGATACCGACGATCAAACCTCGGATAAGTAGAATATCGCGTGACAAAGGGAATTGGTTTCGTATGTTAAATGGTTCTATCGATCACAAAGTCATCGTTGAGTATGTGGGAGTTGTTATGGATCTCCAGATCCCGCTAATGGTTATTGATCGGAGATGTGTCTCCATCATGTCTACATGTTCATGAACCGTAGGGTGACACACTTAAGGTTCGAAGTTGTTTTAAGTAGATATGGAATGTGTGTTGGAGACCGAATGTTGTTCGGAGTCTCGGATTGGATCCGAGACATCACGAGGAGATCCGAAATTGTCCGGGGAATAAGATTCATATATTGGGGATCATTTTCTAAGTTAGGAAATATTCCGGAGTATTTGTATGGGGATTCTAGAAGGTTTCAGAATGTTCCGGAAAGTTCTAGAAGATTTCTTGGAGTTTACTTGAAAACCAAGAAAGGATCAAGGAATCCATGTGGGGTAAGACAAGGATTCGTGGGGGAGTAGGACTCTCCCCCCACCTCCTTGATCCGCCGACCAAGGGAGAGGGGAGTCCTACAAGGACTCCACCTCCCCATGGTGCCTCCCTCCTTTAAATAGAGGGGTGGAGGTGCCAACCCCTAAGCCCCTTCTATTCTCTAGATCTCAAGATGCCTCTATCCTCCTCCTTCCCTCTGCTCTGGCTTACGCGAAGCCCTGCAAAATTCTCTACTCCACCACCACCACCACGCCGTCGTGCTGCTGGGATTCCATGGAGAGATCTACTACCTCCGCTGCTCGCTGGAACGGGGAGAGGAAGGTCTTCGACTGACCAAGACGCAGGACCGATCATGGAAGCTGCGCTTTAACGCTGCTACCCGGAAGGATCGTCTACTCGATCTTGAGATCGGCAAGTGATCGACTACATCAACCACGAGATCCGATCTCGTAACGCTTTCGGGTCTACAAGGGTTAGTACAGATCTATCTCGTTGCACATGTCTAATAGATTAGATCTTGGCTTTTATCTAGATTGGATTTGGGTTTTGTTTGTTCTTGCGGTAGAATTTTTTTGTTTTCCATGCTGCGAACCCATCAGTGGTATCAGAGCCGTGTCTATGCGTAGATCTGTTGCACGAGTAGAACACAATGGTTTTTTGGGCGTTGGTGCTCGTGCCGTCTTTTGCTTTGTGTACTTTGCATCTTGCGGTATGGTGGGATGAAGCGGCTCGAGCTAACCTTACATGTCATCGCACATGAGACTTGCTCCACAGTTGACGTGCAACTCGTATTGCACAAGTAGCTTTGCGGGTGTCTGTCTCTCCCATCATAGTATAGATCCAATCTACACTTTGCACTTGATAGCACTTGTATCAACGTTGTGGTTCAGTTTCGTAGGTAAGATCCGTTCTTATTCGAAAGCCCCAAACCACGTAAAACATGCAAAGAAAATTAGAGGCGTCTAACTTGTTTTTGCAGGGGTTTTGTGATGTGATATGGCCATCATGTGATTGTGATTATATTTGATGTATGCAATGATCCTTGTTGTAATATGGCAACCGGCAGGAGCCTAATGGTTGTCTTTAATTACATAAGACCTCGTGTCTATTCATCTTGTAATAGCTTTATTCCAAGTAGTTGTAATAGTTGCTAGTGATGATGGGCAACCATGAAGCGCCATCGACCTTGACGCAATGCTGGTGATGATGGAGATCATGTTCGTGCTTTGGAGATGGAGATCAAAGGCATAAGAAGAAAGGGCCATATCATATCACACTAATTATGAATTGCCTGTGATGTTAATCCTTTATGCATCTTGTATTGCTTAGATCACGACGGTAGCATTATAAGATGATCCCTCTCACTAAATATCAAGTAATAAAGTGTTCGTCCTTAGTAGGCACCGTTGCTAAGACTCGTCGTTTCGAAGCATCTCGTGATGATCGGGTGTGATAGATTCTACGTGTGCATATGACAGGTGCAAGCCAGATTTGCACATGCGGATACTAAGGTTAACCTTGACGAGCCTAGCATGTACAGACATGGTCTCGGAACACGGAATACCGAAAGGTGAAGCATGAGTCATATGGATGATATGATGAACATGTTGATTGTTCGCCTTTAAAGCTACATCATCTCACGTGATGATCGGACTTGGTGTAGTGTATTTGGTTCGTGTAATCACTAAAACAGCTGGAGGGATGTTGTTTTGAGTGGGAGTTCATTTGTAATTTGGATTAGTCGAACTCAATTTATCATAAACACAATCAAAGTGAATTTGCATAGTTTGTTATAGTCATTGGCATCCGTTCACCATCTTACACTTAGTTATAGTTGAGATAGTGGAACTATAGAAATTCTGGATATTTTCTTTACGAACTGGTATCGTATTGTTTTGAGTGTCAATCTAAAGTTTAAAAGTCCTGTTGCAAACTTTCAGCAAACTCCGTTTACTTTGTGAAGTTTAATAAACAGTATTAAATCAAGAGTAACAATTCCAGTGTTAGTATCTAATGTATCATGTTTGCCTCCATGATTCTTGATACTCAAAAGATTGTTTTTAATATCAAGTTTATCTAAGAGCTGAAAGCAATGTTTCAGAAACCATCATATGTGAAAGGTATTGCGATATCTAAAACAATGTATTGGTTACAACATGATAGAGTATATGTCCTCATATTTGATGAGAATTTGTGAAGGTTGGAGACGCTAGTCGTCCTAATCCTCCAAAAGGTTTTGGAAAAGAAACATTATACTCGCAATTCACCTTTATAAGCTATAGCATCTTGATCATGAAAATTGTCATGATAAGGATGAATAGAAGATGTAAGTAAAATGTTTACTACACTAAAAGATTACTAAAGAATGGAATTTTGAAAGAATGCCAAACATTTGATGAAGGTGATTCACTTCAAAGTGCAAGTTCAAAGGTATTAGTATTTGACTATACACACTTTGTACTATGTGTCATGTGAATGACACCACTATTGATGTTGATAGATTCTTTTAAAAGAAAAGGAATTGTTGAAAGAGAATCTATAAAATATTTGGCAGAAAAGAAAAGATTGGAGATATCCAACTTAGGTATATAGAAGATACATGTTATGGCTGTATTCCTTGGTTGTTAAACAATGTGGTTCTCATGGTATTGGATACCGAATTGGTTGGTATGAAGTGTCATACAGGACAACACAATTCATGAACTTCAATGGCCTAAGTAACTAGCAAGAGAATATGTGATGATGTTCATCGAAAACAAACAAAGGGTTGTTGTGTTGCTCGTTAACATCAAAGCTTGCCTTCAAGATTTGTTTCAATAATTGTTATTTTGATCAGGTATTATGACCACAAAAGGTTGTTCAAATAATTACTGTATTCCATAATAGATGGATGATATACAAGTCTGGTTGGAGAAATAACGACCATAAAACTAATGCTAAAATGTCGCAAGACAAATGATTGAAAGATCACTTGCGAAGTGACATCACCGTTTAAATTATATTAGGGATACATGAAGAAACTCCATGTTGATGGATTTTTGGAGTCTTTGATTTTGATCAAATGACGCTTGTGATACTTTCCTGGAGATAATTAAAACTCCGTTCATAGGCCAAAAGAGGAACGGACAACTAACTGATTGGAATTTGTACATATTGATGTATATAGTCCATTATGTGTAGTCGTGGGCGATGGATTTCAACTTCATATGTTTTCTCCAAAGATTTGAGTGAGTATATGTATATACTTACTCAATAAGGAAGAAGTATGAAACATTTGAAAAATGTTCAAAGACTTTCAAGATGAAGTGGAAAATCATTGTAACAAGAAAATAAAAAATTTATGATTGGATCATAAAGAAAGATGTTTGAGTTACAAGTTTAGCAAAACACCTAAGATTTGAGGAATCATTCCATGGATTTGCATTTCCCAAAACACCATAGGAGTATGGAGTGTTCGAGATATGTAATGAAACCTTGTTTGACATGGTAAGATCAAAGGTGTCATTTATAAAACTGCCATTATATTTTAAAGATTAAAGCTTTAGTGACTATCGCTTTTAATCGAAAGAGCTCCATCGTGATCCGTTGAAATGACACCATATAAGTCATGGTTTGGGATAAAACCCAGGTTGTCCTTTCTTAAATTTTTGGTATGCTAGGCATAAGTAAAATGTTTACAACCAAAGTCGGATGAGCATGTCTTTGTAGGTTATTTCGAATAACCATTGGGTATTCCTCCGTAACACCGAAGACAAAAGTGTTTGTCACTTAGAATGTCGAGTTTCTTGAGAAGGAATTTTTGGTGAAAAGTTGAGTGGGAGGACAATAGAACTTTGACAAGGTTGTTGAACCTTGGCTAATATGTGTTGAGTTGCGCAGCATCGGTAAGTGTCCGGAGGCGAATAATGCTCATGGCTCACGTGCCTCAAAGTACGTGGTCACGGGGATCTAAGTTCCTATTGAACCAAGTAGGTCGGGTAAGTAATCAAATGCCAAGATTTGAGAGTTAAATCATTGTTGTTTGACAATGATGAACCGACTACATGCAAATAATCAATGATGGGCCCGACGTTAAGTGGCTTGAAGCCATAAAATCCGTGATAATTCCATACGAGAAATCAAGCTTTGAATTTGAAAGACCCTCGGAAAGGTGCAAGACCTTACGATTATATGGATCTATAAAGAAATAGACATGGATGTTTCACATCTATGAAATAGTTGACATGTCGGAAAGAGTTTACGACAATGTTCAAGGAATTGACTATGATAAGATTTGATCTTTCATAGCGATATTTAGTCTAGACGGATTAATGTAGCAACCACTACATATATTTTGGTATATGGTAGTTGAACAAACAAAACAAGTTCTTCTAATAGAATGGTTACCTAGGACGTGTACATGACACAATCCAAAGGGTTTTGTTAATACAAAGGATGCTAAAAGAGTATGCAAAACTTCAATGGTTGAAGTGAGCATCGCGGAGTTGGAATCTTCACCGTGATGAAACCGTTAAAAGGTTTAATTTCATCAGAGACGATGAATATGTTTGCATTTTGCAAGAAATTAAGGGGGAGAGCCAAGACATATTTCTAATACATTATGTGAAAGACATATTGTTGATTAGAAATGATGTATCTTTTATTGACACAGGTTAAGAATTTCATTTCGATGAAAGACTTAGGCATAACCCAAGAATTAGGCATCAATGTCTATATGGATAGATTGAGGCGCTAATATGGTTTTGCCAAATGTACATAGATAAGATGTTGAATGAGTTCAATATGGAAACAACAAGAAAGGTTCTTCACGCACGGAAAGGACTGAATCAAGATTCAAGTGTGTTGACACGAGATTCAAGTGTTTTGACACTTGGTGAAATCGCAAGAATATTTTGATCAATCGTTCTTTCAGATGTACACATCTAGATATGTCCTATGCTCTAAATGTTATGAGCATATACCAGAATGACTCATAAGATGATAATTGGACAATAGTAGGGATATTCCTATGATCTTTGGAAGAACTAAGAATATATTATTTATATAGTGGTGACAAATAGTTCATTGTAAGTTGTTACATTGATACTATATTTGTCACAAATTAAGTTTATCTCAATTTAAACTATGGGTGGCACAATATAATGGAAAGGAAGTTCCATAACGGATTTGGTTGAGTACCAAAGTTAAAACATTGTGACAAATACTACAACAAAAGGCTAAGTATATGACTGCTATTGCAGCAGCAAATGAGGGCATTTGCGTCAAGTAGTTTGTTATCAAACTAGGTGTGGTTCATAGCGGGATAATACTATGAGATACATTGTATGACAATTGTATCAACATGATTTAATCCCAAGGAACTAAAGGTCTCACCGAAGGACCAAATTTATACAATGCCATCTCATTGGAGAATGAGTAATGTGTAGAGACGCAAGGAAATGCAAATACACACGGGCCTGGAAGTGTCAGATCCGAAGATTATGTTTACCACTAGCAATAGTGCCTATACAACACCAGAAAGCCATAGGTGTTGAGTGCACAAGTTTTTAACTAGATTATTGACTCTAGTGCAAGTGGGAGACTGTTGGAGATATGCCCAAGAGACAATAATAAAGTGGTTATTATTATATCTTTATGTTTATGATAAATGTTTACATCCCATGCTATAATTGTATTAATAGGAAACATTAATACTTGTGTGTTTTGTAAACATAAAAGAGTCCCTAGTAAGCCTCTTGTTAAGCTAGCTTGTTGATTAATGGATGATCATGGTTTCCTGATCATGGACATTGGATGTCGTTAATAACAAGATCATATCATTAGGAGAATGATGTGATGGACACACACCCATAGTAAGCATAGCATAAGATCAAGTCATTAAGTTCGTTTTGCTACAAGCTTTTCAAATGCATAGTAACCTAATCCTTCGACCATGAGGTTATGTTAATCACCATCACCGGATGGATACTTTGATGACATCAAACAACGCTTCGTAACTGGGTGGTTATAAAGGTGGCATTGGGTATTCTGAAAGTATGTGTTGAAGAGCATGGACCAAGATTGGGATTTGTCCATCCATATGACGGATAGATATGCTCTGGGCCCTCTCGGTGGAATGTCATCTAGTTAGCTTGCAAGCATGTGACTAGGTCACAAGGGATGACATATCATGGAACGAGTAAAGAGTACTTATCAGTAACGAGGTAGAACTAGGTATGGAGATACCGACGATCAAACCTCGGATAAGTAGAATATCGCGTGACAAAGGGAATTGGTTTCGTATGTTAAATGGTTCTATCGATCATAAAGTCATCGTTGAGTATGTGGGAGCTGTTATGGATCTCCAGATCCCGCTAATGGTTATTGATCGGAGATGTGTCTCCATCATGTCTACATGTTCACAAACCGTAGGGTGACACACTTAAGGTTCGAAGTTGTTTTAAGTAGATATGGAATGTGCGTTGGAGACCGAATGTTGTTCGGAGTCTCGGATTGGATCCGGGACATCACGAGGAGATCCGGAATTGTACGGGGAATAAGATTCATATACTGGGGATCATTTTCTAAGTTAGGAAATGTTCTGGAGTATTTGTATGGGGATTCTAGAAGGTTTCGGAATGTTCCGGAAGGTTCTAGAAGATTTCTTGGAGTTTACTTGAAAACCAAGAAAGGATCAAGGAATCCATGTGGGGTAAGACAAGGATTCGTGGGGGAGTAGGACTCTCCCCCCACCTCCTTGATCCGCCGGCCAAGGGAGAGGGGAGTCCTACAAGGACTCCACCTCCCCATGGCGCCTCCCTCCTTTAAATAGAGGGGTGGAGGCGCCAACCCCTAAGCCCCTTCTATTCTCTAGATCTCAAGTTGCCTCTCTCCTCCTCCTTCCCTCTGCTCTGGCTTAGGCGAAGCCCTGCAAAATTCTCTACTCCACCACCATCACCACCACGCCGTCGTGCTGCTCGGATTCCGTGGAGAGATCTACTACCTCCGCTGCTCGCTGGAATAGGGAGAGGAAGGTCTGCTTCAACTCCGCACGCAGGACCGATCATGGAAGCGCTTAACACGGCGCCGGAAGGATCGTCTACTCGATCTTGAGATCGGCAAGTGATCGACTACATCAACCACGAGATCCAATCTCGTAACGCTTTCGGGTCTACAAGGGTTAGTATAGATCTATCTCGTTGCACATGTCTAATAGATTAGATCTTGGCTTTTATCTAGATTGGATCTGGGGTTTGTTCGTTCTTGCGGTAGAACTTTTTTGTTTTCCATGCTGCGAACCCATCACTTTGCACGGGTAGTACACATATGTTTATATGTGGGCGATGATGATCATGTTATTGCATCTTCTATGTACTTTGGATATTGGTGGCATAGTGGGATGAAGCGGCCCGGACCAACCTTACATGTCATCGTACATGAGACTGGTTCCACGACTGACATGCAACTTGTTTTGCATAAGTGGTTGGCGGGTGTATGTCTCTCCTACTATAGTCAATATCTGATTTACAACGAGTTGCTGATAACTTGGTTATCCTCGTTGTGGTTCATGTTCGTAGGTTAGACAGGTTCTATCTCCGAAAGCCCTAAGCCACGTAAAACTTGCAATTGATAAATTAGAGGCGTCTAGTTTAGATCGTTGTTGGGCTAGTGTTTTGATATGGTATTGTTGTAAGTAGATGTATGATAGATACTCTTACAACTCACTTAACGTGTAAGTTCCATAGACCTTGGCCTTACACACAAAGGAATGATATAGATCATACCACGATGCAAATGATAGAGATCAAATGCATGGACCATATCACCTCACTTCACACATTAGATGTTAGCATCTTATACTGCTAGTTTGGCGCGTTTGGTAGCATTATAAGATGATCCCTCATTTAGATATCAAGATAAAATGTGTTCTTCCTTAAGTATGCACCGTTTTGTGGATCGTGTTTTGAGGCATCACGTGATGATCGGGTGTTCTCAACTCTACGCTTTCATACAACTGGTGTAAGACAGTTTTACACACGCAAATACTAAGGTTCTTACTTGACAGCCTAGCATGTATGCACATGGCCTCTAACACGGACCGAAAGGTTAAGCATGAGTCATATAGTTGATGTGATGACCATATTGATGTCGCTTTTGAAGCTACAATCGACTCACGTGATGATCGGACTTGGTGTAGTGGATTTGGTTCATGTAATCACCAAAAGGACACGAGGGATGTCGTTTTGAGTGGGAGTTCATTAGTAATTTGGATTAGTTGAACTCAATCTATCATAAACTTAGTCTAAATATACTTTACAAATTCTGCTGTAGATGGCACCACCGCTTTTAATTTCAATGTGTTCATGGAGAAAGAGAAACTTGCTGTAATGGTAGCAACTTCACCAACTCGGCTATGAATTTGAGGATTCTCCTCATCACGCACAAAAAGCAATATGTGCTAGATGCGCCGCTAGGCCCCCCACTAGCTCGATGCCCCGACGAGGAAAAGAACATCTATATAACTCGTCAGAGGACCACAACTTAGTTCATTGCGGCATCTTGTATGGGCTAGAGCGAACTTCAAGTTTGAAAATGGCAATGCCTTTGATACCATGGGAGAATTGAAAATGATTTTCGATACCCATGCTGCCAGAGAGAGTTATAATGCTACGGAAAAGTTCTTTAGCTGCATGATGGAGAAAACAGCTCCGTTAGTGAGCACGTACTCAAAATGTCTGGTACGCGATAAGCTTGTGTCCTTGGGAATAACGATTCCCATTGACTTAGGCATACATCGTTCTCCAATCTCTTCCACCTAGCTACAAGAGCTTCATGATGAACTATAATATGCAGGCATGAAGAAGTCTCTTCGAGCTTCACAATGCTTAAGACTAGAAGTGGAGATTAGGAAAGAACATCAAGTGTTGATGATCAATAGAACCACCGGTTTCAAGAAGGACAAGAAAGGCAAGCACAAGGGAAAGAAGGGTGGCAAGTCATTGCCACGCCTCAAAAAAACCCGAGCTGGCCCTAAGTCTGACACCGAGTGCTACTATTGCAAGGGGACTGGCCATTGAAAGCGCAACTGCCCCAAGTATTTGGCGGACAAGAAGTCTGGCAAGGCAAACAAAGGTATATGTGATATACATGTTATTGACGTGTACTTGACTAGTACTCATGATAGCACTGGGTATTTGATACGGGATCGGTTGCTAATATATGTAACTCGGTTCAGGGGCTGCGGAACAAGCGACAACTAGCAAGGGATGAGGTCACGATGCGGGTCGGCAATGGATCAAGAGTTGATGTGATCGCCGTCAGAACGCTGCCTCTCCATATGCCATCGTGATTAGTTATAAACCTAAATAATTGTTATTTGGTGCCTGCACTGAGCATGAACATTGTATCTGGATCGTGTTTGATGCAAAGTGGTTATTCATTTAAGTTTGAAAACAATGGTTGTTCGATTTATATGAATAATATCTTTTATGGCCATGCACCTATGTTGAATGGTTTGTTTCTATTGGATCTCGATAGTAGTATTACGCATATTCATAATGTTGATGCTAAAAGGATTAAACTTGATAATGATATATCTACATATATGTGGCACTGCCCTCTAGTTCATATTGGCGTTAAACGCATGAAGAAACTCCATTCTGATGGACTTTTGGAATCACTTGATTTTGAATCATTTGATACATGTGAGCCATGCCTTATGGGCAAGATGACTAGAACGCCGTTTTCCGGTTCAATGGAACGGGCGACAGATCTATTGGAAATCATACATACTGATGTGTGTGGACCAATGAGTGTGTCTGCGCGAGGTGGATATCGTTATTTTGTTACTTTCATGGATGATTTGAGTAGATATGGGTATATCTATTTGATGAAACACAAGTCCAAACTTTGAAAGTTCAAAGAATTTCAGAATGAAGTGGAAAATCATCGTAATGAAAGATCAAATTTCGTGGTCCGCCGTGGAGGAGAGTATCTTAGTTACGAGTTTAGCACACATATGAAAGACTATGGAATAGTTTCACAACTCACGCTGCGGAACACCACAACGTAATGGTGTGTCGAACGTCAGAATCATACTTTATTGGATATGGTTCGATCTATGATGTATCTCGATCGACTTGCCATCGTCATTTTGGGGTTATGCACTAGAAACAGTGCATTCACTTTAAATCGGGCACCATCTAAACTGCTGAAACGACACCGTATGAATTATGGTTTGGAAACAAACCTAAGCTGTCATTTCTTAAGGTTTGGGGATGCGATATTTATGTGAAGAAACTTCAACCGGATAAACTCGAACCCAAAGCGAAAAAATGCGTCTTCATAGGATACCCTAAGGAAACGATTGGGTATACCTTCTATCACAGATCCGAGGGCAAGGTCTTTGTTTCAAGAATGGATCCTTTCTTGAGAAGGAGTTTCTCGTGAAAGGTGTGAGTAGTCGGAAGGTAGAACTCAAGAGGTTATTGAACCTTCTCTTCATGAAATGGCGAGTAGCGCAGCTCCGAAGTTGTTTGGAGTTGACTTCACCTAATAAAGAGAGAGCTAATGATATTGATCATGAAACTCCAAAAGAGGACACTATCAACCTCGCAGTCAAGCAGGACACGGCAGCTCCCGAACTGACGGCAATCCTGCTAGAATTTCATGGTTGATGAAATGGATGACCTCGACGTATGAAGAAGCGATGATGAGCCCGATTCCAACAAATGGCTAGAAGCCATGAAATTCGAGATGGAATCCATGTACGAGAACCAAGTTTGGAACTTGGTGGATTTACCTCACGCACCGAAAGGCCGTTGAGAATAAATGGATTTTCAAAAGGAAAACTGATGTCGATGGTAATGTGACCATCTATAAGGCTCGACTTGTCGCAAAGGGGTTTCTACAAATTCAAGGAGTTGACTACGATGAGACATTCTCTCCGTAGCGATGCTTAAGCTCGGTTAGGATTATGTTAGCAATTGCTGCATATTTCGATTATGAAATATGGCAGATGGATGTCAAAACCTGCGTTCCTCAATGGTAAGATTGAAGAAGAATTGTATATGATACAACCTAAGGGTTTTGTCGATCCTAAGGATGCTAATAAGGTGTGCAAACTTCATGATCCATCTATGGATCAAGCAAGCATCACGGTTGGAATCTCCGCTTGATGAGGTGATCAAAGAGTTTGGATTTGTCCAAACTTATGGAGAGGCTTGTATTTACAAGAAAGTGAGTGGGAGCAATGTGGCATTTCTGATATTATATGTGGATGACATATTATTGATTGAAATGATTTAGATCTTTAAACAGTGTTAAAAGTTATCTAAACAAAGAAATTTTCGATGAAGGACCTTGGTGAAGCTTCATATATATTAGGCATTAAAATCTATAGAGATAGATCAAGACGCCTAATTGGGCTATCGCAGAGTACATACCTTGATAAGATATTAAAGAAGTTTAATATGGAAGGAAGTAAGAAGGGGTTCTTACCTATGTTGCAAGGCAAGACATTGAGTAAGACTCAAAGTCCGCCACGGAAGAAAGAGAGATAATGGATAAGATCCCCTATGCCTCAGTCATAGGCTCTATAATGTATGCCATGCTATGTACAAGACCGGATGTGGCACATGTTATTAGTTTGACTAGTAGGTACCAATCTAATCCAGGTTCGGAACACTGGATAGCGGTCAAGAATATCCTTAAGTACTTGAGAAGAACTAAGGATATGTTTCTTGTATACGGAGGTGAAGAAGAGCTAGTCGCTAAGTGTTATGTCGATGCTACCTTTGACACTGATCCGGATGACTCTAAGTCTCAATCCGGATACGTATTTCTCTTGAACGGAGCAGCAGTTAGTTGGAGGAGCTCCAAACAACCTGTGGTGGCTGGATCAACAACGGAGGCGGAATATGTTCGCTTCGTATAACGCAGGAAGCGGTTTGGATGAAGGAGTTCATAACGGAACTGGGTGTGGTTTCCAGTGCGTTGGACCCGATGGTGATCTATTGTGACAACAATGGAGCCATAGCCAACGCAAAGGAACCAAGGTCTCACAATAATTCCAAGCATATTAAGCGCCGGTTTCACTCCATTCGCGAACATGTCAAGGATGGAGATATAAAGATTTGTAAAGTGCACACGGACCTGAATGTAGCTGATCCGTTGACTAAAGTACTCCCTAGGGCAAAACATGATCAACACCAGAACTCCATGGGTGTTAGATTTATCACTATGTAAACTAGATTATTATCTCTAGTGCAAGTGGGAGACTGAAGGAAATATGCCCTGAGAGGCAATAATAAAGTTGTTATTATGTATTCCTTATATATGATAGATGTTTATTTTGCATGCTATAATTGTATTGATAGGAAACATCAATACATGTGTGTTTAATAAACAAAAAGGGTTCCTAGTCATGCCTCTCTTATAGACTAGCTTGTTGATTAACAGGATGATCAAGGTTTCCTGATCATGGACATTGGATGTTGTTAATAACAAGGTCACACCATTGGTGGAATTATGTGATGAACATTCATCTGAAGTATAGCATTACGATCAAGTCATTATATTTATATTGCTATAACATCATACGAAGTAATCTTTATCCTTAGACCATGAGATCATGTTAATTGCTAACACCGGAAGAGTATCTTGATAACATCAAACGTCACACCGTAACAGGGTGACTATAAAGATGGGTTCAGTACTACGAAGGTGTTATGTTGAGGCTCATGGATCAAGAGTGGAATTTGTCAATCCAGATGACGGATAGATATACTCTGGGCCCTCTCGGTGATATCACATTAGGATAGCTTGCAAGCAAGTGATGTGATCACTGGAATGTTATATCACGGGAACAAGAAAAGAGTGCATGTCGGTAACGAGATCAAACTAGGTATGGAGATACCGATGATCGAATCTCGGACATGTAATATATCAAGAGACAAAGGGATTTAGTTACAAGCGTTAAAGGTTCTCACGATCACAGGAGTCATCGTTGAATGTGTAGGAGTCAGTACGGATCTCCAGGTCCCGCTGCTGATTATTGATCGGAGAAGGGTCTCGATCATGTCTGCATTATTCGTGAACCGTAGGGTGGCACACTTAAGAGTTACCGGACACCATTTTTGAGCACATATGTTTCAGACGAAAGAATTGCAAAGCACAGGAATTGTTTCAATAGAAATCGGAAATTGTTTCGGGTGAAATTGCAGAAGGTGGTTCTGCATGTGATATTGAAATATTGCAAGGGGCTATATGTGAATGTTTGTTAATTAAATTAATTAACAAAATTCTGAATAAATTTAATAAATGAGTTTTATTAAATGAGAGAGCATTAAATTTGGAGAAACTTAATGCATTTAAAGTGGAGACTTTAAAAGGGAATGTGAAGAGGCATTTTAATGTGGAGGAGTTACCACCACATGAATGGGGGAGGTGAGGGGTCACCCCCATGCGACCATGGAGAGAGGGCACCCTCCTCCTATAAAAGGCCACCCATTCCCTCCTTCATCCTTACACCTCCTTGTGAAGGATCTCTCTCCCCTCTAGAATTATTCCCCCATGGTCTCGGATTAGCGAGATACATGTTCCCGGTGGCATTTCGTCTGGAAGGAGTTCTTTGCTCATTTGGATCACTGGAGCGAGGAGGTGGAGGTTGTCCGTGGCTTGAACGTGTGTGCGAGTGCGGATGCGCTCTTGAGTTGCGCTTCGGACTTCCTCATGATCTTGAGATCGGCAAGTGTACGACTACATCAACCACGAGTTCCTACTCGTTAACAAAGCTCGTTGTCTTCGAGGGTAAGTTCTCTATGGATGTATGTCCACCCGTTTGCTTTGTACCTAGTAGATAGATCTTGGCATGTAGTTCACACCGTAGGAATTTTTTTGTTTTCTATGCTGCAGACCCAACACCTCCGCCATGTCGTCCTCCTTGCCCTCCATGGGAGCCGTTGTGAGGACTGTGTGGTGGAGAGGGTGGAGCAGCTAGATAGTTTTCGGCTGATCGCCGGCCTCCGTCCGAAACGTCATTATTCCGATTCCGGGGAGGGTCTTGACTATGACGAGCCGCCTGCCGGCTTGTCCCAGCATGGTTTCCGTCGTTCCTTCATCCGTCGTTCCCACCACAGTGAGGATCAGCCGGATGGCTCGTATATTTAGGAGGTGGCATTTTTTGACGATCCTCCTCCCGTCGTTTCTCTTTATCTTCTCCCCTTCGATCGTTAGATTCTCGTCGGGGAGGGTTCTTCGGATTCAGTGCAGCGATGGCGTCTTTCTCGGCCGCTAGTGCGACGTTGCTCCAGCCGCGTGTAGTCCTGCGATGCTGTCCTGACGATCCGGTTCTCGAATAATTGTCTTCCTGTCGTTCGGGGCAATGCTGCTCCGGAACGTAATGGGGTCTTACGTCAGCCCATGCCGGATCTGTGCGACATTGGTCAAAATCCGAGACCAGTTTATGACTTCCAGACAGGGCGACCTTTTGCTGCTCCAGTCCCTTGTTGAGTAGCTTGATACCCAAACGGATCTCCTCTGGTCCTGGATTAGCCGATAGAATTTCTCGGGCCGCCACGGTATTTTGTACTGGGGTTGGATATACCCAATCTCCTTTGCTATCTTTCTGTGGCTTCCCCATCTCATCTCCGAAAAGGACGACACGGATAGTTGGAAACTGGTTGTCATCTGTGTGACGCTTCCGTGTTTTCTGATGCAACTAATACATGTAGTCCTTGGTTGCCGTGCGTTTCTTCTCCACCTCGATGTTTTTGGCTTCATCGAGGAGTTGTTGACGACGCGCTTCTAGGGCTTGTGCCCTTTCGTCCAGCTCTTCAGCAGTAAGTTCTGCAGCTGTAGGGATAGGTATGGTTAATGCAGCATCGATGAGTTTACGCGCACCTTCGGTGATCACGTGTCCATCCACCGATTCTTATTTTTTCTGCTCGTCTAGGATAAGTGCTCCATCTAAGTCTTCTTCATATTCCTCGGCAATCACCTCTTCAGCCAGAGGGTCTTTTGTCGGGGTCTTGTTCTTCTTGTTCTTCTTCTTTGCCTTCTTGGCAGCGCCGGTAGCAAAGACGGCTTTGGGTCTATTTCCCGGAGTCAAGCTCAGTTCGGTACTTTCGGACATCGGAACCTCGGGATTATCTCCGACGTCCATGTCATCCTACGCTTTTGGAGAGTGTTCCCCGGATCCTTCATCCATGGCTTCTCCTTCTTCTGTAGCTTTGGAGTTATACTCCTCTTCATATTCCACGGAGAACTTTCGGAAATCTGCTGACATCATCGATTCATCCGAGGATGCGGGTACGTCGGCGTTTGTTCCAATTGCCTCCAGCACCGAGTCGGTGTTTTCTCCAGCATCGGCAGAGCCGGATCCGGATCCCACGTATCTGACGAAGTGCGACGCGTGCTTCCTGAGGTACCTGTGGCTTTCACGATCAGCCATGTCAAAACTTTTGATGGTTTCGAGAATTGCATCTGCGCTTTCGCCTTGCAGTATCATACGTCGTAACGTGTACCTTAGGAAAGGTCTATCTGTCCTGGCATCATTAGAGCCAGAATCAGTGTCAGTGATGTGCTCCTCCTGGATTTCGACTTCCGTGGGTGGGTTGATCTGGGATCCGGCTCCTCTAGGGAGATCCACTCCAGATTCGACGTGGACCGCTAGGTCTTCTTCAGGCTCGGATTTCTCCACTATCTCTGCAACTAGTGCGGGTTGGGTGGGATTAGGGTTTTCTAAGATCCAGAACTCTCCTGCCTCCATGGACAAAGGGGACCCAGAAGTTTCTTCTGCCTCTATCATCACCGCTGGGGTGGGTTGGGCAGGTTTAGCGAAACCGATGTAAACATCGATCTCGCCAAAGGACATGATTGTGTAAGCAGTCACGGCCTCCCTAGCCGGAATCCAAGTCTCATCGAGAACGATGAGAGGGACGTCACTGGCGTAGAGGATGCGACCGACGACGATAGTCTCGCCGATTCCGATTCTTGCAGATTCCGCTCGGAACGCAGATCCGAAGCTCACTTACCCCACGGTGGGCGCCAACTGTCGTCGGATTGATGACAAGTACGCCATGAGGGGGTCCTCGAGGCGTGCGGAAGAGAGGGGTGTGAGACGTACGGTGTTCCGGGACGGTGAGCACACAAGTTTACCTAGGTTCGAATCCGCCGGCTTTGGACGGATCCTACTCCTGCTAGCAATCCAGTAATACGGCAGAGCCGGAATATGGGTTATAGGGGTTTCGCCTGTGCGAGTTGAGATTGTAGACTATTGAGGTGTGCCCTAAAGGCTCTCCCTAGGACAACTTATATAGAATCCGGCATAGGGTTTACAGGAGAGATCTATCCGGCTACGACTAAGAGTCGGTTACAGAGTACATCTTGAACTACAAGTAACATTATGGGCCTAAGTCGGTAAGTCTTCTGGGCCTTCCCATAGCCGGATTGGACTCCGTCTTTCTCCCTGACTGGGCCGCCTGTGAAGCAATGCTCTAACCCGAAGTGGGCCACCCTGGTCAGTGAGGAACTGTGAGGATACCCGGAAAGTATATCCCCAACAAAAAACACACATACATTTAAGTCTAACCCACTTCCTATGCAAGGGAATTTTGTAAACAAACAAGTTGTTGAAACCAGAGGCAACTTGCATAAGAAGGCAAAAGGAGTGCAACATAAAAACTTTCAGCATAAAGCGAAGAAACTTAATATTATTGAGATACATAATAACACTTTTCTGTCTCTCATAGTAACTTTCAGTATCATGCATAAACTTAACAATATAGCTATCACAAGGACTATCATAGCAATGATCACTTATTCTAACAGAAAACACAGGAATACTAGCTCTCATAACCCTACTTTGTGAAACAATATTAGAGGTATCCTTACAAAGGATAGTGTGTCCCTCTTTTTCATATTTAGCAACAAAGTCTTTCACATTTGCTACTATAGGTTCATCAACCATTTGTTTATCAGGTTCAACAACCTTATTCATACTTTCATTAACCATACTAGCTATCATAGAATGTTCCTTTACCTTGACTGGGAAAGGCATTTTCTCAATGTAAGGTTCAGGTAAGAAATGATTAGTAGTATAAACTTCAATATTTCTTGCAGGAACACTCTTAACAACATATTTATAAGGTTCATGATACTTATCCCACTTCTTTTTAGGCACTTCAATGTAAGAAGCAAAAGCCTTAAAATAAGAAGCAATAGCTTGAGAGTCTAGACCATAAGCATTTTTAATATTTTGAAAGTCATCAGTTCCCATAAAAGATTCAATGCATTCATAATCATAATTTATACCTGACTTTCTACCTTTGTCATTCTCCCAAGCTTCAGCATTGTCTTGAATACGATCTAGAAGGTCCCATTTAGCTTCTTCTTCCATACGAGTGAATGATCTAGCACAAGAAGCATCCAGTAAATCTTTATCATGTAGAGGGAGCCTTGCATAAAAGTTGTTGATAATAATATTGTTGGGGAGCTCATGAATGGGACATTTGAGCATTAGTAACTTCAATCTCCCCCAAGCTTGAGCTGTACTCTCTCCATCAAGAGACCAAAAGTTGTATATTTGATTCCGATCTTTATGAATCTCACTAGGAGGATAAAACTTTGAATAAAAGAGAGGCACTATTTCCTCCCATTCCAGAGCTTGACCATTCTTCAGCAGCTTATACCATTCCTCAGCTCTTCCTTTTAGTGATAATGAGAATAACTTCTTAACTTGATATGTAGTAATACCTGCACACTTTAACAACCCGCATAATTCGTGTATAAAGAGTAAATGATCACCGGGATGGATAGTTCCATCCCCAACATAGTAGTTATCCATAACACGATCAATGATTCTTGTAGGTATTTTGAAAACATCTTTCTCAGTAGGTGGTGGCTTATCTACTACCTTAGTACTGGTAGTAGCATTACCAAATAAGAAACTCAGTGAATTATCCATAACGAAAATAAAGCAACTTGCAGAAGTAAACAATACTCACAGTAGAAGTTTCCTTTACCAGTTCCACTCTTCAATAGTGCTTCACTCCCCGGCAACGGCGCCATAAAATAGTCTTGATGACCCACAAGTATAGGGGGTGTATCGCAGTATTTTCGATAAGTAAGAGTGTCGAACCCAACAAGGAGCAGAAGGTGCTGGCTAGTGGTACGGATCAGGAATTCTCTGCAAATACTTAGCAAACGGATTTTTAGGGGTTTTCGATAAAGCAAGTAAACAAAGTACGAGTAAATAAAAGACAATAGGAATAAATGCAGCAAGTGGCCCAATCCTTTATGCAGCAAAGGACAAGCCGGTTGTATTTCTATAGATGACCAAACGTTCTCGAGGACACATGGGAAGACTGTCAAGTGCTTTCGCTTCATATAGTCGATTAATCTTCTCTAGCTTGCTAAGTGTTGTTTGGGTGAACCCGTGCTAATGTACCGCCCCATCCAAGACTAATACATACTTGTGATTATACCCCTTGCAAACATCCGTAAGTACAAGAAAGTAATTAAGGTAGAAACCTAACCACAGCTTTAAACTCTAAGACCCTTACGTCCCTTGTGCAATGGTTTCCTAATGGGGGTTCAGGTTTCTGTCACTCCGGCAACCCCTACGATTATTAGCCAAATACACAATGCATTCCCATAGGCCCATATAGGTGAAGTGTCATGTAGTCGACGTTCACATGACACCACTAGAAGAAGTACACCACAACTTAAATAACAATCTATTGAATCTTTCTCAACGCAACTCCACTACTAACAACAAGACTTCTCCCATGTCCTCAAGAACAAAATGAACTACTCACAAGACATCATATGGATCATGATTAGAGATGGAATAATGATGTATAACAATCTGAACATAAACAATAATTCAATGGTTCACCCAATAGCATCAGCTACAAAGAGTAATCAACACCGGGAAAGTTTCCCCTATGAACTAATGCAAGATTCAACTCAATTGTTACAGCAATATGGAGATGGTGATGAGGGTGCTGATGGTGGTGATGATGATGATGATCCCGATGAAGTCAAGATGGAGGGTGGTGTTGATTGATACGATCTCCCCTCTCCGGGAAGGAATTCCCCCGGCAGAAATCTGTCTGCCGGAGAGATCTTTCTCTCTCGGTGTTTTCCGCCCCGCAGAGGCGGCGGAATCTTTCTGTAGTCGCTCTCCGAGTCTTAGGGTTTCGTGGGGATGATATACGCCAGAGGAGAGAGGCTGGAGTGGGCCAGGGCGACTACACCACTCCTAGGCGCAGCCTAGGCCTGCCCGCGCCATGGGATGGTGTGGGCCCCCTGTGGCCCACCTCCACTTCATCTTCTGGCATCCTGAGTCTTCTGGAAAAATAGGATTTTCCTTATATTTTCCCGGATTTTCTGATCTTCACGAATTTTGCCTCCAAACAACACCTTTTCCATCAGAATCCTGACTGCAGCAGTCCATGCTCCAAAAGTCATCAACCATGCAAAAATAGATGAAATAACATAAGTATCACCTCTCAATACGAAATATATCAATGAATAATAGTGAATTAAGACATAGAATAGTGATGCAAAATGGACGTATCAAAAAGCCCCTCGCGTTACTGTATTACTAATAGATAGGTCCTGGCAACATTAGGGGATCAGGGGCGTAGGGTAAAATTTTATTGTTTTCATACGTGGAACCCCTACAGTGAGTACAATGAGAGCCCTAGGGAGATTTATATAGAGTCACCTCACTAGGGTTTACAAGATTACAACCGAATTGGTTTAGATTTCAGAGGATTTGACCTAATCTGACTACGCCTAGCTAGGGTCTCGGGCCTCCATCTTCAGTTATCAGGCTTCATACAAAGTCTCCTTCTAGTCGTCATGCCAATAGGCCCACTCGCTATAGTCTCGGGCCAGTCGAACCTTCCCTCTGGGCATGCCTCGATTGGCATATCCCCATCAGGGAATAACGCTTCCCATTGGCTTAGGCATACATCATGTTCTCCAATCTCTGTCACCAAGCTATAAGAGCTTCATGATGAACTATAACATGCAGCACATGAAGAAGTCTCTCCCTGAGCTTTTGTCAATGCTTAAGACTGCCAAAGTGGAGATTAGGAAAGAACATCAAGTGTTGATGATCAATAAGACCACCGGTTTCAAGAAGGACAAGAAGGGTAAACAGAAGGGTAACTTCAATAAGGACGGCAAAGCTATTGCTGCGCTTGAGAAGAAGACCTAGGCTAGCCCTAAGCCTAATACCGAGTGCTACTATTGTAAGGGGACTGGCCACTGGAAGCGCACCTGCCCAAAATATCTAGTAGACAAGAAGGCCATCAAGATGAACAAAGGTATATTTGATATACATGTTATTCATGTGTACTTGAATAGTACTCGCAGTAGCACCTTGGTATTTGATACTGGATCTGTTGCTAATATATGTAACTCGAATCAGGGGCTGCGAAATAGGCGACCACTAGCAAGGGATGAGGTCACGATGCATGTCGGCAATGGATCAAGAGTTGATATGATTGTCGTCGGAACGCTACCTCTCCATTTACCGTCTAGATTAGTTTTAAACCTCAATAATTGTTATTTGGTGCATGCGTTGAGCATGAACATTGTATCCGGGTCGTGTTTACTGCAAGACGGTTATTCCTTTAAGTTGGAAAACAATGGTTGTTCGATTTATATGAATAATATCTTTTAGGGTCATGAACGTGTGATGAATGGTTTATTTCTTTTGAATCTCGATAGTAGTAATACACATATTCATAATGTTGATGCAAAAGGATTAAACTTACTGTTGATATATCTGCATATATGTGGCACTATCGTCTAGGTCATATTGGCGTAAAACATATGAAGAATCTCCATTATGATGGACTTTTATAATCACTTGATTTTGAATCATTTGATACATGTGAGCCATGTCTTATGGGTAAGATAACTAGAACCCCGTTTTCTGGTATAATGGAACGGGCGACAGATTGATTTCCGGAAATCATACATACTGATATATGTGGTCCAATGAGTGTGTCGGCACGAGGTGGATATCATTATTTTGTTACTTCCATGGATTATTTGAGTATATATGGGTATATCTATTTGACAAAACACAAGTCTGAAACCTTTGAAAAGTTCAAGCAATTTCAATGTGAAGTGGAAAATCATCATAGTAGAAAGATTAAATTTTTGTGATCTGATCGTGGAGGTGAGTATCTAAGTTACGAGTTTGGCATACATATGAGAGAGTGTGGAATAGTTTCACAACTCACGCCTGCCATAACACCACAACGTAATGGTGTATCGGAGCGTCTTAATCGCACCTTATTGGATATGGTTCGCTCTATGATGTCTCTGACTGACTTGCCACTTTTGTTTTGGGATTATGCGCTAGAAACAACTGCATTCACTTTAAATAGGGCACCATCTAAATCCATTGAAATGACACCGTATGAATTATGGTTTGGAAATAAACCAAAGCTATCATTTCTAAAAGTTTGGGGATGCGATGTTTATGTGAAAAAACTTCAATCTGATAAACTTGAACCCAAAGAGAAAAATGCGTCTTCATAGGATACCCTAAAGTATTGGGTATTACTTCTATCACAGATCCAAGGGCAAGGTTTTCGTTACCAAGAATGGATCCTTTCTAGAGATGAAGTTTCTCGCGAAAGGTGAGAGTATTCGGAAGGTAGATCTCGAAGAGGTTACTGAACCTTCTCTTCATTAAATGGCGAGTGGCGCATCATCGAAAATTGCTCCGGAGTTAACTTTACCAGATGAAGAGGGAACTAATTATAAAGATCATGAAACTTCGAATGAGGACACTACCGAACCTCGAAGGTCAAGCAGGACACGTACCGTTCTAGAACTATACAGAAATCCTATCATGAATTTCATGGTAGATGGAAATGATGACCCTACGACGTATGAACAAGCGATAATGAGCCCGGATTCCAACAAATGGCTAGAAGTCATGCAAACCGAGATGGGATCCATGTACAAAAACCAGGTTTGGACCTTGGTGGCCTTACCTCACGACCGAAAGGTTGTTGATAATAAATGGATTTTCAAGAAGAAAACTAATGTTGATGGTAATATGACCATCTATAAAGCTCAATTTGTCGCAAAGGGGCTTCGACAAATTCAAGGAGTTGACTACGATGAGACTTTCTCTTCTGTAGCGATGCTAAAGTCGGTTAGGATTATGTTAGCAATTGCTGCATTTTTTATTATGAAATTTGGCAGATGGATGTCAAAACCACGTTCCTCAATGGTAATATTGAAGAAGAGTTGTGTATGGTACAACCAAAGGGTTTTTTCAATCCTAAGGATGCTGACAAGGTATGCAAGCTTCAGCGATCCATCTATGGACTGAAGCAAGCATCCCGGAGTTGGAATCTCCGCTTTGATGAAGTGATCAAAGGGTTTGAATTTTTCCAAACTTAAGAAGAAGCTTGTATTTATAGAAAAATGAGTGGGATCTCTGTGGCATTTCTAATATCATATGTGGATGACATATTATTGATTGGAAATGATATATATCTTTTAAATAGTGTTAAAAGTTATCTAAAAAACAATTTTTCGATGAAGGACCTTGGTGAAGTTTCATACATACTAGGTATCAAGATCTATAGAGATAGATCAATACACCTAATTGGGCTATCACAAAGTACATAGCTTGATAAGATTTTAAAGAAGTTTAAAATAGATGGAAGTAAGAAAGGGTTCTTACCCATGTTGCAAGGCAAGACATTGCATAAGTCTCAAAGTCTGGCTACGACAGAAGATAGAGAGATAATGGATAAGATACTCTATTCATCCATAAGATCTGTTATGTATGCCATGCTATGTACAAGATTGGATGTGGTGCATGCTAGTAGTTTGACTAGTAGGTACCAATCTGATCCAGGTCTGGAACACTAGATAGCGGTCAAGTATATCCTTAATTACTTAAGGACTAGGTACATGTTTCTCATGTACGGAGGTGGAGAAGAACTTGTCGCTAAGTTTTATGTCGACGCTAGCTTCGACACTGATCTAGATGACTCTAAGTATCAGTCCAGGTACGTGTTTCTCATGAATGGAGCAGCAGTTAGTTGGAGGATCTCCAAACAACCCGTGGTGGCAGGATCAACAACAAAGGCGGAATATGTTGTTGCTTCATAAGCGGCACAGGAAGAAGTTTGGATGAAGGAGTTCATAACTGAACTACGTGTGATTCCTAGTGCGTCTGACCCAATGGTGATCTATTGTGACAACAATGGAGCCATAGCCAATACCAAAGAATAGAGGTCTCATAAGAATTCCAAGCATATAAAGCGCCGATTTCACTCCATCCGTGGGCATGTCAAGGATGGATATATAAAGATTTGTAAAGTACATACAGATCTGAATGTAGCAGATCCATTGACTAAAAATCTTCCTAAGGCAAAACATGATCAACATCAAAACTCCATGGGTGTTAGATTTATCACTATGTAATCTAGATTATTGTCTCTAGTGCAAATGGGAGACTAAAGGGAATATTCCTGAGAGGCAATAATAAAATTGTTATTATCTTATTCCAAGTATATGCTAGATGTTTATTTTGCATGCTATAATTGTGTTAATTAGAAACTTTAATACATGTGTGTTTAATAAACAAATATATAGAGTTCCTAGTTATGCCTCTCATATAAACTAGCTCGTTGATTAACAAGATGATCAAGGTTTCCCGATCATGGACATTGGATGTTGTTAATAGCGAGGTCACAACATTGGTGGAATGATGTGATGAATATTCATCCAACATATAGTAATACGATCAAAGTCATTATGTTTAAATTACTATAACATCATGCAAACTAACTTTAGTCCTTAGACCATGAGATCATGTCAATCACTAACACCAGAAGAGTGACTTGATAACATTAAACGTCACAATAAAGGTGGGTTCAGATACTCCGAAAGTGTCATGTAGTGCCTCATGGATCAAGAGTGAGATTTGTCCATCCCAATGACAGAGAGATATATTCAGGGCTCGGTGATATCACATTGACATAACTTGCAAGCAAGTGATAAGATCACTAAGAATGTTATATCACGTGAATGAGAAAAGAGTACTTATCGACAACAAGATCAAACTAGGTATGGGGATATCGATGATGGAATCTCGGACATGTAATATATCGCAAGACAAAGGAATTTAGTAACAATGTTAGATGTTCACACGATCACTAGAGTCATCGTTGAATGTGTGGGAGTCAATACGGATCTCCAAGTCCCACTCCTAATTATTAATCAGAGAGGGTTCTCGATCATGAATGCATTATTCACGAACCGCAGGGTGACACACTTAAGGGATACTGACACCATTTTGAGCAAATATAATACCAGAGAAATGTTATGAAGGCGCTGGAATTATTTTTATGGACGACAAAATTATTTTAGGTCAAATTGCTGAAAAGGGTTTCAGATGTAATATCGAAGTATTGTATTTTTTTTGCAAATGTTTGTTAATTAAAGTAATTAACAAAATTATGAATAAAATAAATAAAAGAGTTTTATTAAATGAGAGATGCATTAATTTTGGTGAAAAATTAATGCATGTGAGTGGAATTTTGAGTGGAAGGTTTTTATGTGAGTGGAACCTCCACCCACATGAATGAAGGGAGAGGTGGGGGCACCACCTTGGCCGCCATCCATGGTGGGGCTTCCCCTCCCCTATAAAAGGCACCCTCCTCCTCCTCTCACTTCACACCTCCTCGTGAAGGATATCTCTCCTTCTCTAGAACATTTTTCATAGCTTCGGATTAGCGAAGTACATGTTCACATGGCTTTCTCTGAAAGGATTTGCTGCTTCGACTGTTTTGTTGGAGCGAGGACTCAGAGGTGTTCAAGTACCGAACGTGTGTGCGATCACGGATGCATGGATGCACGTTCGCTTTGCGGTGCTAGGCTTCATCACGATCTTGAGATCGACAAGTGAATGACTACATCATCCACGAGATTAAATCTCGTAATGCTTTGTCGATTTTCAAGGGTAAGTTTTCTATGGATGTATATCCAACCGTTGATTGTATCTAGGTGATAGATCTTGGCACTTAATTGTTTATATCGTAGAATTTTTTGTTTTATATGCTACGAACCCAACACGGTCAACATACTCCCGTCAATCCTAATCGGAGAGGGAGGAACACTTTGGAGAGGATCTTGATGTCTACACTCACGACCACACATAATGTAGGCCTTGTATAACTTGAACGTCACTATGACAAAGTCCAAGGTGGGTGATGATAGATGGTTTCCCTCATGAAGGGAATGAGATATAACTAGAAATGATCCATATAAAGGTTTCTAGTCTATCATCTATGTCTAAGGGATAAGAGTGAGCCATAGTTACTATTTATAGTACTTAGAGCGAAGGGGTTGGTAAAGAGAATATTTTAGGGTATGAAACCTAGAATTGTACATAGAGAGAGGTTTCGGCGGTAAGTCTGGCTACGCCGGGAGTGGCGCCGGTTGGCTCGGAGCCTTTTCGGCGGGGAACTAAGACTAGAGGAGGTTCGTCGGGCTTGGTGCCGTGATGAGCGGGAGGTTTTGGCGGAGGTTTCGATTGGCCGGTTCTGGCGCCGAGCCGAGTTGGCCGTTTCGACGGGTTAGTTCGGTCACCCGTTTGATTTGCTGCTTCGTCTTACATGCACTTGACTCCGTCTTCACTCAGGGGGATTTGGTGGGTGGATGTAGAGATGTGGTAGGACGGGCTGCATCCGCAATTCCACAAAGTATATTTATATTTAATTTTTAGTGTGTAAGTGTATTTAATTTAGAATTTTTCTAAAAAAATAAAACCACAATGGTTTAAAATAGTCTCGGAAATTTGTGTCGGGTGTTGCACCAGCCCATGTCGTTCGTGTAATATTGCTGTCTATGAAAGCAAAATCTCGGTGGCCTTTGGCATTTATTTCAAATGGGCTTTGCATTTGACTTTTGCACATGATAAAAAAGATATAAAGAAAATATATTCCTTCTGCCAAAAGAAACGTTCTCCACCACCCAAAGGACCAAACCCAAACGGACGGAGGAGCCAGGCAGCTTGAGCCGTCTGGAATCTTCGACCCACGACTCGTGGCCCACATTCAGCCACAGACCTAGCCAGAAAAAGAATGACGGAAATGCCCCCAGCCACCATTTCTTTCCCCTTGCCCAAGCCGATGCGGCAGGCCGCCAGGGGTTTAAGAGCACACGCCGCCTCCCGCTAGGGTTTTTCGGATCTCACCTCCTCCCCTTTCTCTCAGCCTCCACACGCCGCCGCCGGGAGCCGACCCAAGCTCGAGCGCCAGCCATGCCCATGGGATCTCTCATCGCCTCGAGGCTGGCCAGGTCCAGCCATGCCCTCGCCACCCGGGCCATCTCTCAGGTGCCACCTACCTCCCCCCCTTCTGCATCTCCTTGTGCTCTGCATTTCTTCTTATTCCACGGCCAAGTGCTGGTTTTTTCATAGATCGAGAGTTCGAGACACGGATTTGTGTGTTGATTTCTCCTCCTGCGATGTTGATCTGATGCGTTTGCGTGTTCCCCTGTGTGATCTCATCAGGCTCCCAGGGCTCCCCATCACACGACGTCTCCCCTGCTCTCCAGGCTCGGAGCTGTGGCTCGCGCTTTCAGGTACTTGAGATGTGTAGATCGTCTACTTTGTGCATCTATGTCTGCCTGCTTCCTGCTTGTTGGGTATTGAGACGGATGCTCTTTGTGTGTGCAGCTCAAGGCCTTCTGCGTCAGATGTCATCGGGATCGATTTGGGTACGACGAACTCATGTGTCTCCGTCATGGAAGGAAAGGTGTGCTCTTTCCCCCTAATCTCTCTGAAATTTACTCTGATCTGTTTCTTGGAAGACAGTCCTAATGTAATTAGCAGCACTAGCATGCTTGAATTGGCAAGGCAATTGCTATATCCAGAAGAAATTAATAACATATCTTGTCAAGCTGTGAAGTTTAGTTTGATCACTATACTTTAGTAGTTATTGTAATAGTTAATCGGTTACATTGCCTGTAAATTGTTGTCAAGTTGAGTTTGATGACTGTATCGCAATTGCTATATCCAGACTCAATTAACAACATGTCTTGTCATGTTGCGAAGTTTAGTTTGGTCACTATACTTCAATAGTTAATCGGTTACATTGTCTGTAAATTGTTGTCAAGTTGAGTTTGATGACTGAATCGGTGACACTGCTAGTAAATTGTTGTGAAGATTAGTTTGATGATGACTATTCTTTTAATTGGTAATAGTGAATTGGTGAAGCTGCTAGTAAAAGTAATATGTTTGTTTGTGCAGACACCGAAAGTGATTGAGAATGCTGAAGGCGCAAGGACAACGCCTTCCATTGTTGCCAAGAACAAGAACGGCGAGCTCTTGGTTGGCATCACTGCCAGTCGCCAGGCAGTTACTAATGCCCAGAACACAGTTCGTGGGTCCAAGCGCTTGATTGGTAGATCTTTTGATGACCCACAAACACAGAAGGAGATGCAGATGGTGCCCTACAAGATTGTCAGGGGACCAAATGGTGATGCTTGGGTGGAGTTGGCTGGGCAGCAATACTCCCCCAGCCAGATTGGTGCATTTGTTCTCACCAAGATGAAGGAAACTGCAGAGGCTCACCTTGGCAAGTCAGTCTCAAAGGCTGTTATTACAGTGCCAGCTTATTTCAATGATGCCCAGCGCCAGGCTACCAAGGATGCTGGTAGGATTGCTGGATTGGAGGTGCTGAGGATTATCAATGAGCCCACTGCTGCTGCTCTGTCATATGGAATGAACAACAAGGAGGGCCTGATCGCTGTATTCGACTTGGGTGGTGGTACTTTTGATGTATCAATCCTTGAGATCTCCAATGGAGTTTTTGAGGTAATTTTCTTTACACGACTTCACCAATCCTAAACATGTAAATGTCAAATTAAATTATTCTGACCATAATATTTATACCTTGTTCAGGTCAAGGCAACCAATGGAGACACTTTCCTTGGTGGTGAGGACTTTGATGCTGCATTGCTCGACTACCTGGTTAATGAATTTAAGAAGTCTGACAGCATTGACCTTAGCAAGGACAAGTCTGCTCTGCAAAGGCTGAGGGAAGCTGCTGAGAAGGCCAAGGTCGAGCTTTCCTCAACTGCGTCGACTGAGATCAACCTTCCCTTTATCACGGCTGATGCCTCTGGTGCGAAGCACTTCAACATTACCTTGACGAGATCAAAGTTTGAGTCTCTTGTGGGCAATCTCATTGAGAGAACTCGCAGCCCCTGCGTGAACTGCCTCGAGGATGCTGGCATCTCTGCGAAGGAGGTTGATGAGGTCCTACTGGTTGGTGGCATGACAAGGGTGCCAAAGGTCCAGGATGTTGTTTCTCAGATATTTGGCAAGTCACCAAGCAAGGGTGTCAATCCTGATGAGGCTGTTGCCATGGGAGCTGCCATCCAGGGTGGCATCTTGAGGGGCGATGTGAAGGAGCTCCTGTTGCTGGACGTCACGCCCCTTTCCCTTGGTATTGAGACTCTTGGAGGCATCTTCACAAGGCTAATTACCAGGAACACCACAATCCCAACCAAGAAGAGTCAGACCTTCTCCACTGCTGCCGATAACCAGACGCAGGTTGGTATCAAGGTTCTTCAGGGTGAGAGGGAGATGGCCACGGATAACAAGCTTCTTGGCGAGTTCCAGCTTGAAGGCATTCCACCAGCTCCAAGAGGCCTGCCACAGATTGAGGTCACATTTGACATTGATGCCAATGGTATTGTGAAGGTTTCAGCAAAGGACAAGCAGACTGGCAAAGAGCAAGATATCACTATCAAATCTTCAGGTGGTTTGTCTGACAGTGATATCGAGAAGATGGTGAGGGAGGCTGAGCTGAACTCTCAGAGGGATCAGGAAAGGAAGTCGTTGATTGACCTCAAGAACTCTGCAGACACCACGATCTACAGCATCGAGAAGAGCGTCGACGAGTACAAGGGCAAGGTTCCTGCTGAGGTTGTTACGGAAATCCAATCTGCTGTTTCTGATTTGAGAGCAGCGATGGCCGGTGATGATTTGGACAACATCAAGCAGAAGCTGGACGTCGCAAACAAGGCGGTTTCGAAGATCGGACAGCACATGTCAGGTGGTGGCAGCGGTGGTGCTGCGGGCGGCAGCGGCAGCACTGGTGGTGACCAGACTCCAGAGGCTGAATACCAGGACCCCAAGGAGGCCAAGATGTAGATTTGAATCTGCATCAGGTTTCTACTACTTTTTGTGTACCCAGTTTAGGAAGTTAATATATTCGTCTACCTCCGGCTGCTTAGAGTTCTATGAGGGCTACGATACCTGTAACTTTTTGGCAATTGTTGGAATTGCGGATAAATTGTGAGCGGAACAAACTCATAACCTATATCACCTATTATTATATTGGGCCATTTGCCATGTTCTCTTGCCTGAAGCCTCCTGTTTGTTGCTGCAAGGTCCTGATATCTTGTTTCGTTCATAAGCTCCTGATACTTGGTCTTGTCAAAGATATCAGTGTCTTTCATACTACTAAGTTACTTTTTGGTTTCTCTTCGTCCTAATGTAGCTGTTTTTAAACTTGTGCTTTTGACTAACAAAGTAATCCTCACACATCTTGTGATCTTCATTCATCTGTCAGCTTTCCTGTTTGCTTACAATTTATCATTCCTGTATCCCAGCCTTTTGAAACGTGAACCTGCCATGGACAGCATGATCTCAAATGAAAAACTGAAAACTTCAAAATGCTACCAGGCGGCTATGAACTCCTCCAGGATAGGTTGAGCTGAGGACTGATCAGGTAGGAACTATCCTGCCTCCTGGAGTTCCATCGCCAACCTAGAGATTGCAACAAACATCCAACGAGCAATAAAACCACAGCTTAGACTGTGCCAGTGTCATACTCCTTGCGTTTTTTTTTCTGCCGGTCCTATTTCGTTTCGCTTGAGCAGTATTTGCAACAGATCGGGTGCTTAAACCGCATTCAGCATCTACTTGAATTGTGATAATTCTAGTTTCAGTAACAAACCTTTTGTGTATTTTCAGAGCTATATATTGTGCACTATTAGATTGCAAAATAATTCAACAACCTATTTTCCTTCCAGTCCTGTTCTCATGGGAAAGGCGTTCGTGCTATGACGTGTGACAGCTTTGTTTTTTCTCTTTGCTTTGGTTTGTATGTGTTCGAATTCTGTAACTTTTGCATCTTCTAGATGTTCTTCTAATACAAAACGAGTTAGATTCCGATGCATATTCAGGAAAAGGAATGTGTGTATGAGATGCTTTCACATAAATCTGAACCTAGAATGAGAAATAATCTATGATCGTCTTGATTTGGCAAAGAAACCAAAATCAACAAAACAAAAACGATTCAACAAGTTCGCAGCTGTCACAAGCCTGATTATACCAATAACTGTCAAATTGTACAAGGCTTTGAGTCATCCCAGTAGCAACAGAACCAATATATAATGGGGACCTTCACTATCTATTCCATTTGAGCTGGCAGGGAATCTAGTGTAGAGTAAATGGTACAGTATCTTTTTCTTAAAAAAGATGAGGTGTTCAGCTGTGTGAGCAAAACAAGGTTAATCATAACAAGTTCATCACCAGATAGGTTTCCATCTACAGTTCTACGCATCAAAAGGAAGATCAACAAAACAACACTGAATATGCTGCATCGTGGATCTGAGTAAGTTCACTAGGAGTATACTCTAAATTCGTCTATTATACAAGAGTGTTCAGGGGCTGGAACAAGCTGTGAGAAAGCAGTGCACATAATGCAGGATATATAATGGTGACCTTGAGTGCAATCTCTATTCCATTTGAACTGGCAGGGAATTTAGTTTGACTGTTTGAGTAAAAAAAGAGAGCTATTCAGCTATGTGAGATAAACAAGGTTAATCATAACAAGTTCATCACCAAATAGGTTTCCATCTACAGTTCTACACATCCAAAGTAAGTTCAACAAAATATCAGGGACACACTCTAAATTCGTCCATCATACAAGAGAGTTCATGGACTCGAACAAAGCTGAGCAAGCAACGCACATAATGCAGAAAAAGGAGCATCCAGAGAAAACCTTAATCATAACAAGTTCATCACCAAATAGGTTCTTCCATCAACACACATCCAAATGAAGTTCAACAAGAAAAACACTGAGTAGGCTACATCATGCATCCGAGCAAGTTCAAAGAACACATTCTAATTTCATCTACCAATACAAGATCAGCTAGGCAGAGCATTTGGTGAACATGGCAGCACTGCAACCTGCAATGAGACTAAACTCTCAGGTCTGCGCCGCCTTCCTTTCCCGGTTCCACTGCTCAATCTTCGCCCTCCTCTCCTCGCTGCCCTCCCGGACAGGGCTCCTAGTCCGGCTCCTGTGCCGCCGCCGCCTGCTACCATCGCTGTCATAGTTGCGATTCCTCTCGCTGCTCCTACGGCTATGGTGGTGGTAATCCCCATAGTCACCGCGGTCCAAGCTACCACCATAGTAGTCGCCACGGTCCCTGGATGACCGGGACGATCGATCACGGTCCCTCGAGTGATAATGGTAAGGGCTCGGGCTCCTGCTGCTCCTGCTGTGGCTTCTCCGGGACCTATGCAGGTGCCCATACAGCCTCTTCCTCAGGTCCCTGCCGATCTCCTTCACATGCATGAAGTTGCAGTACCCACCACGGTTGCAGTTGTGCTCCTCGAACTGCCTGCAGGTGGCCTCGCGGAAGTCGGTGACCGGCGAGAACTCGGCAATGATGGGACGACCAGAGTAGAACCTCCCCTGCAGCGCCTGGAGGGCCTTGGCGGCCTGGTCCTCCTCCCCGAACGAGACATACACGTTGCCGATGAGGTGGTCGGCGAGGTTGTCGCAGACGTGCAGGTTCTCCACCTCGCCGTACTTGCTGAGCTCGTCGAAGATGTCCTCGTAGAAGTCCTCGAAGTCTCCCTGGATCTTGCTGGGGTCGATAGGGTTGCCCTGCGGGTCGAAGCCCGGGGTGATCATGTCGGGGCGCTGATACATGTTGCAGAGCAGCAAAGTCGGCGAGACGGATGGGCGGTTGTGCAGGCGGGAGCAGCGGTCGCCGTGGCGGCACGCGCCGATCTTGAAGTAGAACGGGCAGTTCACGCGGTCCTTCTCCGTGCCGAAGATCGAGGCGAGGTGCTCAGCCATGGCGGCGCCTGGATTCTACCACCTGTTGGTCCCCTCACAGAAAAGCTAGAGAGAGATCTGCAGTCCCACCACACGAATCAGTAAGCTATATACGCAAAATTACCACTAGGATTAAACAACAACATGCCAGATAATTCAAAAGAGGTTGGAAAAAGAACTTGATAGAGAACATCATGAGTAGTAGACACTGCAATTCCAATTCCGGTAGAACTGAAGAAACCTTCAAAATAGCAGGCACTTAAATTTCGGGTCAAATCGATGAACGCAACCAAAATTAACGGCAGTAAAACTAATCCATAACTTATTTTCTCTTCGATTTGCGAGGGGGGAAGATCCTATCTCCCGACCTGATAAGAATCGATAGAGAAGACACATGGAAACATCATCAATCCCCTAAAACACGAGCGTAACACATTCGCACGCATGGGCGATCCTATCTCTTCTAACCTAAAGCTACATGTATCGATAGATCGGAATAAAACCCACACGACGCGACGTATGGATACGGGTGCAGAGGAGGCGGCTTACCGGAAATCAGCGCCGCCGCCGCCGTCGCCGGAGAGGAAGCAGGATGAGCACGGGAGATTTGTTTAGGATAACTGTTCCAGTAGCATCTGGAAGAGGATATAAAGGTCGTGGCGGCTTATCTGAACGTTGATTCGTTAGACGACGGTGGAGATGTGGTAGGCTGGAGACTGCTAGAAACTTCCACAGCTTTTGGGCGTTCGGGAGAGCCCATTGCTGGCCCGGTCCAACAACGGAGGAGTAGAATCTTAAGTTTATTGTTTTCCGGATTTCAAGGTCATAAAAGCCTAGTTGTGTAAAATTGTGAACGACGATCCACTAAAAAAATGTATATATCCCCAAAAAATAAAAAAAAATATATGCTCTAAAAATATATGTAGAGTTTCTACGAGATTTCTCTGCTATTAACAGACCACATGAGAATTATAAGGCAACCTCTCTTTCTTTCTCTCTCATTTTAAAAAAATGAATCCATTCCAAACATCTTTGGATCACATGTTTCCATGAAGTTCTGGTGGATTTTTTATCCGTAGTGTTTTTTTCTATGGAGAACCCTTGGATCAAAGAAATGGGACTATTTACACCAAAAAAAAAGAAGAAATGGGACTATCAAATTTATATGGATTGTATACCCGCAATTGTTTATATGGATTGTACTCCTACACCAAATTCCATACGATTTTTCTAAATTGTTAGACCTCATGTACATGTCTTTTCCATTACTCGTCAAAGTGTGTTTATATGATGTGACTTAGGTTACCGGTACGGACTCTAGAGAAGGCGACGACGGCTCTTTGAAGAAACCCATATAGGGTTCCGTTCCCCTCGCCGGTGAAGCCGTTGGTCCGCTCCGTCTTCGACGGCCTTAGGGCCTTGGAGGTGTCGTGGTCCACGGCCTCTCGCCGGCGGGAGGGTTTTCGTTTTTGTTTAGCCTTTTTTCTGTTTTCTTCGGGATATTGAGGCAGCGGCTACGTCCTGAAGTTAGAATAAAATCCTCCTCGCCCTATCCTCGCTCCGGTGGTGCGTCTAGCTCCGGCGGAGGGCGCGTGGAGTCGTGTGTCCAGCGGATCTCTTGAGATCCGGTCGTTTTCTATATTCATCGGTGTGGTTTGAGGTCAGTCTCTTTCGATCTACGGTTGTCATCTTTGGCATGGCTGCTGCTCTGGTGCGCTGGTCCTACGGGGCCTTAGCACGACGACTTCCCGTCTGTCTACTACAGCAAGCTCTACTACGACAAGCGTTGCCCGACTCCTGTGATGGAGGGGCGAGGACAGCGGCGCGCCTTCGGCTCGTGCTAGTGTCTGTAGTCGTCGCTAGGTGGTCCCATGACCTAATTGTAATTTCTATTACTTTTATGGCTCTTTGTACTACTGTTGATGATTATTAATAGATTGGTGGAATTTCGAAAAAAAAAGTGTGTTTATATGGTTTGCATGCATCTTCTCTCTCGAGTAGTTGTAAATTCTTCGAGGAACATCCAAGTCATTTATGCAAATTACCGTGTTTTGCCTTCGTGTAGGGAGCTAAGAAATCATGACATTTATAATCCTCTTTGATTCAAAGGATTGAAATAGAACTTTGGAGGATTTAAATTAGAATTTTTTTCCAGTGTTGGTTGTTTGATTTGTAGTATTGGATCCATAGGAAGTTTTCCTAGAAATCATTTGGACTAGTTATATAGGAAATCTAACATCCACTGAAATCTCCTTTTTTTTAGAATACTTTAAAAAGTCAAACAAACTTTGGTGCATAAAAATCACCTAGAATGTTACGTTTTTTCCTACTTTATTCTTTAGAGAATCCTATGTTCCAAATAAGCCCTTCATGTAAACCTTTCAGAGGCTTCATTGAAAAAAAAATCATGTTTCGAGTATAAATCCATATTACTTAGCATTCCTATCTTGTATTTATTTATTTAGGCTTTCTAATTCATATGATCTAGAGAGGTTCTTGAAAAACTAAGTTTACATGAGTTTCGCGACTAGAAGAAATATAATGATAATACTTTTCGTTTAGGAATTTTGAAAGATCAAACAATGGACTACTAACAAATAGAATTGCGCCAATGAACCATAATCCGCGTTCTAATGTCATCTAACACTGACATACTCAATGAAGCGACAGTAAATTGTATGAGAGGGAGATAGACTAGAGCTCCAAGTTTCACACTGGAGTACAAGAAGTCTTGTTTGACTCGAGTCACTATCAAATCGATCTCCCTCCTAGCGTATGACTAAGAGCATCTCCACTCGCAACCCCCAATTAACCTCGGCGTAAGACCATATGGAGGGGCGCCGGCGCAAAAACCGGCTATGGGGGGAGCCGGCCTCTAGCCGTAATCCCCATATCGGCCCCCATTAGAAATTTGAAATTCAAACAACAAAAAAAATATGGCGGGTAGAACGGCCGATCGCCGATCGCATAGTCGCGAATAGCATAAATAGTCTTACAAAACAAAGTCTCGACGATCACATCGTCGCAAATCGCTGCAAATCATCATAGTCTAGCGATGAAAAGAAGCCGTGCCGGCATCACAAAGCATAGCTGCGCATCAGACGGCGGCGTTGACATCGACGGCCGATGGGGGAGTGCCTGTCGCCGACGCGCTCGTAACTGGGGTAGTGGATGTCGCAGGTGATGGCGAAGTGGATGCCGTAGGTGCTTGGGTAGTGGATGCCGGTGGACCTCGGACCTCGTACAGGATCGCGATACGCTGGGCCTCCCACCACGCCCGCACGTCGGCGTACATGTCCCTGGTGTCGACCATGAGGATCGACAGGTCCTTCCTCCTCTTCTTTGCGGCCACATTGGCCCTGATCAGCTCGAGCTTGGCGTCCTGCCTCTCGATGACCGACGCCCACCTGACCGCGGCAACCTGCTCCATCTTGGCGGCCTTCTCCACCCTCTCGGCAGCGTGCGAGGCGGCATCCGCCATGCAGGCCATGATCAAGCTGTGCAGTTTCTCGATGGCCGGCGCGGCATCCCTCGCCGCCTTGGCCTTCTTCTGCCCGATCGGATGGCCTCCCGAGGAGAGACCTGGCGGCGCGTCGGGGTCGTACTAGCCCTTGGCGAGCGCCGTGCGCGTCTCAGTCCACTTGTCTCACGTCTCGATCCTGGCGAACACATGGATGAACTTGAACTCGATGTCGTCGTTGTCCTCGCGGTAGGCGGTGATCATGGCGCGCATCTACGGAAGCAATGCAATGCAGCAAACAAACGACCGTGATCAATGGCCGGTGACCCAACACAATGGCTACGATGGACAGTGGACACAGTGGGTTCACGTACTTGGTCCTCGAAGTTGGTGCCGCTAACATGGACGCGGCGCACCTCCTCCACGATGCCATGCCACTTGTTGCAAGCATGCTGGATCATGTGCCAGCGGTGCGACATGCCGGAGACGTTGCGGTCGTGGTACAAATCCTTGAAGTAGGGGTCCAAGAGCCGCTACTCGTCGTACGCCGCCTTGACGCGCAGCCAGTAGGCCTCGGAGCTCTGGTTCGTGCCGGTGAAAGGGTTGATGCTGACTGATTTCCAAGCTTCGGCGAGGCACTCGTCCTCCCGTGAGCTCCACTTCGGGTCGCGGCCGCCGTTCTTCTTCTTCTTGACCTCGGGCACCACCTCAGGCACCGGCGCGGGAGCCTCCTCCTCGTTGTCCTCGGCAAACGCGTAGGCCTCGTTCTCCCAGGGTTCTTGGCTATCGTCCCAGCCATCGTAGGCCTCTGCCTCCCCCGTCGTGTAGAACGGTGGAAGCCCCCCACCGTTGATCATGTCGGTCATGATGGCATCGGTGCCCAGCGTCGTTTCGTCGAGCACCCCATGGCTGCCATCGCTGCTACTAGCGGTGGTGGGCATACCGCCGTGGAAGAGGGGGCGGCGGAGAGCAGGAGAGGCGGCCAGGTTGGGTGTACCTTGGCTGAAGGCATTGGGGTTGAAGATGGCGTTGAGGTCGACGGCGCTGAAGGCATTGGGGTTGAAGCTGCCGCCCGTGTTGAGTGGCCCGCACGGCGAGAAGCGAGATAGCTTGGGTGTACCCTGGCTGTCTTGGGACATCGGGCCAGCCTGGGTTGTTGCCGAAGACGGCGACGGTGACGAGACGCTCCCTTGGCTCCCCCACACATGCGGAGGGGAAGCTCGGCATGCCCGCCATGTGGGCGGCTCTCTGCGCCATGAGCATCTCCGCGGCCAGAGCCTCCGAGGCCCGCTTCTTCCTTGCCCTGAGCTCTCTCTGCCGGCGGCTGGCGTTCTCGACCTGCCGGTGCTGCAGGTCGAACGCCCACCCCGCGTTCGTCATCCCCTTCGGCCGCTCCTTCTCTGGCTTGCCCCTCTTCTTCGTTGGCGGCGCTGCTGCAGTCACGCGGGGAGCAGCGTACTTCTTCGGTGGCATGGTGGCGTGATCTGGTCTATGTTGGGGGAAATGGCGGGAGTGGGAGGCGAGGCGGGAGGGGAGGTGGGAGGTAGGGGATAATTTTGGAGGGAACCGGCACTAATTTTGGTGGGAAAAGAGAATAGTTTCAGCAAGGTCGCCGACAAGGCTGGCCCGCCGAACTTTTCCCGCCCTCTGGCCTTCTTAGCCTCCCTTGAATTGGGTTTCAAGGCTGGCCAGTAATCGGCTGTGGCCTGACGCCAAATTGAAATTGGGGGACGCGGCTAGGGGCGAAAATTGGCGCCGGCGGCCCTCAAAGGCCTTTGGGGGGCCTTTAAGGGCCACGGGTGGAGATGCTCTAAGTTGCGCTCCACGAGATAGCTGAATCTATTCAAAGTTTTTTGAAGTGCCTTGTCCGTCGAGTGTATGCCGACTTCTCATAAGAACATTGTGTGTCCAACAACTGATCATTGATACCCACATTATTTTTACTAGGACAACTCTATAATACACATGAATTTTATAGGACCTTAGTAAGAGATCCAAACTAGAAATCAAACTTAAACATATTAGAAAACAAACTTAAACATATTGCAAATGATTTCAACCTAATGTCCTTAGAACATCTCCAATAGATGACTAAAAATAGGGCTTGTGCCCAAAAAACTATTTTAGGGCATCGACGACTGAAAACACATCTGCAGCAGATGCCCTATCCATATCTTGTGCCCATGCCTAATACCCCCTGCACGCTATAAATTTGCGTCACACACATGGGATGCCCTATAATTTCCGCACCGATGCGCGAGTTCCAACCGTTGTACCGAAACTTTTTGTAAGGGTATTTTACCCTTAACCATTATTTGGGTTAATGATGACACTAGAGCTAAAATATGGACTAATGTTACCTATTAGTGTTTACATAGGTTTTAGTTCACAAGTAACGATGGAGGTGATGAGATACCCCCATTCGCTACTCAATAGAAGAGCCGGTGTTTTCATTACATTTCTCTTCTTTTATGTTTGAGTCAAATAGGAAACACTGCACTATTAAGATGGACGGTTTTGATGTGCTCTTTGGGATGCCAAACAAGCAATACATGTCTTAACACATAATTGCCATCACACCCACTAGAGGAGAGCATAGAACAAACAAAAATATGCATGTTTTGAGTCAGTGAAATCGGCGAGCAATCCAGCACCACAGGGTCTGCCATCGGTTTGAACCGGTTGCCAGCAGAATGGACTTGTTTTACCGGACAACTATTCTGAAGTCCAGGTCGGGGAGGCGCCCACGGTTCTGGTGGGACACTGGTTCAATCAACGTACGGTTCGGCGCACCGGAGCTACCGCCAATTCGTCCGACGCATGGTCTGGTGCCATCAAACTTACCACTGGTTTTGTCACGGAATTCTCAAAACGGCTTGTTTTTCCCATGGACTATAAATACCCCTTCTTCCTCACTGAGGCGGTTAGGTCAATCATTCATCTGTTATATTCTTGAGCTCTCTATCCCTCCATAGTTGAAACACACAAGATTGAGGATCTCCCGTTCTACCCAACCAAAATCAAACCCCTTTGGTAGAAACCAAGAGGAGATCCCGATCTACGTTATCACTGAGTTTGCTTATTAATATTGAGTTTGTTAGGAAACCCTAGGTGGATAGGGTCGCCAGAGGATTTTGTCTTGTGATTTGCCCTATGGAAAGTTTGTGAGGGTTTGGAGACTATCTTAAAGTCTATCATGAGTAAGTGAGCTATTCCTTCATGGGATAGTCTTCGAGAAGAATATGAGCCTTTGTGGCATCGGAGAATTCTTCGTGGGACCTCACACCTCCAATGTGACATACCTTCCCCCCAAGGAAGGGAACACGAGAATACACAATTTTCTCTTTACTTGTGTTGATTATTTTTGTGATATCCTTTGTGCTTTAAGTATTCTGTATCATCATATAGGTTGTCTAACCTAGTTTGCATTTAGGCACACTTATATTCTGCAAAGCCTAAAAGTTGAAAAATAAGTTAAAGAATTTTGTAGAATCTGTTCAACCCCTCTAGGTTAACCATATATATCCTTTCAATTGGTATCAGAGCCTAGGGATCTGTTATAAGGGCTTTACTGCCTAAGAGCGAGATGGTTTTCACTGATGATGTGGATGATAGGACTTATTCGATCAAAGAGATCAAAGAATCCCGTGCTCATGAAGCCGAGAAGAAGGCTAAGGCGGATTCCGATCTCAATGACCAGTTAAGTTTACTAGAAGGATTGGTAAAGGGTCTTGGTAATGGTGCTAGCATTGGTGATCCTCCAGTTCTCCTTCAAGGGAAGCCATTGGGTCCTGATGAAACAAGATTTGTGTATCACACTCAAGAGAGTGACTCCTCAAAGTTCTCGGAGTACCGTAATCAATTCCCTTTTATATATCCTAAACAAAATTCTGTTATGCTTCATATTAACAGTTCGGGACCTACTCCCCATTTTGATGGGACTCACTTTTCTTAGTAGATATCTTCTATGGAATCTCATCTTCACAGCTGCAGTGTGGAGCTTTGGAAAGTTGTGGTCAATATATTCAATCCACATGATTCAAACCACCAACCTAGGAAATACCCGAATCTCCATAGAAACTCATCTAAGGGTTGCAGCTTTGGCTAAGAACTAAATTGATTCTTAGTTAGAAAATCCTAGGGTCTGTCCAACACTTAGCTGATTGACAATTCAGCTAATTCTTAGTCAGCTGACGAAGGTTGCGTGTCGTGTCTCATGGTTGTGCTGCTTTGGTGCATGAATTGGAGCAGTGCATGCATCTCCGACGTCCTTTGCTACATGAAGTGGTGGTGGATATAGGAGGAAGTGTCGCTAATCTCTATCTCTATGTGCCGTAAATGTTGATTTGACTCAACTGCGGTGCTATACATGGATGTTGGCCTATTGTTGCTTGTCGCATTGGGATTTATCCTTCAGGTTGGTCATAGTGGAGAGTAACATAGGCTAGTAACATGCATAAGTTACTTGTGTATGTTATTGCCTTCATAGTGGAGAGTAACATACAAATGATGTCATGCAAAGTATCATTTATTAGGTGTTAGACTCATTTCGCTTTGATATGTGTGATGTTATAGTAATCAAATATTGCTGGGGATATACTTTCTGGGTATACCCACTGTGACTCACAACCAGGGTGGCCCACTTCTGGGTTAGAGATATGCTTCACGGACGGCCCAGTTAGAGAGAGAAGATGGAAGCCCATACGGCTACGGGAAGGCCCAGAAGACTTACCGACTTAGGCCTATAGGAATACTTGTAGTCCAAGATGCACTCTGTACTGACTTTGTATCGTAGCCGGGTAGGACTCTCCTGTAACCCTAGGACCGGATGACCATATAAACCATCCTAGGGACCGACCTTTAGGGAACACACTACAACCACAAATCGCACAGGAGAAACCTTTCTTGTAATCTGTTGTACTCCCGACTTTGTCGATATACTAGGTTGCTAGCAGGAGTAGGATCCATCCACCACAGTCGGGTCTGAACTTGGGTAAGATTGTGTGCTCACCGTCCCGGAGAGCCAAATGTTTCACACCCCACCTTTTCCCACACCTCGAGGACCCCCTCATGGCATACTTGTCTTTAATACGACAACAATTGGCGCCCACCATGGGGCAGGTGACCTTAGGATCTGCATTCTAGGCGGAATCTGCGTGTATCAGAATCGGCAAAACAATCATCATTGGTTGCGTCTGATGACCCACAAGTATGCAGTATTTTCGATAAGTAAGAGTGTCGAACCCAACAAGGAGCAGAAGGTGTTGGCAAGTGGCTTGGAGCAAGAATTCTTTGTAAATACTTAGCAAAAGGATTTTTAGGGTTTTTTGATAATGCGGGTAAATAAAGTACGAGTAAATAAAAGACAATAAGAATAAATGCAGCAAGTGGCCCAATCCTTTCTCTAGCAAAGGACAAGCCGATTGTATTACTTAAGATGACCAAACGTTCTCGAGGACACACAAGAATATCGTCAAGTGCTTTCGCTTCATATAGTTGATTAATCTTCTTTAGTTTCACAAGTGTTGTGTAGGTGAACCTGTGCTAATGTACCGACCTTCCTAGGACTAATACATACTTGTGATTATACCCCTTGCAAGCATCCGCAAGTACAAGAAAGTAATTAAGGTAGAAACCTAACCACATCTTTAAACTCTAAGACCCTGACATCCCTTGTGCAAAGGTTTCCTAACGGGGGTTCAGGTTTCTGTCACTTCGGTAACCCCTACGATTAGTAGCCAAATACACAATGCATTCCCCTAGGCCCATATAGGTGAAGTGTCATGTAGTCGATGTTCACATGACACCACTAGAAGAAATACACCACAACTTAAATATCAAACCATTGAATCTTTCTCAACACAACTCCACTACTAACAACATGACTTCTCCCATGTCCTCAAGAACAAAACTAACTACTCATAAGAAATCATATGGATCATGATCAGAGATGAAATAATGATGTATAACAATCTGAACATAAACAATAATTCAATGATTCACTCAATAGCATCAACTACAAGGAGTAATCAACACCAGGAAAGTTTCCCTAAGAACTATGCAAGATTCAACCCAATTGTTATAGCGATATGAAGTGGTGATGATGGTGCTGGTGAAGATGATGGTGGTGATGATGATGATGATGATCCCGATGAAGTCTAGCTTGATGGTGGTGTTGATGGTGACGATCTTCCCTCTACGGGAAGGAATTCCCCTGGCAGAATTCTGTCTGCCGGAGAGATCTTTCTCTCTCTGTGTTTTCCGCCCCGCAAAGGCGGAAGAATATTTCTATGGTCCCTCCCCTAGTATTAGGGTTCCGTGGGGGTAATATACGCCAGAGGGGAGAGCTTGGAGTGGGCCAGGGCGGCCACACCACCTGGTGGCGCGGCCAGGGGGTGGTGTGGGCCCCCTATGGCCCATCTCCACTCCCCTTCTGGCAATCTTCGTCTTCTGGAAAAATAGAATTTTCCATGTATTTTCCCGAATTTTCTGATCTTCGCGAATTTTGCCTCCAAACAACACCTTTTCCATCAGAATCCTGACTGCAGCGGTCCATGCTCCAAAAGTCATCAACCGTGCAAAAACAGATGAAATAACATAAGTATCATCTCTTAATATGAAATATATTAATGAATAACAGTAAATTATGATATAGAATAGTGATGCAAAATGGACGTATTAACTCCCCCCAAGCTTAGACTTTGCTTGTCCCCAAGCGAAAACTGAGCTCAATAAACATGACCTCAAGTTTATGAAGTGAAGAGTCGATAAAAGAATACGGACAAGAAGCATCACATTCATCAATACACAAATCATAATAGAAGACAACTCACTATTATATAACTTAACTTGCAATAAGTAAAGGAAACACAATAAAGATACATAAAGTAAATCATAATTGGTAGTGGCAAACCTTGCTATTGGTCGAAGGATAGTTGATAATTTGCAGGAGTTCACAAATAACAGGTTTTCAATGATAGCTTTCAAAGTAGTATTCACTAAGACAAGAGCAATGTGCAAAACAAGGAACATAAGAAACATGATTGAATAAATCATCATATGAATAAATGAAACACAACAACTCAAAATGCTTGCTGAGATAGAAGGGAATAGGTTTACTGACTCAACTAAAAAGTAAAAGATAGGCCCTTCGTGGAGGGAAACAGGGATTTCAAGTTTCATAAAGAGCTTCCAAAAATTATGGTACTTATTAGCTTTCAGCTCTCATTGCCCCTGTCATAAGCATCTTTAGGTGATTAAGGTTAAACTGATCAAATATGAGGATATGCTTGACAAGTTGTAAGTTGAGAATCTCATGTCCCTTGAATACGAGGGCCGCTCCTCATGCTACTCAAGTTTAGTTACTAGTATGTTCTTGTCATAGTAAGTATATGTGTATCATAGAGAACCGCCAACGGGGTACCCCTTGCCCGATGATATGGATGAATCCCCATATCAAAATGACAAGGCAAGCAGACAACGAGCATCTCAACAATCTTCTTATTTACCATGGGAATATGGTGCTATTTCTCTCTTTCCTCTTTTCTCATATCTCTTTTTTTCTTTTTTTCTTTTTCTCAATCTCTATATCTTTTTTTATAAGAAGAATGCTTCATAGATGCTCATTATGGTTACGCTGCAGGTTTCCACCATGATTAGGCATGTATTAGACCGGTGTCCCAGCACACATACATAACTCCATGGACTTACAAGCTCCCCTTTCATTTCACACCGACGACATCCATAGACAAAAGAGCATGATATCAACTAGGTACAAAGTACCAGTGCAATGTTGAAAGAGTTCCGCATGACAGCATGGTTCTGCTAATTCACAACTTACAAAGCGCAAGCATATACGCAGCATAGATGGGCACAATGGTTCAAGTTTATTAAGTGCAAGAAAGTAAAGTATGCCATCAAGTTTGTGAGAGCTTTAATCACTAATTTTCACATAACAAGTTTAATTCGGAAGGTAGATAAAACATGAATTTACTTGGAATAGCAATAGTGCTAGTAGGTAGGTATGGTGGACACAAATGACATAGGTTTTGGTTTAAGGATTGGATGCACGAGAAGCATTCCCTCTTAGTACAGGTTTTTGGCTAGCAAGGCTGGGTAGCAAGCATAAGAATTGAAGGAAACAAACAAACATACAAGAGATAAAAAAAAACATGCAATCTTCCTTGGAAACACAAAATATCTTCACTAGAGAATACTAAACTTATGAGCAAATCAAGAAAGAAAGATGATGAAATTATATCTCTTTAAGAGTAATTTTATCTTTTTCATTCAATTCTCAAAATAGTGCTGCTACTGATCGAACCAGGTTTGCCAAAACCAACTAAATTAACTCAATGATCCCAAAGTGATACCAATACTAATGACAAGACCAATCATATAACCATGAATTGAAAACTAATATAAGATATGCAAAAGAGTAAATGATAGAACTTCTCATTAATATTCCAAAATAGCAACTCACACCAAGGGATACATAGATATCTAACGAGAGGGGGACACTTCCATAATGCAAACCATCCTACATGATAACTTCTCTATTCATGATATGACTCTACTAAAAAGGTAAAAAGATAGAAGATAGTGATATGATACCGCGGTACTCCCCCAAGCTTGGAACAAACTAAGGGGATGCTAAAATCTGATGACAAATTACTCCTTCGGTAGTGGTGGTGTTCTCTCATCATCGTCCGACTTCCAAGGTAAGGGCTCCACATCAACAAAATACATCGTGGTCTCCAACATCCTGAAACTTGCAGCAACACTTATGTGTTTAAACCTAACCTCGTACTCATAGTTTTGATTATGCACGTCGTAGATCTGCGCTTGTAGTTGGTTGGTTGTTTGGTGGAGCAAGAGAATTTCATCCTTAAGCTCAGCAGTCTCCTTATGGTGCTTGGCGATGAGTTTGGAACAAATCTTATGGATGATGTCCACTTCGCGTTCCGCCATCTTGCTGTACCTGAAGACTTCTTGCTCTAGCGCTTCCATCCTGTCCTCTAGACATCCTTCACCTTTAGGGCCCTGAACCTCTTTTATCTGTACCTCCCCATATTCAAACAACAACTCCTTGGGATGAATCTTCAACTCACACGGTTGATGATATCTGCTGAGGAATCTTCCTTGGCTGATCCAGAGGAAGACATTATGGCTCCAAAACTAGGACTCTACCTGTCAGAAACATATTGAAACGAAAACATGACGAGAACACGATATGCGAACCTCGGAGGATCCAGGGGATTATATATTACGAATTTTTACAACAAAAGGAAGGTACTAGGAGAAAACGGGTCAGAGATGGAGTCCGGGGCGGCCACACCACCTGCTGGCACGGCCAGGGGGTGTGCCAGGGGGTAGTGTGAGCCACCCTGGCTCCGTTTCCATCCCTATTTTGCTTCGTTGCTTTCCCTATTGGATAAAAACTGCAAAAATATAACTGAACAGAATTTTTGCGGAACTTTTCTTACTAGAACTGTTACCTATTCGAAAACGGACTCTGCAGGTCTCTGAAGTTGGTCTTTGATAAATTTTTCTGGAGTCACCACTTGAACAACATCAATATCTTCATTGTAAGAATCTCCAGTAATATAGTGCTTGAGTCGCTAACCATTCACCACTTGTGTAGTGTTATCTTTTAAAGAAGAAATTTTTACTGCACCTGAACGATATACTTCTTCAATAACAAAAAGTCCTTCCCATTTTGAAAGTAGTTTCACTGCAAAAAATCTGAGACGAGACCTATACAATAGAACTTTCTCACCAACATGGAACTCCCTCTTAAGAATTCTTCTGTCATGCCATCTTTTAACTTTTTCCTTAAAGAGTCTAGCATTCTCATATGCTTCACTCCTCCATTCATCCAATGAACTTAAGTCAAATAATCTTTTCTCACCAGCAAGCTTACAGTCTCTATTAAGTTCTTTAACTGCCCAATAAGCTTTGTGTTCTAATTCTAAAGGCAGGTGGCAAGCTTTCCCATAAACCATTTTGTAAGGAGACATTCCCATTGGATTTTATAGGCAGTCCTATAATCCCATAAAGCATCATTCAACTTGTTAGCCCAATTTTTTCTAGATCTATTAACAGTCTTTTGCAAGATGGATTTAATTTCTCTATTTGATAACTCTACTTGCCCACTAGTTTGGGGATGATAAGCTGAGGCAATTCTATGATGAACATCATATTTAGCAAGGGTCTTTCTAAAACGACCATGAATGAAATGAGAACCTCCATTAGTCATAAGATACCTAGGCACTCCAAACATAGGAAAGATAACATCCTTAAGCATTTTTAAAGAGGTCTCCCCATCAACACTTTTTGTAGGTATGGCTTCTACCCACTTAGTAACATAGTCAACAACAACAAGAATATGGGTATAACCTTTTGAAGGGGGAAAAGGACCCATAAAGTCGAATCGCCAACAATCAAATGGTTCAATAACTAGACAGTAATTCATAGGCATCTCATTGCGTCTAGAAATGTTACCTACTCGTTGACACTCATCACATGATAAGACAAATTTTCTTGCATCTTTAAAAAGGGTAAGCCAGTAAAAACCTCATTGTAGCACCTTCTGTGCGGTTCTATCTCCCGCGTGATGTCCTCCATAGGCACTACCATGACATTTCCGCAATATATCCTTTTGTTCATATTCTGGAACACATCTTCGCATAATACCATCTAATCCTTCTTTATATAAATGTGGGTCATCCCAAAAATAATGCCTCAAATCGTAAAAGAACTTCCTTCTTTTGCTGAGCTGTAAAAGTTGGAGGCAAATACTTGGAGACAATACAGTTAGCATAGTCATCATACCAAGGGCTCCCTCGCGAGCTTACCCCTATTGCAGCCACTGTTCATTTGGGAAACTATCATTAATAGGAATAGGATCAAAAGAGATGTTTTCCAATCGAGATAAATTATCAGCAATAGGATTTTCAGCACCCTTCCTATCTACAATATGTAGGTCAAACTCTTGTAAGAGCAGTACCCATCTAATAAGCCTAGGTTTAGCATCTTTCTTTGTCATAAGGTACTTAATAGCAGCATGATCAGTATGAATGGTAACTTTTGAGTCAACAATATAAGGTCTAAACTTATCACAAGGAAAGACAACAGCTAAGAATTCTTTTTCAGTAGTAGCATAATTCCTTTGAGTAGCGTCAAGAGTCTTACTAGCATAATGGATAACATTTAACTTTTTATCTATTCGTTGCCCAAGGACAGCACCTACAGCAAAATCACTAGCATCACACATGATTTCAAAGGGTAAGCTCCAATCAGGTGGTTGAACAATAGGAGCAGTAATTAAAGCCTTCTTTAGAGTTTCAAAAGCTTCCTTACAATCATCATCAAAAACAAAGGGTACATCCTTTTGAAGAAGATTAGTGAGGGGTTTTGATATCTTAGAGAAATATTTAATAAACCTTCTATAGAAACCAACATGACCAAGGATACTACGAATACCTTTGACGTCTCTTAGACAGGGCATTTTCTCAATTGCCTCAACTTTAGCTCTATCAACTTCTATGCCTTTTTCAGAAATTTTATGTCCAAGGAAAATCCCTTCATTCACCATGAAGTGGCATTTCTCCCAATTAAGAACAAGATTAGTTTCTTCACATCTCTGCAAAACATTATCAAGGTTGTGCAGACAATTATCAAAAGAAGTTCCATAGATGGAAAAGTCATCCATGAACACTTCCACAATTTCCTCACAAAAACCATGAAAGATAGCGGACATGCATCTTTGAAAAGTGGCAGGAGCATTACACAAACCAAAAGGCATACGTCTATAAGAATAGGTTCCATAAGGGCATGTAAAAGTAGTCTTTTCTTGATCTTGTTGTTTAATAGAAATTTGAGAGAAACCAGAGTATCCATCAAGAAAACAAAAATGGGTCTTTTAGACAACCTTTCTAACATTTGATCAATAAAAGGTAGTGGGTAGTGATCTTTCTTAGTAACTTTGTTAACTTTTCTGAAATCAATGCAAATCCTATAACCTACTACTATTCTTTGGGGAATAAGCTCATCATTATCATTAGGCACAACAGAACATGACTAACCCATTCACTATCAGCAATAGGGTAAATAATCCCAGCATCAAGGAGTTTTAATACCTCGTTTCTTACCACTTCCTTCATTTTAGGATTTAAACAACGTTGGTGCTCTACCACTGGCTTTGCATCTGGTTCTATATTGATAGCATGCTGACATATAGTAGGAGCAATCCCCTTTAAATCATCCAGAGTATAGCCCATAGCCCCTTGGTGTTTCTTCAATACCTCCAATAGTCTTTCCTCTTCCTTCCCTGAAAGTTTAGAACTAATAATAACATGACATATTTTATTATCATCAATGTAAGCATACTTAAGATCGTCAGGTAAAGGTTTTAGATCGAAGACCGGATCCTTTTTGGGTGGCAACGTGGTACCCAAATCTTCCACAGGCAAGTTATGCTTAAGCATCTTAGGTTGTCGGCGGATAATCTCGTCAATCTCATTTCTTTCTTCCATGAAGATTTCACTTTCATGGTCTTCCATAAATTGCTGCAAAGCATTGTTAGGGGCAAGAGAAATAGAAGCAAGTTGTTCAACTCTAAAATCCTCATTATGGGTTTCATTTTGACAAGGTTCTTTAGTAAATTTCAAAAAAATAAACTCATAAGATTCCCCATCAAATTTAGTTAAAATTTTATCCCTTTTGCAGTCAATTGTGGCTCCACAAGTACTCAAGAAAGGTCTACCAAATATGATAGGATAGGTTTTACTAGCAGCTGAACCAAGTACTAGAAAATCAGCAAGATATTTATTCTTACCACAAAGAACTTCCACATCCCGTATAATACCAATTGGAGAGATGGTCTCTCTATTAGCAAGGTGAATAACCACATCAATGTCTTCTAGTTCGCAAGGACTAATTTCATGCATATTTTCTTTGTAAAGCCCGTAAGGAATATCACTTGAACTTTCACCAATATCACATAAACCGTAATATCAATGATCACCAATTCTAACAGAAAGCACAGGGACACTAGCCTTCTTAGTTCTATTAGGATGTGAGACAATATTAGAAGCATCCTCACAGAAGACAATGTGTCCATCTTCTATACTTTTACTGACAAGGTCTTTCACAATTGCTACAGAAGCTTCAATGTTTATTTGTTCATCAGGTTTTACAGTTCTCTTTGTACTTTTACTTATTACACTAGTTATCATCGGATGTTCCTTTATCTTATCCGGGAAGGGTATTTTCTCGATATAAGGTTTAGGTAGGATGTGATCGGTAGTGCAAAATTTAGTACTCCTAACAGGAACACAATCAACAATATCTTTATATGGTGCATCATACTTGTTCCATCCCTTTTTTGGAATTTCAAGATAGGAAGCAAAAGCCTTAAAGCAATTTGTAATAACTTGAGAATCAAGACCATAAACATTTTTAATATTTTGAAAGTCATCATTTCCCATAAAAGATTCAATGCATTCATAATCATAATTTATACCTGACTTTCTTCCTTTGTCATTCTCCCATGCTTCAACATTGTATTGAATACGGTCTAGAAGATCCCATTTAGCTTCTTCTTCCATGAGTGTAAATGATCCAGCACAAGAAGCATCCAATAAATCCTTATCATGAAGAGGGAGCCTTGCATAAAAGTTATTGATAATAATATTGTTGGGGAGCTCATGAATGGGACATTTGAGCATTAGTAACTTCAATCTCCCCCAAGCTTGAGCTGTACTCTATCCATCAAGAGGACAAAAGTTGTATATTTGATTCTGATCTTTATGAATCTCACTAGGAGGATAAAATTTTGAATAAAAGAGAGGTACTACTTCCTCCCATTCAAGAGCTTGACCATTCTTCAGCAGCTTATACCATTCTTCAGCTCTTCCTTTTAGTCATAATGAGAATAACTTCTTCTTGACTTGATCTGTTGTAATACCTGCACACTTGAACAACCCGCATAATTCCTGTATAAAGAGCAAATGATCACCAGGATGGACAGCTCCATCTCCAACATAATAGTTATCCATAACACGATCAATAATTCTTGTAGGTATTTTAAAAGTATCATTCTCAGTAGGTGGTGGTTCATCTACTACCTTAGCAGTGGTAGTAACATTACGAAATAAGAAACTCAGCGAATTATCCATATTGAAAATAAAGCAAGTAACAGCAGTAAACAATACTCATAGTAGAAGTTTCCTTTACCAGTTCCACTCTCCAATAGCCCTTCACTCCCCGGCAACGGCGCCAGAAAATAGTCTTGATGACCCACAAGTATATGGGTGTATCGCAGTATTTTTGATAAGTAAGAGTGTCGAACCCAACGAGGAGCAGAAGGTGTTGGCAAGTGGCTTGGAGCAAGAATTCTCTGTAAATACTTAGCAAACATATTTTTAGGGGTTTTTGATAATGCAGGTAAATAAAGTACGAGTAAATAAAAGACAATAAGAATAAATGCAGCAAGTGGCCCAATCCTTTCTCTAGCAAAGGACAAGCCGGTTGTATTACTTAAGATGACCAAACGTTCTCGAGGACACACGGGAATATCGTCAAGTGCTTTCGCTTCATATAGTTGATTAATATTCTTTAGTTTGACAAGTGTTGTGTGGGTGAACTTGTGCTAATGTACCGACCTTCCTAGGACTAATACATACTTGTGATTATACCCCTTGCAAGAATCCGCAAGTACAAGAAAGTAATTAAGGTATAAATCTAACCACAACTTTAAACTCTAAGACCCTGACATCCCTTGTGCAAAGGTTTCCTAACAGGGGTTCAGGTTTCTGTCACTCCGGCAACCCCTACGATTAGTAGCCAAATACACACTGCATTCCCCTAGGCCCATATAGGTGAAGTGTCATGTAGTCGATGTTCACATGACACCATTAGAATAAATATACCACAACTTAAATATCAAACCATTGAATCTTTCTCAACACAACTCCACTACTAACAACATGACTTCTCCCATGTCCTCAAGAACAAAACAAACTACTCACAAGACATCATATGGATCATGATCAGAGATGAAATAATGATGTATAACAATCCGAACATAAACGATAATTCAATGGTTCACTCAATAGCATCAACTATAAGGAGTAATCAACACCGGGAAAGTTTCCCTAAGAACTATGCAAGATTCAACCCAATTGTTACAGCGGTATGAAGTGGTGATGATGGAGCTGGTGAATATGATGGTGGTGATGATGATCCCGAAGAAGTCCAGCTTGATGGTGGTGTTGATGGTGACGATCTCCCCTCTCCGGGAAGGAATTCCCCTGGCAGAATTCTGTTTGCCGAAGAGATTGTTATCTCTTGGTGTTTTCTGCCCCGCAGAGGCGGCGGAATCTTTCTGTGGTCCCGCCCCCAGTATTAGGGTTCCGCGGAGGTAATATACGCCAGAGGGGAGAGCCTGGAGTGGGCCAGGGCGGCCACACCACCTTGTGGCGTGGCCAGGGTGGCCCGCGCCAGGGGTGGTGTGGGACCCTTGTGGCCCATCTCCACTCCCTCTTCTGGCAATCTTCGTCTTCTGGAAAAATATAATTTTCCTTGTATTTTCCCGATTTTTTTGATCTTCGCGAATTTTGCCTCCAAACAGCACCTTTTCCATCAGAATCGTGACTGCAACGGTCCATGCTCCAAGTCATCAACCATGAAAAAACAGACGAAATAACATAAGTATCATCTCTTAATATGAAATATATCAATGAATAACAGTAAATTATGATATAGAATAGTGATGCAAAATGGACGTATCAGCGTCCTATATGCTAGTGATGTCCCTCTCGTCCTTCTCGTAGAGACCTGGATTATGGCTAGGTAGGTAGTGACTAGCTACACAATCATGTAAATTGGCGAGATCGATATCTACCTCGTTTCGCTGAACCTGACCAACCCACCCCAGCGGTGATGATAGAGGCGAAAGAAACTTCTATATCTACTTTGTCCACGGAGACGGTAGAGTTCTAGATCTCAAAAAACCCTCATGCCACCCAACCCGCACCTGAAGTGGAGATCGTGGAGAAGATCAGATCTGAAGAAGGGCTCCCTTAGGAGACCGAATCTCAGGAAGATCAAAGCTGCAACAGCTCCAGATCCAGCTCTGCCGATGCTGGAGCAGGAAAATCGCTGCTGAGGCACACAGTGAGGCGGATGCTGCTGCGCGACAACGCTAATATGGATGCCGTTCTCGAGACCATCAAAAGTTTTGAGGAAGCAAAAGAAGAAGGCATTGCCTACCTCAGAGCGCATGGATCTCACTTTGTCGGCTACGTCGGCTACAGATCCGGCTCGGCCGATGCTGGAGATGACAACGACTCAGTTTTGGACGCAATCGGAACAAACACTGACACATCGGCTTCCCTAGTGGAATCCATGACATCGGCATAACTCTAGGCGTACAAAGAAGAATTCAGAGAACTCAGCTCTAGGGATGAACATGAAGGAGAAGGGTTGGATCCAAGTCCCTACAATAGTATGGATGAAAGATACGATGAAAACTTTCCTAACTCGCAGGATGATATGGATCTCAAAGAAAATCTGGATGTCCAAATGTCCAAAAGTATTGACAAAAGCTTATCTCTAGGAAACTGACCAAAAGCCTTCTTTGCTACCCGTACCTAGAGGGCCAACAAGGCAAAGAAGAAGAAAAACAAAACTATGATGAAGGATCTTCTGTCGGAGGAGAAAGTTGACGAAGAGCTCCAGATGGAGGATTCAGATAGCTCTTTGATCCCCCATGAGCCAAAAAAAATCTCTAGTGGGTAGACATGTGGTCACGCCTAGTGCCCGTGAACTCTACGGAGAAGCATTAACAACGCCAATCCCAACTGGCTCGGAACTTACACCCTAGGAGCTGGAGGACAGGGCTCAAGCTTTAGAACCATACCACATGCAACTCCTGGATGAAGAAGCGCACCTCGTCGAGGAAAAGCAATGTATCAATAGCAACAATGCAGAGCACTTCAACTCCTTGCAACATCAAAAGACCCAGAACGACCCTGAGCTGGCAAATAAAAATCCGGATGTTCACATGTCCCTTTTTAAGGGAAAAAACAGACATAGTCATGGGACAACCTTGGCTCGATATCAAGGGAAACCGTGTGTATAACACGTCGGTGGAAAACACTACCGCAGCCCGAGAGATCCTGGAAATAAGGTCCTAGAATAATAGAAAGTCGCCACATCCTTTAGAGGAAAGCTGGTCTCGAAATCTGACCAATGCCGCACTGGCGCGGATCGGCAACACGAATCAAGGCCCCATAGAGAACCGGATCAGCATCACCATTCCGACCCTCGGGATGATACTTACCCAAGAACTGGCTCTTCAGGGCAGCGACACAGAACCACACGTGATTGGAGCAACGTTGCTCCAGCCGTTGCACGAGACGCTATCGCGGAACTGGTTCCACAACAACCTCCCCGGTGAAAATCGAATAACCACAGGGATGAAGAAGAAGCATGATGTTGGGAGCGGAATCAACATCAAAATGCCACCTCCTAGGCATACAGGCCATTCGGCTGAACCTCGCCACAATGACGATAAACTAGGACAAAGAAATGGTGAAAACCACGCTGGCCAAGGTCGGCAGAGTGGACGACATCACGAAGACCCGCCCTGAGGCTGGCGATCACCCTAATCCTCCATTTCCACCAAGCAGTCACCATAATGGCTCTCACGGGAGCCAAGGGACGCTGGGACGAAGGAGGTGGTAGAAGAAGTAGAGACATGACTCCACGGTCCCGCAACCACAACAAACATCCGAGAAGGCGCTCTCTATCACCAAGTGATGCCAGGAACCAGATCAATTCAAACATAGAGGCGCTGCTACGAGTCGAATGACATATACATGGACCCAAAGTGCTTTGGACCAAGGGTCCACCAAACCAACTTTCCAGAGGGGTTCACTATCTCAAGGCACATTCAACCCTACGTTGGCGTAGCTCGGCCATATACTTGGGTCCAGGATGTTTTCCAGACTTGCTGCATCGCCAAAGGAGGAAATAGCTTGGTTGCGGTCCGATATCTCCCAATCATGTTGCAGAAGACAGCCCGACCATGGCTTAATGAACTCCTAGAAAAAACAATTCACAACTGGTATGACATGCAAAGTGCATTCTTTCAGAATTTCAAGGGTACCTACCCGAGGCCCTGCATAGTCAGAGACTTGCAGCGCTGCATCCAGAAAACCAGAGAAACTTGCCGGGACTACCTCAGACGATGGATCGACACAAAAAAATCATGCGAGGGAGTCAACGACCAGACCGCGATTGAAGGTTTCATCACAGGTCTCCTAATCAGATTACTACGTCACCAGCTGAAGCGCGACAAAGTTACCGATTTAGGGGAGATGATAGAAACAACAAGAAAATATGCTAATGCCGATGATGATTTAGAAGGTTTGCTGAACGGTCTGGTTGTACCTCAATCGACAAAACATCCGAAACAACAACAGACCTAGAAGCACAAGAACATCTCGGAAGATAAACCCAACCTAGAAAATACAAATGTCAATGCAACTTTCGGGTCTAGAGGACGAGGAGGGTGTGGAGGCGGCTGGGGACGAGGCCGTAGAGCTTCTCGGATCCAAGGTATAGGAGACTAGCAACCTGGTAAAACCTAATCTTGGGTGGACATTGCTAATAACCCATGTGTCCATCACCCGGACATGAATAGGGGCTCTTCCCACACAAATGGCGAGTGTTGTTTTAACGATGACATCAAAAAACATGAAGCCGTGGGCTACAAGGCCAAGCGAAGGAAAGGAAAGAAAAATTCCGATAAAAATAAGGAGTCCAAAAAAGATTCAAACATGGAGGAAGCAGATATTGCAAATCCCAAGTCAGATGGTAAGAAAGCTTACCCAACCAAGAAAGACACTTACGTCTGCTTCCTCAGGTCCTAACCCGCCACGGTCAAGAAGACATTAATGCACGAGCTTAATGCAACTATTCCGGCTATCCCCCAATATCTGGACTGGTCGTAAGTAAAGATCGCCTTCAGTCGAAGCGATCATCCACCTAAATCTCATAGGTGAGGGAAGTATGCTCTGGTCGTCGACCCACTTATTGACGACTATGAGTTTTCAAACACCCTCATGGATGGTGGCAGTAGCATCAACATCCTCTATGTCGAAACACTGCATCACATGAAGATATCAAAAACCTAGCTGAATCACAACAGTGTGGTGTTCCATGGAATTGTCCCCAGAAGGCAAGCGAATTCTCTGGGAGAAATCACTCTAGACATTACGTTCGGAATGCCAGAGAATTATTAGACTGAACCACTATCTTTTGAAGTGGTGCCGTTCAAGAGCGCATAACACGCTATATTAGGGCACCCAGCCTATTGGCAATTCATGGTTCGCCCTTGCTACATCTACAACATGATGAAACTTGCGGGTCCCAAAGGCATTATCACAGTCTAGGAAAACCGAAGAAAGGACGAGAATGCGAGGACGGAGCTTCCGCCTTCACCGAAGCCGTGCTGCACACTTAGGAGTACCAAGAGATCAAGAAGAACACTGATCTGTCCGAGATGCCTGCTATGAAGAAGGAGGTGCTGAAGCCGACTCCAGAATTCAAGGCATCAGAAGAGACAAAGACAACACCACTAAAGGATGATGACCCCTCCAAGGTGACGCAGATAGGCATAGGTTTAGATCGCGCATAGGAAAGCGCGCTTGTCGAGTTCCTTAAAGCCAATAAAGATATCTTCACATGGAAACCTTCTAACATGATCAGAGTACCTAGGAAACTCGCCGAGCACTCTCTCAATGTTTATCCTGACTCTAGACCCGTTAAACAGTCCTTATGATGTTTTAGTGATGAAAAGCACAAAGCTATAGCTAAAGAGTTAGCCTAGTTAGAACTAGCCAAATTTATTGAAGAGGTCTTCCACACTGAGTGGTTAGCTAATCCTTTAATGGTCCCCAAAACAGACACAATGATTTAAGGATGTGTGTTGATTATATTGCCTTGAATAACGCTTGTCCCAAAGATATGTTCGCTCTGCCGAGAATCGACCAAGTCATCGATTAAACAGCAGGCTTAGAACTCCTATGTTTTCTCGATGCATATTCCGGTTGATACAGATCAAGCCGATGATCCTTGAGTTTTGTCCCGATCTTTCACATCGAGTACCCTGGATAGGAATTCTTCCAACAACGCCAATGAACGTCACCTGAAGAAGAGGAACGAATCTAGCAAGAAACATGGAGAAGATCACCACGCCTCAAACCAAAACACGACAATTCTTGATGAACACAAGAACCTCCATGACAATATCAATACGATAGATAACACGACATCGCCGTCCCCAGAGGGATGCTCACCAAGCAACTCACGCAATAGTTTTAGACTCAATTTCAAGCTAACTCGAAAAACCATGATTTACAGGCCTATATAAAGGCTGCTGGACATCCAACATAGAGTTGGGGTCAAAACCAAACATGTCTCTAACTTTCCTAACTTAAAAGGACTCTATTTGTAAACTGACAAAAAATGTCCGTCTACTTGTTTCGATTGCCGCGCACAGCCCGTAACGAGCCAGGAGACGTGCAAGTACCTGTTGAAAATATCTCGGAATTATCTTTCCAACAAGTACTTATTTGCTTAATTTGGGAGCTTCTGTCTATCCAAGTTTGGGATCTCGGTATGTGGAAACCACGTCCATTTCAATTTCAGAGCTTCTGTCTATCCAAATTGGACCTTCCTTCTTGGTCGCCTTCCATCTCTCGGTCGCCTTCGTCTTAATGATCTTCTCTTGAGCCTTCCTCCCGCTCCTCCCTCGCGCATATCGTGCCCATATCATCATCCCCCCTTCAAGAAGCGTTGTCCCCAACGCGTGCGGGTCAGGTCGGAAAGGTGGCGTGATATGAACAATCGCTTCACGCGTCTTCGCCATCTTCAAGTCTTGCCTGCCTTCCACTCCGCAACCTCCCTCTCGGCTTCCTTGACTTGAAACATCCCTTGGCACCTTCACCTCCTTGCGTCTCCGTACGAGCTTGGACCTAGGCGCCACCATCTTCTTCTTCTTCTTCTTCTTCTTCTTCTTCTCAACTCTTGTTGGAACCCGTGGTTGCTGAACATGGACCTTCTTTGCACGACCTTGCATAAGATGAGTAATGCCTAGACCACACAACTGACGAACATGTCCATCCTTGCCTCTATGCATCCACACAACTGTCCCAACAAAACGCCTCACATGTGTGCTAACAAAACTGCTCTTGTTATCCCGCTGCACCACATGCACTGGAACATCAGGAGCACAACTATCATCCGTTTGAACACTTGTGTAAACACAAACAACCTTCTGAACACATGCCGCAACATCCTTCCTCTCAGCAATAAGAGGATGCACTTCAACTGGCTTGTCACTAACAAGTTCCACTGGCTTGTCATCTAAAGTCATAGCTGAAGCAATATCAACATTGTCGCACTGTACATCATGCTCTCCATCCTGCACCTTAGCTAGCTCAGATTTTGGCTTAGCCTTGCGCACCTTCTCCTTATGTACCACCAGCTCTACATCAGATTTTATGTGATCATCCTGCATAGGCTTCAAAGTCTGATGTTTGCCACCATGCACAAAATAATATGTATTTGCTCTTCCAGCATGTGTAGCGTTGCGATCATACTGCCATGGACGACCAAGTAACAGCCCACATACCTCCAATGGCAACACATCACACTCAATCTCATCAACATAATCACCAACTATAAATGGCACACGCACCTTATGAGTTACCTTCACATACCGCAGCTATTTAACCACTGTAGATACTTAGGTTCAGAAATATGCCATGTGGACAACCCCAACGCTCCCACCATTGCCTTGCTAATGCCATTAGTACAACTTCCTCCATCAATAATTAACTTGCATGCTTAGCCTTTGATCATACACTGCGCCTGAAATAAATTCCAACGCTGGCCCTTGTCAACTGTCATGCAAGCATCGCCTTGTACCTTATTGAGTTGCAAATTCAGCCCACTCAATGGTACAACATCCTCCACTATAGTTGCAACGCATACAACAATCTTGTCAACATCAGGCTGCTTCTCTTCAGAAAATTTTGGCATCATCATGACCCGATTACTTTGGAACAATATTGGAACCTCCTTTACATGAGATGGCATAGACATAACTGCAACCTTGGGCGACTGCTGAACTGCCTTGATGGGCTTGGTACAAAATACCTTACGATGAGGAGACATAAAACAACCACGCAAAAAATTACTGAAGTACTTCCAAGTTGCATCAACAATATCCTTCTCATGCATCTCCTTATCCCACCAACGAGCTATCTCCTCGTCCACACGTTGTAATGCAAGACACATACATGTAGGATTATCCGAATACTCGTATGTATCAGATCTATCAAAACCCTCTTGCATATGACGTTCCCATGACTTATATTCATCATATGTCGCCATATGGACTAGTCTCCACCTAATTTGAGAATCATGACATACTACACCATCCAAGATGTCGAGATAATCATTGTACACATCACCAGATTGTAGGGGTTCGTAGCATGGAAAACAAAAATTTTCTACCGCATACAAACAAACAAGCCAAGATCTATCTACTAGATTGCAGCAACGAGTCGATAGAGGAACTCACCCTCGAAGATTCCAAAGCGGTTAACGAGAGCAGATTCTCGTGGGTGATGTAGTCGTACTCTTTCCGATCTCAAGATCGCGTAGACGATCCTTCCAGGCGCTGCGTTCAAGCGCTCCCGCGATGGTCACACGTTCGGTACTGACGAAGACCTTCCTCTCCTTGTTCCAAAGAAAATGAGGTTGTAGCACTCTCCTCGCGATTCCAAAAGACAACGGCGTGGTACCTGAGGTAGAGGGAAATCCTGAGGCTTCGCTTAAGCCAAAAGTGCAGTATGGTGGAGCTTATGAGAGAGGCTATTAGTGGTCTAGTAATTAGACACACCAATTAGGGCTCTAAACCAATTAGAAGGCTCTAAATCGAAATAGCTCTAAACCGGGTTTAGATCTAGGGTTTAGTTTAGAGGATAGGAACTTGTGTGTGGAGGGGGAGCCCCGCCTCCTTATATAGGTGGGAGGGCTGGCGGCCAAGGGGAGTGGAGTCCTCCCAACTCGGCCTTGAGGTGGGCGCCGGCTTGGGGAGGAATCCTCCCCAACTCGGTTCCACTTCTCCTCCTTCTCCTCTTTCCAAACTGGCTTGACTTTTCAAACTAGCCGCTTGACTTTTCAAATTAGGATTTGAATTAACCCTTTATTTCGGACAGCGAGAACACTTAGTACATGATGCAATCATTCCAATATGTAATGACACATTCATGTACCCTTCCCTCCGGAGTGCCGACATTCCAGACCTTCTAGAATGTTCCCGATGAAAACACGGAATCATTCCGCTACTCAAACGGAACTTTCCTTATATGAATCTTATTCTCCGACCATTCCGGATCACCTCGTGATATCCCGGATCCCATCCGAGACTCAACAACATTCGGTCTCTTTCATAATACCATAACTACTCAAACAACGTCGAATCCTTAAGTGTGTCTCCCTACGGTTCGTGAATTATGCGGACATGATCGAGACACTTCTCAACAATAACCAATAGAGGAATCTGAAATTCATATGGCTCCCACATATTTCTACGATTCCTTTGCGATCGAAGGAACCACGTACATACGATACCCATGTCCCTGTGTCTCACGAGCTGTTACTTATCCGAGGGTATGATCGTCGGTATCTCCGCATACCTAGTTCATCCTCGCATCGATAAGTACTCTTTTCTCGCTCCCATGATATGTGATCCTTGTGACCAAGTCACATGCTTGCAAGCTAATTGGATGACATTTCACCGAGAGGGCCCAGAATATCTATCCGTCATGTGGATGGACAAATCCCACTCTTGATCCATGTGTTTCAACCAATACTTTCCTAACACTCAATGCCACCTTTATAGCCACCTGTTACGGTGTGGTGTTTGATGACATCAAAGCATCCATCCAAGAAAGGCAATATCCATGATCTCATGGTCAAGGAATTAGGTTACTATGTATCGTAAAGCATATAGCAATTGAACTATTGAAATGACTTGATCTTTATGCTACGCTTATCTATAGGAGTATGTCCACCATATCATTCTCCTAACGATATGATCTTGTTGTTTATAACATCTCAATGTTCATGATAGGGAAACCACAATCATCAATCAACCAACAAGCTAGTGAAGTATAGAGGCTATACTAGGGACTTCAAATTAAGTTTACAATTCACACAAGTATTAATGTTTCCTTGTCAATACTATTATAGCATGAATGTAAACATTTATCATAAACACAAAGATATAATAATAACTACATTTATTATTGCCTCTAGGCATATCTCCAACAGCCTCCCACTTGCACTAGAGTCATCTAATCTAGATTACATGGTAATATACCCAACACCCATGGCAGTTTGGTGTTGGTCATGTTTTCCCTGGGAGAGGTTTAGTCAACGGATCCGCCACATTCAGATCTGTGTACTTTGCAAATCTTTATATCCCCATCCTGGATATGTTCTCGAATAGCGTGAAACGCAGCTTGATATGCTTCACTTCTTGTGTGACCTTGGTTCTTGCGCATTGGCTATGGCGCCCATGTTATCACAAAGAGATAGACATTGGGTCCAGCGACTTGGAACCACACCCAGCTCGTAATGAACTCTTTCATCCATATCGCTTCTTGTGAAGCCTCCAAGCAGCCATGTATTCCGATTCAGTTGAAGATCTCGCCACAATGCTTTGCTTTGCACTCCTCCAGCTAACCGCACCATTCAAAATAAATACGTATCCAGTTGTGATTTAGAATCATCCGGATCGGTGTTCCAACTAGCATCGGTGTAACCATTAACAACGAGCTTCATCACCTCCATAAGAAAGAACCATATCCTTAGTTCTTCTCAAGTACTTAAGGATGTTTTTGATCACGTCCAATGATCCACTCGATCACTTTGATATCTGCTAGTTAGACTAACAAAGATATGCGATGTCGGGTCTAGTACATAGCATGGCATACATTAGAGATCCTATGGCAGAGGCATAGGGAGTCTTACTCATTCTTTCTCTATCTTCTGCCGATGTCGGACTTTGATTTTTACTCAAGGTCGTATTGGGCAACATGGGCAAGAACCCTTTCTTGCTATCTTCCATTCCAAACCTCTTTAGAACTTTGTCCAAATATGTACTTTGTGACAATGATATTTGCTTCGATCTATCTCTATAAATCTTTATGCCTAATATGTAAGCTGCTTCGCCAAGATCCTTCATTGAAAAACTATTATTCAAATACTTTTGACACTATTAAGAAGGTCTACATCATTCCCAATCAACAATATGTCATCCACATACAAGATTAAGAATGCTACAGAGCTCCCACTCACTTTCTTGTAAATACAAGCTTCTCCATAAGTTTGTATAAAACCAAAACTTTGATTACCTTATCAAAGCGTTGATTCCAACTTCGGATGCTTGCTTCAATCCATAGATGGACCGTTGAAGCTTGCATACCTTGTTAGCATCTTTAGGATCGACAAAACCTTTGGGTTGTATCATATACAACTCTTCATCAATGTCTCCATTGAGGAATGCTGTTTTGACATCCATCTGCCATATCTCATAATCATAATATGCAGCGATTGCTAACATAATCCTCCCAGACTTTAGCTTCGCTATTGGTGAGAAAGTCTCATCGTAGTCAACTCCTTGAATTTGTCGAAACCCTTTTTGCGACAAGTCGAGCTTTATAAACCGATAACATTACCATCAGCATCTGCTTTCTTCTTGAAAATCCATTTGTTCTCGACAGCCTTTGGCCATCTGTAAGTCCACCAAAGTCCATACTTGGTTTTCATACATGGATCCAATCTCGGATTTCATGGCTTCTTGCCATTTATTGGAATCTGGGCTCATCATCGCTTCCTCATATGTCTCGGGTCATCGGTGTTGTCCACCAACATGACATTCATAACGGAATCATACCAACTGGAGTGGTACGAGTTCTCGTTGACCTCCGAGGTTCGTAGTAACTTCAACCAAGTTTCATGATCACTATCATTAGCTTCCTCTCTTATTGGTGCAGGCACCACAGAACTTCTTCCGTCTGCGCTACTCGCACTTTCGAGAGAAGGTTCGACAACCTCGTCGAAGTTCTACTTTCCTTCCAGTCACTTCTTTCGAGAGAAATTCCTTCTCTAGAAAGGATCCATTTTTGCAACGAAGATTTTGCCTTCGGATCTATGATAGAAGGTATACCCAATAGTTTCCTTGGTATCCTATGAAGACGCATTTTTCCGCTTTGGGTTCAAGCTTGTCCGCTGTAACTTCTTTACATAGGCTTCATCCCCAAACTTTAAGGAACGACAATTTAGGTTTCTTCCCAAACCATAATTCATACGGTGTCGTTTCCACGGATTTAGACGGTGCCCTATTTAAAGTGAATGCGGCTGTTTCTAATGCATAACCCCAAAATGATAGTGGTAAATCTGTAAGTGACATCATAGAATGAACCATATCTAAGAGAGTTCGATTACGACGTTCAGACACACCATTATCTGTGGTGTTCCCGGTGTCAATCATGAAAGTATTCCACATTTCTTCAAATGCTCGCCAAACTCGTAACTTAGATATTCACCTCCACGATCAGAACGTAGAAATTTAATCTTCTTGTTACGTTGATTCTCTACCTCACTTTGAAACTCCTTAAACTTCTCAAAAGTTTCGGACTTATGTTTCATGAAATAGATATACCCATATCTACTCAAATCATCCGTGAAGGTAAGAACATAACGATAACCATCGCTGTGATGCTACACTCATTGGACCACACACATCGGTATGTATGATTTCCAATAAGTCTGTAGCTCTCCATCATACTGTAAAATGGAGTCTTAGTCATTTTACCCATCGACATGCTTCAGATCTTTCAAGTGATTCAAAATCAAGTGATTCAAGAAGTCCATCGAATGGAGTTTCTTCATACGCTTCACTCCAATGTGACCAAGACAGCGATGCCACATATAGGTCGAGTTATCGCTTGATTTCAATCGTTTAGCTTCAATGTTATTAATATGTGTATTTCCACTATCGAGATTCAATATGAATAGACCATCTATCAAAGGTGCATGTGCATAAAACGTATTACTCATATAAATCGAACAACCATTATTCTCGGATTTAAACAAGTAACCGCCTCGCAATAAACAAGATCCCGATATAATGTTCATGCTTAACGCAGCACCAAATAACAATTATTTAAGTATAAAACTAATCCCGATGGTAGATGAAGAGGTAGCGTGCCGACCGCGATCACATCAACCTTTGATCCGCTTCCCACGCCGCATCGTCACCTCGTTCTTCACTAGCTTCCGTTTATTCTGCAGCTCTGCTTCGAGTTACAAATATGAGCAACCGAACCAAAGTATCAAATACCGAGCACTACTATTTAATACTAGTGAGATACACATCAATAACATGTATATCGATATACCTTTCTTCTTGATGTTGCCGTTCTTCAAATCCGCCAAGTACTTTGGGCAATTCCGCTTCGGTGACCTTCTCCCTTGCAAGAAAGCACTCAGTTTAGGTCCAGCCTTGGTCTTCTTCCGGTATGATGGTAACTTTCTTACCACCCTTCTTGAAGTGTCCCTTTGCTTAGACTTGCCTTTCTTGAATTTGGTGGTCTTATTGACCATCAACACTTGGTGCTCTTTCTTGATCTCCACTTCGCAGATTTTAACATAGCAAACAGTTCGCAACTCTTTGTTCATGTTCCGCATGTTGTAGTTCATCACAAAGTTCTTGTAACTTGGTGGTAGTGATTGGAGGATACGGTAAACCCCAAAGTATTAGGAATCACTATACCCAAACTTTGAAGTTTATTTGCGTGCCTGGACATCTTAAGCACATGCTCCTTGACGAGCTACCCTCTTCCATCTTGCGCTTAAAGAACTTTTGAAGCTTCATAACTTTCAATTGCCGCATGAGTCTCAAAGATTAATTTGAGATCCTCGACAATATCATATGGGTCCGACTCTTCAAACCTTTTCTGAAGTCCGATTCTAAACCATACAAGATAGCACCGAACTATGGAGTCTTGATTCTTCCGAGCGAGGTAAACATTCTTTACTTCATCGGTAGCATCAATGTAGGTGGGTCACCTAGCGGTGCATCCAGCACATAGGTCAAATTACCATGTGAGGACAATCCTCAAATTGGAACCAATCCAAGTTGCTTCCATTGTTTTCAAATTTTCTTTATCTAGGAACGCATTAAATTTGATGGTAGGGGCTGCCATTGATCTACAACATATTTGCAATAGTTTAGACTAAGTTTATGACAAATTGAGTTCTAATTAATTAATGAAATTAAACTAGGTGAACTCCCACTCAAAACAATATCCCTCACATTGTTTTAGTGATCACACGAACCAAATCCACTACATCAACACCGATCATCACGAGAGTTGATATAGTTTCAATGGCGAACAATCATCATGTTCATCATATCTACTATATGATTCATGCTTTACCTTCGGCGATCCGTGTTCCCGAGGCCATGTCTGTACATGCTAGGCTCGTCAAGATCAAACCTTAGCTACCGCATAAGCAAATCTGGCTTGCTTACGTTGTATTCACCCGCGGAATCAAAGACACCCGATCATCACGTGGTGCTTCGAAGCAGCAAGCTTTGGCAACGGTGCATACTAAGGGTGAACACTTTAGAACTTGAAATTTATGTGCATGAGGGATCATCTTATAATGCTACTTGCTGTCTACTAAGCAATACAAGATGTAAAAAAGGATTAACATCACATGCAATTCATAATATGTGATATGATATGGTTTTCTTCTTTGTGCTTCCGATCTCCATCTTCAAGCACCTAACATGATCTCCATCATCACCGCATAGCATCAAGGTCAATGGCGCTTCTTCATGGTTGTCGTCTACCAGCTTCAACTATTACAACTATTTTGAATAGACACGCAGGTCTTAACAAAATTAAAGACAACCATATGGCTCCTGCCGGTTGCCAACTTACAATAAGGAACATTGCATACATCAAATATAATCACAATCATGGCCATATCACATCACTGCACACCCCTGCAAAACAAAGTTAGACGCCTCTACTTTCTTTGCATATTTTACGTGGTTTGGGGCTTTCAATAAGTGTCGTTCTAACTTACGAACAAGAACCACAACATTGATACTAGCATTGTTGATCACCCGTTGTAAATTGGATCTTTACTATGCTAGGAGAAACAGCACCAAGAAGCCACTTATGCAATACAAGTTGCATGTTAAGCGGAGCAAGTCTCATGAACGATGTCATGTAAGGTTAGCCCAGGCCGCTTCATCCCAACATACCGCAAGATGCAAAGTACACAAAAGCAATCTACAATAAAAGCATCAACGCCCACAATGACCATTGTGTTCTACTCGTGCAACAGATCTACATATAGACACGGCTCTGATACCACTGTAGGGGTTCGTAGCATGGAAAACAAAAATTTTCTACCGCATACAAACAAACAAGCCAAGATCTATCTACTAGATTGCAGCAACGAGTCGATAGAGGAACTCACCCTCGAAGATTCCAAAGCGGTTAACGAGAGCAGATTCTCGTGGGTGATGTAGTCGATTTCTTCCGATCTCAAGATCGCAGACGATCCTTCCAGCGCGTTCCCGCAGCTCCCTTGATCGGTCACATCGTTCGATTTTGGCGAAGACCTTCCTCTCCCTTGTTCCAAAGAAAATGGAGGTTGTAGCACTCTCCTCGCGATTCCGTGACAACGGCGTGGTACCGGAGGTAGAGGGGAAATCCCGCAGGGCTTCGCCTTAAGCCGGTGCGAGTATGGTGGAGCTTATGAGAGAGGCTATTAGTGGTCTAGTAATTAGACACACCAATTAGAGGGCTCTAAACCAATTAGAAGGCTCTAAACCGAAATAGCTCTAAACCGGGGTTTAGATCTAGGGTTTAGTTTAGAGGATAGGAACTTGTGTGTGTAGGGGAGCCCTGCCTCCTTATATAGGTGGGAGGGCTGGCCGGCCAAGGGAGGAGTGGAGTCCTCCCCAACTCGGCCTTGAGGTGGGCGCCCGGCTTGGGAGGAGGAATCCCTCCCAACTCGGTTTCCACTTCTCCTCCTTCTCCTCTTCCAAAGCGGTTTGACTTTTCAAACTAGCCGTTTGACTTTTCAAATTAGGATTTGAATTAACCCTTTATTTCGGACAGCGAGAACACTTAGTACATGATGCAATCATTCCAATATGTAATGACACATTCATGTACCCTTCCCCCTCCGGAGTGCCGGACATTCCGGGACCTTCTAGAATGTTCGATGAAAACACGGAATCATTCCGCTACTCAAACGGAACTTTCCTTATATGAATCTTATTCTCGGACCATTCGGATCACCTCGTGATATCCCGGATCCCATCCGAGACTCGAACAACATTCGTCTCTTTCTCATAATACCATAACTACTCAAACAACGTCGAATCCTTATGTGTCTCCCTACGGTTCGTGAATTATGCGGACATGATCGAGACACTTCTCCGAACAATAACCAATAGAGGAATCTGGAAATTCATATGGCTCCACATATTTCTCGATTACTTTGCATCGAATGAACCACTTACATACGATACCAATTTCCCTTTGTCTCACGATATGTTACTTATCCGAGGTTATGATCGTCGGTATCTCTGCATACCTAGTTCATCCTCGTTACTGATAAGTACTCTTTTCTCGTTCCCGTGATATGTGATCCCTTGTGTCCAAGTCACATGCTTGCAAGCTAATTGGATGACATTTCACCGAGAGGGCCCAGAGAATATCTATCCGTCATGTGGATGGACAAATCCCACTCTTGATCCATGTGTTTCAACCAATACTTTCTGAACACTCAATGCCACCTTTATAGCCACCCTGTTACGGTGTGGTGTTTGATGACATCAAAGCATCCATCCAGTAAAGGCAATATCCATGATCTCATGGTCGAAGGAATTAGGTTACTATGTATCAGAAAGCATATAGCAATTGAACTATTGAAATGACTTGATCTTTATGCTACGCTTATCTATAGGAGTATGTCCACCATATCATTCTCCTAACGATATGATCTTGTTGTTGATAACATCTCAATGTTCATGATAGGGAAACCACAATCATCAATCAACCAACAAGCTAGTGAAGTATAGAGGCTATACTAGGGACTTCAAATTAAGTTTACAATTCACACAAGTATTAATGTTTCCTTGTCAATACTATTATAGCATGAATGTAAACATTTATCATAAACACAAAGATATAATAATAACTACATTTATTATTGCCTCTAGGGCATATCTCCAACACAGATCTCTTCCCAGAAGTGCACCATTTGCCAAAAAGTTCACCCTGACACGACAACATGCTTCCTAGCATGACAGCAGAACAAAAAAAATTCAGGGCCGGATTGTCCGATGTTGGAGGGACAGACTATCCGGGTCGGCCGGATACTCCGGGCGGAAACCGTCGGACACTCCGGTGTGCGGACGTCGAGATCCAATCTGCACTGCCACAATTATCTGATCTCCACCAAGAGCACACTCAGCCAATCAATCAACACAATCTCGTCATGAGCAACCTGGTGCTCTGATACCACCTGATACAGATCAAGCCGATGATCCTTGAGTTTTGTCCTGATGTTTCACAGCGAGTACCCTGGATAGGAATTCTTCCAACAACACCAATGAACGTCACCTGCAGAAGAGGAACGAATCTAGCAACAAACATGGAGAAGATCACCACGCCTCAAACCAAAACACGACAATTCTTGATGAACACAAGAACCTCCACGACAATATCAATACAATATATAACACGACACCGCCATCCCCGAAGGGATGCTCACCAAGCAACTCACACAATAGTTTTAGACTCAATTTCAAGCTAACCCTAAAAACCATGATTTACATGCCTATATAAAGGCTGCTGGACATCCAACATAGAGTTGGGGTCAAAACCAAACATGTCTCTAACTTTCCTAACTTAAAAGGACTCTATTTGTAAACTGACAGAAAACGTCAGTCGACTTGTTTTGGTTGCCACGCACAGTTCATAATGAAACGGGAAATATGCGCATACCCGTTGGAAAGATCTTAGAATTATCTTCCCAACCAGTACTTATTTGCTTAATTTGGAGTTGGTATGTGGAAACCACGTTTGTTTCAATTTTAGAGCTTCTGTCTGCCAGAATTGGACCTTCCTTCTTGGTTGCCTTCCATCTCTCGATCGCCTTCGTCTTAATGATCTTATCTTGTGCCTTCCTCCTGCTCCTCCCTCATGCATATCGTGCCCATATCATCGGTTATCACCAAATACGCATGAGGAGTCAAACAAACTAAATAATTCGTTCATCACCCCCTTCGAAACCTTCTGCTACATGACGATTCCTTTCAGGCTAAAAAAGGTAGGAGCTACTTATCAATGCGCTATGCAGCGTTGCCTCCATGATCAAATCGGATGCAATGTTCATGCGTATGTGGATGACATACCTGGGATGTTCAAAAAGAAGGAAACTCTAATTTCTGACTTGGAGGAAGCGTTCATGAATCTATGGAAATACAACATAATGCTTAACCTGAAAAAGTGTTTCTTCGGAATTCCAGCTGGAAAATTGTTAGGTTTCGTCGTGTTTCAAAGAGGCATAGAGGTGAACCGGGATAAAATAAAGGCTATACTCAACATAACCAGGCCGACTCTCCTGAAGGACCTACAACGTCTCATTGGTTGCATCGCCTAAAGGACCTACATCGGGGTAGAGGAGGAGGAGGAGGAGCTCACCGAGGTAGAGGAGGAGGAGAAGCTCACCAGGGTGGTGGTGGAGGAGGAGGAGCTCACCGGGGTGGTGGTGGAGGAGGGAGGAGCTCACCGAGTGAAGGAGAAGGAAGATGGAGGAGAAGGGAAGGAAGAAGGGGAGAAGGAGAGAAAAAGTGGAGGGAGGAGAAGTGTGGAGGAGAGGAAGAGGAGTAAAGGAGAAAAGAGAGGGAGAAGGAGCGCCTGTGGGATTCAAATTTCCCCCTTTTTTATTTTTTTGTAGAAAAAAACTTTTTTTTGCCATAACTTTTCACTCTTTTTGAATTTGGTGAATCTATAAAATTTTCAACGGCTTCCAGCAGTTGAAATCGAGTAGGAAATTTCGAGACGATCATTTTGATATATTAAACTTTTTTCCGACATCGTATGCAAAAGTTATGACCGTTTTACCGTTCCATGACCTTTTTTGCAAAATACATCGAAGTTCATATTTTTCAATTTTGTCTACAACTATACCCTAAAATATAACTATATCTCAAAGGAATTATTTTTTTGAAGTTTTTATCATTCTTATTTATTTTTTACAAAACTTAAAAGGCGATCCGGGGGAGGGTTGGGATCTGTTTACTCGAGGCGCATCCCATTCAATATGTGCCTCCTATATTCATAAAATACCTAAGGCGCATCTGGTAGATGCGCCTCGAGTGTTGGTGCCTGCCACCCCCAGGCCCACATAACTTACTCGAGGCGCATGTCACAGTGATGCGCCTCCAATATTGAAAAATACTTGAGACGCATATCTGCTAGTGTGCCTCCTATATTGTGGCACCTACCACCAGTAGGCCCACCCACCTTACTCGAGGCGCATCTGCTCCATATGCGCCTCAAGTAGTGGACCAGATGCGCTGGTCCGTACATGCGATATAGGAGACACATCTCTCAAGAATGCGCCTCTAGTATTAATATATAGGAGTCACACCGTTTAGACATGCGCCTTGTATATTTAGTGGAGGCGCATGTTTGAGGGATGCGCCTCCTATAAGCATGTCTCCTATAGGCTTTTCCCTAGTAGTGATCCACGATCGGTGTTCCACCTGCGTACACATGCGCATGGACACTGGACATGCATCCTCAGGATGGCTCTCCGGGACTCCTCGGCTCCCGCCCTCTGCACCAGGCTTACATGACCACGCCGACATACTACACATATGGCGCCCCTGCTCCTCCATTGACGTCTGTCGGTGGCTACTTGTCACCATACACACCTCCTGCTACGCTGCCTGCACCGTCGCCGTCCTCATCCTCGACACCGACTTGGGACCAAGCGACATTTATCCAGGCCATGAACAACTTTTCTGCTCAAGGAAACTCAGGTATCGATTGGATTTTTGATTCCATTCCCTGTAATCGTGATAGTCATAATTCCTTGGTGTGTGAATCTTATCAACAAGGAAAACATGTGCGTCTTCCGTTTAATTCCTCTACTTCTCATAGCACTTCTCCATTTGAATTATTGCACTGTGATTTATGGATGTCTGCTGACTCGTGTATTAACGAGCTCGTTGGGGAACCCCAAGAGGAAAGTATGATGAGCACATCAGTAAGTTTTCCCTCAGTTATGAAACCAAAGTTTATCGAACCAGTAGGAGCAAGGAAACACCTCCAAGGTGTTGCTAGCTAGACTTTGGCAGGGCGCACTACCGGCGCCAGCAACAACGTGGAAACCTGCACAACACAACCATAGAATTTTGTCCCCAACTTACAGTGAGGTTGTCAATCTCACCGGTTTTGCTGAAAACAAAGGATTAAACGTATTGTGTGGAAGAAAGTAATAGTTTGCGAGAAAGCGTAAGCGATGTTGTAGATTGATGGTAAAACAAAAGGACCGGGGTCCATAGTTCACTAGTGGTGGCTCTCCTTAAGATAGATGACATGTTGGGTGAACAAATTACATCCGGGCAATTGACAAACATCGAGAAAGCAATACAAGCATATACTAATCATCTTGACTCCTTTGAGATTTGATTAGGCATTACAACATTATACATAGACCATAATCCAACTACATCTATGACTAATAATCCACCTTCAGGTTATCATCCAAACCTCCTCCAGTATTAAGTTGCAAGCAACCGATAATTACATTACGCATTGCGTGTAAAGTAAAGAATATGATTGTTCAAAGAACAAAGGATTGTTGTTTTCTCCCTAGTAGCAATAGCACATCTAGTACCTTAGAGATTTCTATCACTTCCCCAGATTACTAGAGGCATGAACCCACTATCAATCATAAATACTAAATCTTGGAGTTGCTAGCATCTACTTGGCCAAGTTAGCTACTAACAATGGAAAGCATGCAAGATCACAAATAACAAAGACATGATAGAATCAATAATCAATCTGAAATAGCATCTCAATATCCATCGGATCCCCGCAAACACAACATGTATGATTACAAATAGATGATCTTGATCATGATCGGAGCTCACAAGATCTAAACATGATAGCACAAAGGAGGATAACCAACCATCTAGCTACTACATGGACCGTAGTCCAAGGATGAACTACTCACGCATCACACCGGAGGCTTGCATGGTGATGAAGAAGGCCTCCAGGGTGAATTCCCCTCTCTGGCAGGGTGCCGGGAAGAGCTTCAGATCCCTCCCGATCTAGGGATGGAGATGATGGCGGCTACAGACTCTTTCATGGAATTTTGATCGGGTACTTAGGGTTTCTGTATCGGAGGCATCTTATAGCAAAAGGGGAGGCTGAGGGGGTGCCTAGGGCGGCCAGACCACCCCCTAGCATGGGCCAGGCTTGGTCGCGCAGCCAGGTGGTGTGACGGCCCCTTGGCCCCTCTCCGTCTCGTATTCTGGCTCCGTGTCCCCCTTGGTGAAAAACTGACTTTGGCTTTTATCCCATCCAATTCCGAGAATATTCATTTTCTGACTTTCCTGGAACCAAAAACAGCAGAAAATAGGCAACTGGCACTGTGGCATCTTGTTAATAGGTTAGTCCAAGAAAGTGTATAAAAAGTACTCCAAAGCATGGACAAAACATAAGAAAGTAGATAAAAACCAAACATGGAACATCAAAAATTATGGATACGTTTGCAACGTATCAACATCCCCAAGCTTAACTCCTGCTCGTCCTCGAGTTGGTAAGTGATAAAAAGAAAGAATAATTTTTGAGGTGACATGCACCATCATAAACTTGATTAAAGTATTTATAAAACATTCATATCTAGGATCATAGTACTTCAACATAGCATGAAAGATAAAGTTCTAACAATAAGGCAAAGCAACTATGTTGCAACATGAAAAGGCATAAACAAAAGATTCATGAATAACAATGATTTGCAAGACGTTTGTTTGTTTCACATAAAGAAAACATAGCATAGTGGCATTCAGCTTGTCCCTCATAGAGTAGCAAATATAAATGCATAGGACACCTTCAAAGTTTATAAGAGTGACCAGATACAAATAGTTTAAGAACAAACAATATCAAAGTTATGCATCAATCAACAAGTCTTGGGACAATGCACATAGAACTAAGAATGGCCACTATGCTCTCAAAGTAGGTGCATAAAGATAGAAGGTGGAGACTCAACATAAAAGTAAAAGAAAGGCCTTCATAGAAGGAAGTAGGGATTCAAGTTTCATAAAGAGCTTCCAAAAATTATGGTACTTATTACCTTTCATCTCTCATTGCCCCTATCATAAGCATCTTGAAGTGATTAAGGTTAAAGTGAACAAACTATGGAGTATATGCTTGACAAAGTATAAGTTGGAAATCTCATGTCCCTTGAATACGAGGGCCGCTCCTCATGCTACTCAAGTTTAGTTACCGGAAAGTTCTTGTCATAGTACGTACATGTGTATCATAGAGAACCGCCAACGGGGTACCCCTTGCCCGATGATACAGAAGAATCCCCATATCAAAATGACAAGGCAAGCAGACAACGAGCATCTCAACAATCTTCTTATTTACCATGGGAAAATGGTGCTTTTTTTATCTCTTTCCTCTTTTCTCATATCTCTTTTTTTTTTCTTTTTCGCCTTTTTTTCTCAATATCTGACTCTTTTTTTATAAGAAGAATGCTTCATAGACAGCTCATTATGGTTACGCTGCAGGTTTCCACCATGACAACATGGATTAGACCAGCGGCCCAGGCGTTTCTCTAACACACATACATAACTCCATGGACTTACAAGCTCCCCTTTCATTTCACACCAACGACATCCATAGACAAAAGAGCAAGATATCAACTAGGTACAAAGTACAAGTGCAATGTTGAAAGCGTTCCCTATGACAACATGGTTCTGCTAATCCCCAACATATAAGTGCAAGCATATACAACATAGACGACACAATGGTTCAAGTTTATTAAGGGCAAGAAAAGTAAAGTGTGCCATCAAGTTCGTGAGAGCTTTAATCACTACTTTTCTCATAACAAGTTTAATTTAGAAGGTAGATAAAAACATGAATATACTTGGAATAGCAAATGCTAATAGGTATGTATGGTGGACTCTTTGGAATAACTTGGTTTTAGGAATTGGATGCATGAGTGGAACTCATACTTGGTTATGGAGGCTAGCAAAAGACTGGGAGCGACCAACTAAGAGACCAATAATGGCCATAATCATGCAAAGTGACAAAACATCATTAATCAAAGCATAAAGTGATATTACAAGTCGAAAACTAAAGGATCATCAAGGCTTATGGTGACTTGGGATAGTCATAACATGGTGTGATCATGTGCCAAGTCAATCCAAATAAAGCATCAAAGGAGAATACCACAATACTATGCTTTAATATGCTAAAACAACGCATGATTCTTTCAAGGCACATTAAGCAATCTCAATTGTTTATAACAAGTCATGCTATAGCAAAGATAACTAAGCATAAAGCCAAAACAATATCAAACATGGCATGACAAAGCATAGGCCACAGTTAAAAACAAGCTCTCTTTACCACTTAAGCATGAACTTTTCCTACTCTTTTCCAATCAAACCAAACAATTTGAAAACCAATGCATGAAAGAGGGGGTCCAACCAATTTATTCAGAAAACTAAGAAAACCAAGCAAACGAAAAACCAAAACGAAAACAAAAAAGAAGATGCTCCAAGAACAACACAACTGTGCATGAAACAATAAAAACGAAGTGTTTGGAAGAAACCTGGGATTTTTATTGATGAAGAAGGGGATGCCTTGGGCATCCCCAAGCTTTAACGCTTGTACCTTTTGGATATTTCTTGGGGTGACACAGGGTGGCATCCCCAAGCTTGAGCGTTAGTCCATTCTTCATCTCACTACATCATTTTCTCCATACACCTGAAATTTTTCCTTCATACAAAACTTCAGACAATCTTTATTAGCAACATTAGTGCACTCAAGATAATAAGTCTTTAGGTTCAGTTTCAACACCAATAAAACTTCCATTAAAACACAAGATACTGAAGCACTTCCCTCAAAAATCTCAATTCTCCAAAGAGAACTCAAAAAAGGAACAAACAAGAAGCAAATGCAAATAATGGCAGAAATCTATCAAAACAGACCAGTAGGAAAAAACCAATTTTTTCGAAGACCTTCTGTTACTGAAATCAAAAAGTGTTGAACTAACTAAAGTTAGATAACAACCTGGGGCAGAAGCAAAAAAATTCACGCCTCAAAACAACGTACAGAGATTTTACACGAATTTTCACGGTAAAGCACAAAAATCTGTTTCGGGACAGCAACTTTCCTAATCATTACTTCTCTCTCATTAGAAGTTACTCTTGGCACAAAAAGCAAATAAAAAGTATAAGGAGCAGTTAATAACTTCCAAGACTCATCTAAAACTTTTGGGTTATCTCCCAATAAGTACTTTTCTTTAACGCCTTTAAGTTAGGCATGATAGTTTGAGAAGATGCTCACATAAAAAATATGAATTGAAGTAAAAGAGAGCATCAAGAAGCAAATTGAAAACACATTTAAGTCTAACCCACTTCCTATGCATAGGAATCTCATATGCAAATAACTTCATAAAGAACAAAGTGACATGCATAGGAAGATAAAACGAGAATAACTTCAAAACTTTCAGCACATAGAGAGGTGTTTCAATACCATGAAAACTTCTACAACCATATTTTCCTCTCTCATAATAATTTTCAGTAGCCTCATGAATAAACTCAACAATATAACTATCACATAAAGCATGCTTTTCATGATCTACAAACACTAGAGCTTTATTATAAACGTTTTCAAAATAATCCTCAGGAACCTGACATTCGTCCTCCTTTGGTAAGCATGGGGGACAATCAAATAATGTAAGGGGTAAAGAGTTACTCTCATTAGACGGTAGGGATGGGTAGATCCATTCTTCCTCCTCTTGATCATCACTCTCCTCCTCTTTTTCATCCAATCAGCTTCCAGTTTCAGAAATTTCTTCTTCCATAGGCTCCTGCAAGGCATTAGTCTCTTCCATTGGTGGAGAGCATCTATTAAGATATTTAAGAATATAGCCATTTTCTACCTTGTAATTAGCAAAGCAAAATTTAAGTGTATCATAAACCTCATATTTGTAAGGTGAATCATCAGTATTTTCAAGCAAACTAGCAAGTTCAAATGCACCCTTCCAAGCAATAAATTCTTCAATTTGTTCCACAACATAGAAGTCATAATTCCCTTTAACATAAGAAGATATGGTAACATTATCATTATACTCACATTGAAAAGGGAGGTGTTTATACCTCCTACAACAACAAGATTTATCAAAGCAATAAGTAATATTATAAGTAGAGCACACGTTTATAGCAATGGTATACAATTTATCAATTTGTTCCCATAAGTGTTTCCCTTTTTGTGACAAGTGGTGTTCATTATAATAATATTTTTGTTCTTCCGTGAACCCACCTTGCCAATAAGATTCAGTTTCAAAGAAACCAACCATTGATAGAAAGCATGATAAAGCAAGACAATAACAGACCAATGAAAATAACAACTATAGTAGGAACTAACTTTTGTGTGTTTTTGATAAAGAAACAAGCAAACAAAGCAAAAAAAAATAACAAAGTAAAGAGATTGGTTATGAGGGACTCTCCTTGTGAAGATGTCCTTGACTCCCCGGCAACGGCGCCAGAAAATATACTTGCTGGCTCGTGTATTAACGAGCTCATTGGGGAACCCCAAGAGGAAGGTATGATGAGCACAATAGTAAGTTTTCCCTTAGTTATGAAGCCAAGGTTTATCGAACCAGTAGGAGCAAGGAAACACCTCCAAGGTGTTGCTAGCTGGACTTTGGCAGGGCGCACTACCGGCGCCAGCAGCAACGTGGAAACCTGCACAACACAACCACAGAACTTTGTCCCCAACTTATAGTGAGGTTATCAATCTCACAAGTTTTGCTGAAAACAAAGGATTAAACGTATTGTGTGGAAGAAAGTAATAGTTTGCAGAAAGTAAACAGAAAGCTGTAAACATTTGTAGATTGATGGTAAAAGAAAGGACCGAGGTCCATAGTTCACTAGTGGCGGCTCTCCTTAAGATAGATGACATGTTGGGTGAACAAATTATAGCGGGGCAATTGACAAACATCGAGAAAGCAATACAAGCATATACTAATCATCTTGACTCCTTTGAGATTTTATTGGGCATTACAACATTATACATAGACCGTAATCCAACTACATCTATGACTAATAATCCACCTTCAGGTTATCATCCGAACCCCCTCCAGTATTAAGTTGCAAGCAACAGATAATTGCATTACGCATTGCGTGTAAAGTAAACAATACGATTGTTCTATGAATAAAGGATTGTTGTTTTCTCCCTAGTGGCAACACCACATCTAGTACCTTAGATATTTCTGTCACTTCCCCAGATTACTAGAGGCATGAACCCACTATCGAGCATAAATACTAACTCTTGGAGTTGCTAGCATCTACTTGGCCAAGATAGCTACTAACAACAGAAAGCATGCAAGATCACAAATAACAAAGACATGATAGAATCAATAATCAATCTGAAATAGCACCTCAATATCCATCGGGTCCCCGCAAACACAACATGTATGATTACAAATAGATGATCTTGATCATGAACGGAGGTCACAAGATCTAAACATGATAGCACAAAGGAGGAGAACCAACCATCTAGCTACTACATGGACCCGTAGTCCAAGGATGAACTACTCACGCATCACACCGGAGGCTTGCATGGTGATGAAGAAGGCCTCCAGGATGAATTCTCCTGTCCAGCAGGGTGCCGGGAAGAGCTTCAGATCCCTCTCGATCTAGGGATGGAGATGACGGCGGCTACAAACTCTTTCGTGGAATTTTGGTCGGGTACTTAGGGTTTCTGTATCGGAGGCATCTTATAGGAGAAAGGGGAGGCCAAGGGGGTGCCTAGGGCGGCCAGACCACCCCCTGGCGCGGGCCAGGCTTGGCTGCACGGCCAGGTGGTGTGGCGCCCCCCGGCCCCTTTCCGTCTCATATTCTGGCTCCGTGTCCCCCTCAGCGAAAAGCTGACTTTGGCTTTTGTCCCGTCCAATTCCGAGAATATTCATTTTCTAAATTTCCTAGAACCAAAGACAACATAAAACAGGCAGCTAACACTGTGGCATCTTGTTAATAGGTTAGTCCAAGAAAGTGTATAAAAAATACTCCAAAGTGTGGACAAAACATAAGAAAGTAGATAAAAACCAAACATGGAACATCAAAAATTATGGATACGTTTGCAACGTATCAATGTCCCCCACTGAAAGTATTTCTGGTTTCAAATATTATCTTGTCATATTGGATGATTTCACTCATTATGTATGGACTTTTCCTCATTATCAAAAACTAGCCTATGGTGTGTTCTTTTTAGCTAGAAAGCTATGACATCACTTCCACGAGCATAAGATTACCGTGGTGAGCACAACTCTCATGAGAGACATAGTCAACAACATCGATGCCATAGGACGTGTTGCTAAGTGGGGAATTGAGCTAGCAGCTTTTAACATTGAGTACAAACCATGAACAATAATCAAATCGTAGATCCTTGCCGACTTTGTTGCTGATTGGACAGAGACAACAGAAAACAATAACACCCAAGAGTCGGAATACTGGACCTTACATTTTGATGGTTCGAAAGCGCTCAGGGGCTGGCGTGGTGCTCAAGTCACCCCAAGGATATAAATTGTTCTATGTGATACAAATTCATTTCACGACGACCAACAATATTGCCGAATATGAAGTGATGTTACATGGAATTCGAATCACTAAAGACATCGACATTCGCATGTTCTATAGAGACTCGGTTTTAGTTGCCCAACAAGTATCCGACCATAGTAGATCAAACAATCACATGGCAGCCTATCGAGCTTTGATGGATGAATTATCAAAATCATTCGAAGGGTTTGAAGTTCAACACATTTCCCTAACATAAAACGAGAAAGCAGATGTACTATCAAGGATAGGCTCTACATAGAAAAAGGTCTCGGTGGCTCTTTTTTGGAGCACCTAAAAGTTCCCTCTATCATAGGAGTTGATGAGAAGTACCCGGCCAAATCTGACTCATCTCTTATAACAGTTCTGGCTGTTATTTCCATCTTGACAAAACCCTACCTTGATTTCTTGGTAAATGGAAAATTACCCAAAGACGAAGTTCTGAGCCGACAGATCGTTTGACGAGGAAAATCTTACACGGTAATCGGAGGTGAGTTTTATAAGCGGAGTGTATCTGGAGTTTTTCAGCGTTGTGTTTCTCCTGAAGAAGGAGTGGAAATCCACAAAGGCAAATGCGTACATCATGCTACAACCAAATATTTAGTGGCAAAAGCTTTTCGACATAGATTCTTCTGGCTTATAGCTAAGGCGAATGCCGAGAGACTGGTCAATACGTGCAAAGGCTGCCAAAAATCCGTCAAGCAAGCCCATGTTCTAGCTGATCAGCTATGAAAAATTCCGATTATACGACCCTTTGCGGTCTGTCGGCTTAATATGGTAGGACTTTTTAAACGGGATCTAAATGGATTTACTCACTTACTAGTGATGGTGAATAAATTTATAAAATGGATTGAGGCTAAACCCGTCATAAGTTGTGATGGAGCCACAGCCAAAAGATTTATCGAGGATGTCATAATCTGATTCGACTATCCGCACAGTATTATTACAGACAACGGGTGCAACTTTTTAATGATAGAACTTACCGAGTTTTGCAAAGATCAAAGATCCGACTTGATATTGCATCAATCACACATCTACAAGCCAATGGACAAGTCGAAAGGACAAACAATTTAATCCTACAAGGCCTCCAACCTAGGCTCGAAGCACCACTTCATCGTGTTGCGGGGACTTGGGCGAATGAATTGCCATTTGTTATATAAATATTACGTAGTACTCCTAACAGGTCAACCGGATACACACCACTCCTGTTGGTCTATGACGCAGAAGCAATACTTCTGAGTGATCTTATTCATCTTTCTCCCCGAGTCCTCGTGTACATCGAAGAAGACGCCGAAGTTTCTCGACAAGATGACCTCAATGCACTCGAGGAAGTTCACATCGTTGCTGAACAGAGATCTACAACCTATCAGCAGAAATTTCACAAGTATCATAGTCAGAGAGCGGTCTTTCAGGAATGGAGATCTAGTTCTCCAACTAGTGCAGCACAAATTTTCCCTAATCTAGGAAGGAACCTTTATGATTAGCAGAGTACCGCACAACAGGTCATACTATCTAACAGACATGAGACCAGACAAAGAAAGACCTGCTACTAGGAAAAGAAAGAGAGCTAGAGGCAGTATAATCCAGATGAATTAGACCGTCCATGGAATATTACTTATCTACGCCCCTTTTATTCTTAAATATCTTTCTTCATAATCATATCAATGTACATGTTCAAAATGAAATAAAGTATTGGTTCCCTCAATATTTTCCTGAGAAGTTTTAAGTACCATCTTATTTCAGAATGATCATGTCATAGTCGAAAATTACAGAATACTTGAAAGTACTTTATGCTCATGTTTGTTCTGGTTAGATTTTCAATTCTAAAAATGCTACCTTCGGGTGTAAGTCTCATTTTCTATTTATACTTTGGTTTTTATCTGATTTCTTAGACGTGGGTATTTTTCGAGTAGTGAATTGTTGGTACTGGAGGCCATCTCTGATTCCGAGTTTAATCTAGTTTAGCAATTGAGCTCCGTTGCTCGGCAATGTTTCCATGCTAAAAGTTTACCAGCTCACAAAAGGGACGAGACAGAAAACCAGATAAACGATAAGTATGAACAAAAAAGTTCTTAAGTAATTCTCGAGCATAGAAAAATATAAACAAGTGCTAGAGTAATAGCATAAGTTCTTACAAAACAACACCATAGTTTTAAAATTACATCATTTGCCTCAGAATAATGCAAAAATTGCAATCCTATGTTGCAGGTGAAAGATATGGAGGATTCGTCGGCTTGCTGGTTCTAGCATCCAAGTCACCCTGATTTTTTCCAAGATAAGGACGTCAGACTCGGTCCGTTCGTCATCATTAGAAGCTTCAACTTCATCAGCTTGGGGCTTGGTGGCACAACGACGGACTAGAAAAACGGCTTCTCGTTGCTCATCATCTCGCCCACGCGATAGGTGTATACAACACAAGACTCCCATATAGCTCCAACATCTTGATTGTTGTTGTCTTCATCAACATTCGAGGTACCCTTTGTGACTTGCCAGATTTCCATGCATGGTGACTCATCACCATGGTAAGGGCATTCTGGACAGCAGTCCGGACATACGACATCTTCCAGTCCTCAACTAGTTTCAGAAATTACTTAGCCCTATCCCGTAGTTCAAAGGCAGTTAGCCTGTGCATGTCGGATTGATCAACGGTTTCACAAACCTCTTCAAGAGCTTGGCAGAAATCATGGATCAGATCTCCTACTGCGATGAGTCATTCTAGGCGGGACTCGTACGAGGTTGAATCCATAATGTCGAGGGGAGGTGTGAAAGGACAATATTAGTAAAGATGATAAAATGCAGTCGGAAAACATTGAAGCGGGAAAAATATACGGCTTTGGCAGCAAAAAACTTACCAAAGATGGTTTCATCTAGCTTGGTCCTTTCCTCCCTCAAACTCTAGAGTTCTTCCCGAAGTGCTTGAGTGGTATCATCCCGACTATCCATTTTCATCTTCAAATCATTTCAAATCAGAGATTTCTTTGTCCTGGCGGGCAATGACTCGGTCGTGCTCCTCAGTGGCCATGTTGCTGGATTCAAGGATGTTACTATCACTACGTTCATGGTCAAACTTCAATTTTTGGAGCTCCTCTCGTAATCCGACATTCTCTACCTCTAAGACATTGAAATTTTTGGCCTCCTCCATGAGTTTGCAGGACTGGCTTAGCAAACCTAGATCAACAAAAAAGGCAAAGTCGAATAAATATTTGGCACAACGCTCGAACTTTGGATAGAGCCAGAAATGTTTACCTTCCGTTTCGTCTTTCTCTACTTTCAATTGAGCATTTTTAGCCGAGGAGCTTTGATATCTCTCCGCTTATTGCATATGTTCTTCAACAATTCTTGATTGTAAACATTAACTTTCTGTAAGTCAGAATAATATCCAGAGTTAGAAGTCTACTAAGACTCGGGCTATTATTTTAACTAAGTTAAATTTTTAGCACGAGCCTTAGGGGCTACACTACTTAGTTCTTTGGAATCCTATAAAAGCACAAACTCGGATTTTGTTCAGATCCAACTTTACTCTTGAGGCTAGAGGATATAATATAAATACAGTAAAAGAGTCGGAAAACAACTTAAAATATGCTCACGATGTAGTTTGTTAAGGCTGACATTGACCTCAGCAGAAACCTTCTCGGTCAAAGTTAAGGGTCGCACTGGTGGAGGTGGAACTTCACCAACCCTTAGTCTTTCGTCCCGAGCACGAATCTGCCCTAGCAAATCTTCAAGATTCACGTCCTCGGCTTCTTGAGCCTCTTACTCTGCAAAGATGTTCCGAGATTCCAAGCAAGTCAATGCAAGCGACCGCCTGCATGGCCCAACCTGCCTCTACCTGCGCCAGTGCCAGCCCGTGTGGGCCAGATGGCCGACGAGGCCCAACATCACTACGATTGTTTGCTGCCCTCGGGGGTGGCTTCCCTCTAGGCCCTTTCACTTCGGGGATTTGGCCCAATAGAGGAAGTTGCCCCTTTAATATTAATTTAAAATATTTATTTAATATATATTAATTCACAATTAACATATATAAATGCATATTATAAATCTCTATTAACCCGAAAACACCTTACCGATTTTTGTTTCTTCCGAACAACTTTAGATCCTTTTAAGAACTATTCCAGGGAGTTCTGTTTGGAATGATTCCGTTACTCTTTCTCTTTCATACTTCATTGATTCTATTCAACCAAAAGATCTACAAATATCATCGTACCCTTAAGTGTGTTATCCCTACAGTTCAGGAATATCATAGACATGATTGAGACCTCTTGGGGATCAATCATCATTAGCAGGACCGAGATGCCCATAATGACCCCTGTGCATTCCACGATGTCTGTTGTCATTTGAACCATAAATGTCGAGTCCAAATCCCTTTGTTACTTCGATACATGACTCGTCCGATATTTGATCATCGGTATCCCCATACCTTATTCAATCTCGTTACCGACAAATGCAGTTTTACTCATTCCATGATATTCCATCCTCGTGACCTAGTCACAAGTTGCACAATATTTACGATTGTAATCTCACTGAGTGGGCCTAGCGTATCTTCCTATCACGCAAGTAAACAAATCCCAATCTTGACGCATAGGTCTCAACATATTTCCTCTGAAATACCCAATGTACATCTTTATAGTCACCTAGTTATGATCATGATGTTTGATGTAGTCAAAGTAGCCTTGGGTGATAGTGATTAATATGCTCTCATGGTCAAAGGACTAGGATATTTCATTTCTAACTATTGCAGCGCTGAACATGTGAATGTGATCGTGCTGCAATGCTTATATTGGGTAATGTCCAACATATCATCCACCAATGATATGACCTCATTGTCAGTTGACATAAATGCACCATGATCAGGAAATCTTGATCACCAGCTACCGAATTAACTAGTTGAATAGAGACTACTAGGGACTCTGGTTTGTTTAATATCACATGTGTATTAATGTTTACACTTGATATAGTTATAACATGATACTAAACTATTATGAACTTATTGAGATATGACAATAAACACCTTTTATTATTTTCCTCTAGGGCATATCTCCTTCAGTTTACGACCCTATATAGAACTCTAAAAATTATCTCTTGGTTGCAAGCTCGTCTATGAAAAATCAACATGATAAAAATGCTACTTGCAACTAGAAAAATAACTTAGTTGCAACCCTAATTTTAATTGAGAAAAAAATAACCCAACTGTCAGTCGTTCCGCCCAACAGCCTAAGGGAATCTCCAATGCCCCCTGGCCCTCCATGCAAAACAGGCAGGCCTTTTGACCGCTTCGGTCCGTTGCAGGGTGGGGAGGACAGACGCCCGGCACAGGTCTGCGCAGACCAGGCTGGTGCCCCCAGCGGTGCACTCCATCTGTCCGGCCTCCGACATGTGGCATTTGTTTCTCATTTTCTATCAATTCGTTCATAGGACACACATTTGCAAATATCATAAATAATTTAAAATTAAATTTAACCATCATAGTTTACAAAAAATTAAGGACCATGGTCCACAAATCATTCACACAATAAAAATACAACAAATTAAATGATAAATCGATGAAGAGGACTAGTTCTCCTCGGGTGGATGCGGTTGGTTCCCCAAAAATATCCACATGATCAACCAAATCATCTTGGAGGTTCTTGTTAGTTGTTATATCACGGATCTCGACATGCACATGGAGAAAATCCCGGAATGAAGCAGGTGGTCCTTGGACGGGTTCTACCAAATCTCCCCGACCTTCCCACCCTTGGTCATACATGCGGTCATCATGCTCTTCTTCGACAATCATGTTGTACATGATCACGCAAGCGTTCACCACCTCCCACGTCTATTCCTTTATCCATGTTCTAGCAGGGTGGCGCACAATAGCCCATTGAGATTGGAGAACACCAAATGCATGCTCCACATTCTTCCTAGTGGCCTCTTGCTTCTTTGCAAATCACTTGTGTTTCTCTTATGTTGGCCCACCAATGGTCTTCATGAATGTAGACCAAGGAGGGTAGATACCATCTACTAGATAGTACCCTTGTTGTATTGGTGTCCTCTAACCACAAAGTTGATCAGTGAGCATTGCCTTCAACTATCCTAGAAACACATGAGACCTCTGGATGACACAAATGTCATTGTGAGAACCAACCATGACAAAAAATGAGTGCCAGATCCGAAGATCATGTGATGCTATGGCCTCAAGTATGACTATGCACACTTGAGAATGTCCTTTATATTGCCCCTGCAAGGCAAATGGACAGTTCTTAGTGCATACAATCTATGCGTCTAATCATTCTTGGAAACCCTCTAGTTTCGTTGAAACACAAAAGCCGTTGAGTGTTGGCAACATTTGATGCTCTCAAGTATTTTCATCGAACACCGCTACTACTGCCTTGCAAAACTTATACGTTGCAGCTAGGCAGGTGGACTTGCTCATTCGCAAGTAATCGCCATCCACAAAATCAGCAGCTATCCCATATGCAAGCATGCGGAGCGCCACGGTGCATTTTTGATAAGAGGTGAAGCCTAGATACCGTGGCATATTTCTTCAACAAGAAGTAGTCATCATGGTTCCTCACGCCAAAAATAATGCGCATGAAGATCTTCCTTGACATCCGAAAATACTGTCGGAAAAGATGCGAGCCATACAACGGGTTTGTCTCATGCCCGACCACCTGATTACGTTTCAGCGTGGTGGCGTGGCCTTGCACCAAGACACGGTAAACGGGTAGCGCAGCCTGATCGTGCTCATGGATGAGGACTGCTGCGGCCATAAAAATGTCACTATCGTCGTAGGACTCGTCCGACGATGGCTCGATGAAGGTCTTGAAGTAGTACTCAGTCCAAGCTGTCCATTGTCTACAAGATTGTTTGAATGAAATCAAACGAAGAACACGATCATTCATTGTGTACAAAAAAATCAAGAAATGGGAAAAACACATACTTGTCCTGGCTGCACAAATGGTCGAACAAGTGGCCTGTGGCCTAGAGCAAGGCTGAGTTTGAGGGGCTGACCGACAAGATCGTCTGGTCCTGGTTGGTACGAGTACCTAGCAACGGCCGCCCCAGGTCCCAGAGCACCTTCCTGCCTAGAACTAGGCGTTGTCCATGATGGAGCTAGAAATCTCGAGGACGGCAATGGCGGCAACTAGTGGCCAACTCTGGCGATGAAAACAAGTCCTACGGTTGACGACGAGAGGCCTGGAGGGAGGCGACCTCGAGAGGCAAAAAAGGGGTTTGGTGATGACCCTTTTTGAGGACCGATGACACGGTGGCGGCGTCGGGGTGGGAGGAGGGGGTGGAAGGATCGGGTGGGGAGGAGGAGGTGGGAAGAATGTGTCCCTAACTGGAGGGCCCGGGTGGGAACCAGGGAGGACAAACTCGAACGTGCGGGATGTTCGTCCCCGTAAACTCGGTACAAGTTTGGGTCACGGATGCGCCGAAACGGATCACTCTGCGGCTACAGCTCCCTTTGCGGGTCGTCGTTGCGCCGTGTTCTCGATATGCCCGGAGCCGTTGGAGATGCCCTAACCACACTCCGGCACCCACACGTGTACAAGGGTGAAGCATCCTGCACGCAGAACAAGTCCACTTGCCCGCATCAAACAACTACCAGCAGCCCACAAAAGACATAAGTGCATGCACGGGCCAGACAAGAGACAAAACAGGCTGATCACGCGTTCACCCCTTACAGACACTTACGAATCAAGAAGAAAAGATAATCCAACGGCGCTGGACTTGACTAAGCCCTAACATAAGTCTCAACTAGTAGCTGAGAATTAGCGATTCCCACGCGACGAAATCAAGCCGCCTACGAAATCAAGCCGCCAGCCAAGCCAAGGCCGCCGCAGTTGACGGCGCAAACCCCGGACCCCTCCTCGGCGAAGGAGAAGCCGGCCGCGCTTCTCGGCACAGCACGGACAGGGGGTACGTACGCGCGCGTCTCCGTCCTTCCTATGGCTAGATCGTTCTCACTCGCCTCCTTAGCAGCTTTCGGTCGAGTGCTGGCCACCTTCGCTGTAGTTTGAAACCTTTGGATTTGCAGCTATGTATACTTTCTATTGCATAACCAGCTGCTCATATTTTCTTTCGCTTCATAGCAATTTTTTAATTTCTACTATAACGCTAAAGCTATTGCATTTTGAAGAACAAATTATCAGATTTCTGCTTCCATTAATGGAACAAAAAAAAAAAGCTTCAGCAGAGTGTTCTTAATGGCCATTTCTCCATTTCAGGGACATGGGACTCCTGGAGCTCTTCATCACGGCATGTGTGCCTGTTCTTAACATGCTCTTGGTTACCGGCGTCGGATCGGTCCTGGCAACTGACTTTGCTGGGATCCTGGGCAAAGAAGCAAGGAAGCATCTGAACTATGTAAGTGCCAGTGACTGTCACAAGTAAAGGCAGCAAGATTCACCTCAAGTGGAAGATAACTTTTTATTTTACTAATCTTCCACTTCTTTTCTGAACCATTTGTTCTCTTCCTGCAGGTCGTGTTTTATGTATTCAATCCATGTCTTGTCTCGACCTATTTGGCGAAAACAATAACCTTGGAAAGCATGGCCAAACTGTGAGTTGTCGCACACTTCCTTCGCTTAACCTGTTTTGGTGGAATGTTCCTTGATTGCTACTATGCATCCAAACTCTTTCAGAAAATACTTTTGACAATCGTATTAGATTGCTAGAAGTAAACAAATTTGATCCATGGTACAGGTGGTTCATGCCAGTGAATGTCCTCTTCACTTTTATCTTCGGGTTGATCTTCGGTTGGATCGTGATAAAAGTCACCAGAGCCCCGCCCAAGTTAACAGGCCTCATTTTGGGTTGCTGTTCTGCTGGTAACTAGAGTACCCTCTCTCTTCTGAATTGTCACAAATATTAAATACACTCTCTACCATTATGCATAAACATCGTACAATCCGTCATTATCATTATCAAGCACATTGTTGATCAAGGTAGTACCCATCTGACAAGCCAAAATCTCAAATCATGTCGGTACTGGTTCAGAAGAGCTTAAGAGTGCAATAAAAGCACCCACACAGTCAGTCTCTCATTCAGACCGGATCTAAGGGCCCTTCTCATAATGTTTCAGTTGGTACATATCAGGTACTTCCCAGAACGGAAGGTTGTAGCCATATACTGAACTATAGATAACAACAGCTACCCACCTTGGACCATTCAATGAAACAAAAACGAGAGTATGATATCGTGGTAGTATATATGGGAGAATCTATCGCGCCACCATGATAACGATTGAGTCCAATATTTATTACGAGATCCGAAAATTATTTGTGCAAGTTTTGTAATTATGCTCGTGTGAAAAAATAGTTGGTATCAATACATCCCAATCACTGTCTAGACATTTGGAGTTAGCTGCGTTGGTGTACTGATCGAAATTGGGCAGCTCCACCTTGACTACCACCCCTAGTAGTCAGTTCATCGCTGGTTGACTTGGTTGGCTGGATGCAGGCAATCTGGGCAATATTTTCCTCATCATCATTCCAGCTCTCTGCAAAGAGAAGGGAAGCCCTTTCGGCGCACCAGATGTTTGTCAGACTTATGGACTAGCCTATTCATCGCTCTCATTGGCCGTAAGAATAATTACACTCTCTGCTTTTCAGCACATTGTCCACATCAGGCAAAGCCTGGTCGTGTCTGCATGTCGCTATCGTTTATGACTGATGATTTTTCTGCAGATCGGTGCCGTCTTTCTTTGGACGGGCGCATATAATATTATCCGTGCAAATTCCAAAGCCACTGAAGGAGGCGGTAACCCTCCACTAACTCAAACAAAAGTGCTGGTTTCAGAAAGCACCACGGGTGTAGTTTCAGAAGAGAATTATTCGGTCTCGAGTGATCACGTGGAAGAATGCACTCTCCCGTTGATATCCCATCCAACTACAAGCAAAACTAAGGTTTCATAATTTCTCGAAGTTTATTAGTAAGTTTTGCTAGCTTGCAGCCCCTAAAGAATTTAGATGTGTGTATATGTAGGTCTCATTGTCAGAGAAAGCAAAAAGACTTGCATCATCGGTTTCTAGAGCAGTTGACTTGAAGAAGCTGTTTGCTCCTTCGACTATTTCAGTGGTATGCTAGTTTCAGAAACTACCATTTTGCCTTTTTTTTTTGCGAGTTGTCCATGGCAGCCTTAGGTTGGAATAGAGTAGCACCACCTTTCATAAGTTCTAGTGATTTGGATCGATCCCTTTTTTTTGTAGATTGTCGGGTTTATAATCGGAGGAACACCTCTGCTTAGAAATGCTATGATCGGAGAAAGCGCTCCACTTCGTGTCCTCCGCGAATCGGCCGAACTAATCGGGTAATAATGCATCCACATTTGTTATTAACATAATTCGGTGCGGTTTTTGTTTGGATCCACGTCTCCAATCATTTTCTTGGGCCTTTTCCTGCACAGCGGAGGAGCCATTCCATCTGTCACGTTGATCATGGGAGGGAACCTCATCACGGGTAAGCTGACTCTGCCGTCTCCTTGGTCGTCACACTGAAGCTGCAGCCAGCAGTGACAACGATATATAGTAGTAGTAGTACTGAAAAGTAAGAAGATGTGAATTTTAGCCTCAAACACGGACCATTAATAATTTGTACTACAGGATTGCGAGGAGACGCGAGTGTCCCCCGGTCGGTGATCGCTGGTGTCGTGGCCGTCAGGTACGTCCTGCTGCCGTCGGTGGGCACCGTGCTTGTCAAGTCTGCGGTGCGGTTCGGGGTCATCCGGCCGGACCCTCTGTACCAGTTCATCCTCCTGTTCCCACCCGCCATGAACATCGGTCAGACATCTCTGCTAGCTGTAGCGATCTCATCGTCCTTTGCTTCTATCCATTAGTAAGAGGTTGTGTTGGTGTCTCTTACGTGGTGTGTTGGGTTACCATTTGCAAGGACGATCACACAGCTGTTCGGTGTCAGGGAGAGCGAGTGCTCGGTGATCTTCGTGTGGGCATACACGCTAGCCTCCGTCGCCGTCACGGCCTGGTCCGCCTTCTTCATGTGGACGCTATCGTGAGACTCTCTCACACAGTAGTACGTCAGAGTCTCTGAAAGCTGCGAGATAGAACGGGGGAAATGCCGGCGAGCCCAATGAGCTAGCCGCTGCTCCATATGATCTCCCTGAATCCATCAGAACGCGCACACTCGATCGAGTTGCTACATACAAGTTGTGGAAGATTTTTGCTACTGAGAGTAACCGAACGCCATACATCTGTATATCATGACTAAACTTCCATACAGTTGTTACTTGGTCGATGATGATCGATGGTTTTGCCACAATGCCACCCGAGGTTTGCCGTCGCATAGTCTGCATATTAAGTTATTAACCGGGTTGGTGTCGCATAGTCCCATAGTTTAGGGCATGTTGTGGAGTTTGGAACAGATCGCTTGTGATCCTATTCCTGTTTCTTTGTTGTAAGAGCATCTTCACCATGTGATGTATATTAGGGTATCAAGAAAAAGTTTTAGGTCACCAAAGTCAGATTAGGTTATATGGCACCAAAACAGTTTCTGCTATACCGGATGATATGTTTTCGGGCACGCTGAGGTAGTAGATGTCCTGAAATAGAGCACCACACATGTCTATTTGCTCTCCACAATTGCATACATATGTGCAAACAAAATAATATGAAACACACGAATCTAAAACAACTAAAACACAAATAATGTCTTCTGTGGGTGTCCTCGGATTGATGACAAGTACGCCATGAGGGGGTCCTCGAGGCGTGCGAAAGAGAGGGGTGTGAGACGTACGGTGTTCCGGGACGGTGAGCACACAAGTTTACCCAGGTTCGAATCCGCCGGCTTTGGAAGGATCCTACTCCTGCTAGCAATCTAGTAATACGACAGAGCCGAAATATGGGTTACAAGGGTTCGCCTGTGCGAGTTGAGATTGTGATTGTAAGGGGTGCCCTAAAGGCTCTCCCTAGGACGACTTATATAGATATCCGGCCTAGGGTTTACATGAGAGATCTATCCGGCTACGACTAAGAGTTGGTTACAGAGTACATCTTGAACTACAAGTAACACTATGAGCCTATGTCGGTAAGTCTTCTGGGCCTTCCTGTAACCGGATTGGACTCCGTCTCTTCTCCCTGACTGAGCCGCCCGTGAAGCAAAGCTCTAACCCGAAGTGGGCCACCCTGGTCAGTGAGGAACTATGAGGATACCCGGAAAGTATATCCCCAACAGCAGCCCCCGGAAGTCTCCAAGATCCAAAGTCGGATTCATCATCGTCTAGCTTGATCTTCGGCTAAGTGTGGACCGCGGGGAGCATCTTGCCTACCAAGAAGAGTTGTGGGGCCTCGATCGAGAGACCTAGCGAGGGACTCATGTCCATCGTAAGTGGTCCTAGGTGGATTTCGGGAAGGAACCCGCAACCTTGTCTCCAGAAAGGAAACGTCAACCATGATGCTCTCTGTACGGACCTGAGAAGAAAGGTGTCACCAGTGATATAGCCACGGCCGCTTTGTGGCTTGGACCGATCATTGCAAGATCAGGCGGCCAAGGCAATCTATTCTTGGTAAGGCGCCACATAAATTGCTTAATCTTCAAAAGGAATGGGAGATTCCAAATGGCCTTCCAGAACTTCTCGTTACCCAAGGAGGATGTGTTTCTACTATCTCTTTGTCTGACAAAAACGTGATAAGATGATTTAACACAAAACTGCTGAAAGGTCCAACTTTGATCGACTAGAGGGGGTGAATAGGAGACTGATATATTGCAAATATATCTATAATTTTTGATGTTCCATGCTTGGTTTTATCCACTTTCTTGTGTTTTGTCCACACTTTGAAGTACTTTTCATATGATTTCTTGGACTAACCTATTAACAAGTGCAACAGTGCCAGCTGCCTGTTTTCTACTGTTTTTGGTTCCAGGAAAGTCAAAAAATTGAATATTCTCAGAATTGGACGGGACAAAAGCCAAAGTGCCTATTTTTCTGGAAGTCATCAGATGCCAGAATACGAGACGGAGAGGGGCCAGAGGGCGGCCACACCACCTGGCCGCGTGGCCAGGCTTGGCCTGCGCCAGGGGGTGGTGTGGCCAGCCCAGGCACCCCCTCGGCCTCTCCTTCCGCCTATATATAACCCTCGAGACGAAAACCCTAAGTGCCCGATAAAAAATCCACGAAAGAGTCTGTAGCCACCGTCATCTCCATCCCTAGATCGGGAGGGATCTGAAGCTCTTCCCGGCACCCTGCCTGAGAGGGAAATTCACCCTGGAGGCCTTCTTCATCACCATGCAAGCCTCCGGTGTGATGCATGAGTGGTTCATCCTTGGACTACGGATCCATGTAGTAGCTAGATGGCTGGTTCTCCTCCTTTGTGCTTTCATGTCTAGATCTTGTGAGCTCCGTTCATGATCAAGATTATCTTTTTGTAATTCTGCATGTTGTGTTTGCGGGGATCCGATGGATATTGAGATGCTATTTCAGATTGATTATTGATTCTATCATGTCTTTGTTATTTGTGATCTTGCATGCTTTCCGTTGTTAGTAGCTATCTTGGCCAAGTAGATGCTAGCAACTCCAAGAGTTAGTATTTATGCTTGATAGTGGGTTCATGTCTCTGGTAATCTAGGGAAGTGACAGAAATCTCCAAGGTACTAGATGTGTTGTTGCTACTAGGGAGAAAACAACAATCCTTTATTCATAGAACAATCATATTGTTTACTTTACACGTAGTTCGTAAAGCAATAATCTGTTGCTTGCAACTTAATACTAGAGGGGGTTCGGATGATAACCTGAAGGTGGATTATTAGTCATAGATGCAGTTGGATGGCGGTCTATGTATAATGTTGTAATGCCCAATCAAGTCTCAAAGGAGTCAAGATGATTAGTATATGCATGTATTGCTTTCTCGATGTTTGTCAATTGCCCCGCTGTAATTTGTTCACCCAGCATGTTATTTATCTTAAGGAGAGCCACCTCTAGTGAACTATGGATCCCGGTCCTTTTTCTTTACATACAATCTACAAATTGTTTACTGCTTTGTGTTTACTTTCTGCAAACTATTACTTCTTTCCATTTGATATGTTTAATCCTTTGTTTTCTGCAAAACACGGTGAGATTGACAACCTCATCACAAGTTGGGGACAAAGTTCTGTGGTTGTGTTGTGCAGGTCTCCACGTTGCTACTAGCACCGGTAGTGCGCCCTGCCAAGGCTCAGCTAGCAACACCTTTGGGGTGTTTCTTTGCTCCTACTAGTTTGATTAAACCTTGGTTTCATAACTGAGGGAAACTTGCTGTTGTGCTCATCATACCTTCCTCTTGGGGTTCCGAACGAGCTCTACATCAACATCGCACCAGCATTTTCCTGGCGCCGACACTGAGCCATCAAGCATTTTTCTGGCGCCGTTGCCGGGGAGTCAAGGACATCTTCACAAGGGGAGTACCTCATAACCAATCTCTTTACTTTGTTATTTTTGTTTTTCTTAGTTTATTTTTGCTTTGTTTGCTTGTTTTCTTTATCAAAAACACATAAAAAATTAGTTTTACTAGTTTGCTTTCTTATTTGAAAACACAAAAAAAATTAGTTCCTATCCTAAGTTGCCATTATGTCTAGCCTTTCTCCAATCACTATGTCACCCGAGGAAATGTTTTTCACTTTTAAACAAGGAATTGAGGAAAGTTTTAAAGAATCTTGGTCTAGAATCTCTGATCTACATGAAAAAATTGAGCCTAAAATGACTCAAAGATTGTTCCTTAGCAGTTTTTACCTTGGGATTGCTCTTTGCTATAGATATGCTTTAGATGCTATTGTGGGAGGAGATTTCCTCCAATGTAATGCGTATGATGCTATTAATGCTATAAAGAAATTGATCCTCACTTACAACTTGCCTAGCCAAACTGATATTCTTTCGCAAAAATATTTGCTAGATTGAACACTCTTGAGACTGGCACTGCTAGCTTCAAAGATTGCTATAATACGCTTAGGGAGCATCACAATTATGTTCCAATAAATTCTGAACCATCAAAGTGGCTCCCTATAGTAAAGATTGAGATAAACACTAAAACTTTTCAAGCCCGATGTGATATCATGTCTGAATTTTGTCTTATGCCCAAAGATATTTATGAATCTTTGAACACTTGGGGCCTTACTGAAGGAGGAAAAGAAATATCTCTTGCTAATAATGCTACCATATTACCTCTTGGAATAGCTGAAGGAGTGTTTACAAAGATCCTTGGGAAAATGATTTCTACTGATTATCTTGTCATTGAATGTGCAGGAAAAGGACAAATTACACTTGGAAGGTCCCTATTAGAACTTCTTGGAGCAATAATAGATGTGGGAAAGGGGACCATGCACCTTTCTTCTCCACCAGACAATCATATTTTCCCCAAGGTTAAGAATAAAAGTAAGAGAGGTAAGGGCAAGAAATTTGGTTTAAATGTTTCTTCGAACACTTGATTTTTTCTTGCTTCTTATGCCTAACTTAAAGGCATTAAAGAAAAGTACTTATTGGGAGATAACCCAAAAAATTTAGATGAGTCTTGGAAGTTATTATTTCAGTAATAACCGCTCCTTATCCTTTTTCTTTGCTTTTTGTGCCAAGAGTAAACACTAATGAGAGAGAAGTAATGATTGGGAAAGTTGCTGTCCCGAAACAGATTTGTGTGCTTCACCGTAAAAATTCGTGTGAAATCCTTGTACATCTTTTTGAGGCGTGAATTTTTTTGATTCTGACCCAGGTTATTATCTAACTTTCGTTAGTTCAACACTTTTTGATTTAAGCAACAAAAGGTCTTCGAAAAAATTCGTCTTTACCTGCTGGTCTGTTTTGACAGATTTCTGCCATTTTCTGCATTTGCTTCTTGTTGGTTCCTTTTTGAGATCTTTTGGAGAATTGAGATTTTTGAGGGAAGTGCTTCAGTATCTAGTGTTCTAATGGAAGTTTATTTGGTGTTCAAATTGAACCTTAAGACTTATTTATCTTGAGTGCACTAATGTTGCTAATAAAGATTGTGTGAAGTTTTGTATGAAGAAAAATTTCAGGTGTATGGAAGGAATGAGTAATGCGATGAAGGATGGACTAAAGCTCAAGATTGGGGATGCCACGCGTGTCACTCCAAGAAATATCCAAGAAGTACAAGCGTCAAAGCTTGGGGATTCCCAAGGCATCCCCTTTTTCATCAATAAAAATCTCAGGTTTCTTCCAAACGCTTCATTTTTATTGTTTCATGCACAGTTGTGTTGTTCTTGGAGCGTCTTCTTCTTTGTTTTTGTTTGCTTTGGTTTTCTTAGTTTTCTGAATAAATTGGTTGGACCCCCTCTTTCTTGCATTGGTTTGCAAATAGTTTGGTTTGGTTTGGAAAAGAGTAGGAGAGTTCATACTTATGTGGTAAAAAGAGCTTGTTTTTGACTGTGGCCTATGCTTTGTCATGCCATGCTTGATATTGTTTTGGCTTTATGCTTAGTATTCTTTGCTGTAGCATGACTTGTTATAAACAACTGAGATTGCTTAATGTGCCTTGGATGAATCATGCGTTGTTTTAGCATATTAAAGCATAGTATAGTGGTATTCTCCTTTGATGCTTTATTTGGGTTGACTTGGCACATGATCACACCATGTTATGACTATCCCAAGTCACCATAGCCTTTATGATCCTTTAGTTTTCAACTTGTAGTATCACTTTATGCTTTGATCAATGATGTTTTGTCGCTCTGCATGATTATGGCCATTATTGCTCTCTTAGTTTGTCGCTCCCAGTCTTTTGCTAGCCTCCACAACCAAGTCTGAGTTCCACTCATGCATCTAACTCCCTAAACCAAGTTATTCCAAAGAGTCCACCATACCTACCTACTAGCTTATGCTATTCCAAGTATATTCATGCTTTTGTTTACCTTCCACTTGTTATGAGAAAACTAGTGATTAAAGCTCTCACGACCTTGATGGCACACTTTACTTTTTTTGCATCTAATAAACTTGAACCATTGGGTCCTTCTTTGTTGCGTATATGATTGCGCTTTATAAGTTGAAATTAGCAGAACCATGTCTCATGGGGAACACTTTCAACATTGCACTTGTACTTTGTACCACGTTGATATCATCTTCTTTTGCTTATGGATCCCGGCGGTGTGAAATAAAAGTGGAACTTGTAAGATCATGGAGTTTGTATGTGTGTTAGAGAAACGCCTGGGCCGCTAGCCTAAGCCATGCCTAATCATGGTGGAAACTTGCAGCATCACCATAATGAGCACTCTATGAAGCATCCTCAATAAAAACCTACGCAAATAGCAAATAAAAAGATCACTGAGATGCTCATTGTCTGCTTGCCTTGTCATTTTGATTATGGGATAGCTCATGTATCATGTGCAAGGGGTACCCTGTTGGCGGTTCTTTATGATACACATGTACTTACAATGACAAGAGCTTACTTGTGACTAAAGTTGAGTAGCATGAGGATCGGTCTTCGTAAGTAAGGGGCATGAGATTTCGGTTTATAACTTGTCAAGCATATCCTCTTAGTTGTGTCACTTTAACCTTAATCACCTTAAAGATGCTTATGATAGGGGAAATGAGAGATGAAAGCTATAAGTACCATAATTTTTGGAAGCTCTTTATGAGACTTGAATCCCTACTTCCTTCTATGAAGGCCTTTCTTTCACCATTATATTGAGTCTCCACCTTCTATATTTATGCACCTACTTTGAGAGCATAGTGGTCATTCTTAGTTCTATGTGCATTGTCCCAAGACTAGTTGATTGATGCATAACTTGATATTGCTTGTTTTAAACTATTTGTATCTAGTCGCTCTTATGAACTTTGAAGGTGTCCTATGAATTTATATTTGCTACTCTATGAGGGACAAGCTGAATACTATTATGCTATGTTTTCTTTATGTGAAACAAACAAACGTCTTGCAAAGCATTGTTATTCATGAATCTTTTGTTTGTGCCTTTTCATGTTGCATCTTAGTTTCTTTGTCTTATTTCTAGAACTTTGTCTTTCATGTTATGATTGAAGTACTATGATCCCAGCTTTGAATGTTTTACAAATACTTTGATCAAGTCTTTGATGGTGCATGTCACCTAAAAAATTATTCTTTCTTTTTATCACTTACCTACCGAGGGGCGGGGAGTTAAGCTTGGGGATGTTGATACATTGCAAATGTGTTTATAATTTTTGATGTTCCATTCTTGGTTTTATCCACTTTCTTGTGTTTTGTCCACACTTTGAAGTACTTTTCATATGATTTATTGGACTAACCTATTAACAAGAGCCATAGTGCCAGCTGCCTGTTTTCTACTATTTTGGTTTCACAAAAGTCAGAAAATGAATATTCTCGGAATTGGACGGGACAAAAGCCAAAGTGCCTATTTTTCCGGAAGTCATCAGATGCCAGAATATGAGACGGAGAGGGGCTAGAGGGCGGCCACACCACCTGGCCGCGTGGCCAGACTTGACTCGCGCCAGGGGGTGGTGTGGCCAGCCCAGGCACCCCCTCGGCCTCTCCTTCCGCCTATAGATTGCCCTCGGGATGAAAACCCTAAGTGCCCGATCAAAAATCCACGAAAGAGTCTCAGAGTCTGGCCATCTCCATCCCTAGATCAGAGGGATTTGAAGCTCTTCCCAAGACCCGCCGAGAGGGTAATTCACCCTAGAGGCCTTCTTCATCACCATGCAAGCCTCCGGTGTGATACGTGAGTAGTTCATCCTTGGACTACGGATCCATGTAGTAGCTAGATGGTTGGTTCTCCTCCTTTGTGCTTTCATGTCTAGATCTTGTGAGCTCCGTTCATGATCAAGATCATCTTTTTGTAATTCTGCATGTTGTGTTTGCGGGGATCCGATGGATATTGAGATGCTATTTTAGATTGATTATTGATTCTATCATGTCTTTGTTATTTGTGATCTTGCATGCTTTTCGTTGTTAGTAGCTATCTTGGCCAAGTAGATGCTAGCAACTCCAAGAGTTAGTATTTATGCTCGATAGTGGGTTCATGCCTCTAGTAATCTAGGAAAGTGACAGAAATCTCTAAGTTACTAGATGTGTTGTTGCTACTAGGGAGAAACAACAATCCTTTGTTCATAGAACAATCGTCGCTTACTTTACACGCAGTTCAGAAAGCAATAATCTGTTCCTTGCAACTTAATACGGAGGGGTTCGATGATAACCTGAAGGTGGATTATTAGTCATAGATGCAGTTGGATGGCGGTCTATGTATAATGTTGTAATGCCCAATCAAGTCTCAAAGGAGTCAAGATGATTAGTATATGCATGTATTGCTTTCTCGATGTTTGTCAATTGCCCCGCTGTAATTTGTTCACCCAGCATGTTATTTATCTTAAAGAGAGCCACCTCTAGTGAACTATGGACCCCGGTCCTTTTTTATTTACATACAATCTACAAACTGTTTACTGCTTTGTGTTTACTTTCTGCAAACTATTACTTCTTTCCATTCGATGCGTTTAATCCTTTCTTTTCTGCAAAACACGGTGAGATTGACAACCTCATGGCAAGTTGGGGACAAAGTTCTGTGGTTATGTTGTGCAGGTCTCCATGTTGCTACTAGCACCGGTAGTGCACCCTGCCAAGGCTCAGCTAGCAACACCTTTGGGGTGTTTCCTTGCTCCTACTGGTTCGATTAAACCTTGGTTTCATAACTGAGGGAAACTTGCTGTTGTGCTCATCATACCTTCCTCTTGGGGTTCCCAACAAGCTCTACATCAACATCGCACCAGCATTTTCCTGGCGCCGACACTGAGCCATCAGAGACTACCAATTTTTATTATTTTCTTGCAACTTTAGGCTTTGCACAAAGTAAAGTTCACTGGAGATGCAACTAGATGAACAACCTATATGGAAACGATACAACAAGTAAACAAGATGGTAAATGCAAGAAGTAAAGGAGAGGAACGGATAAACCGGCAAGGGGACACGGAGATGTAATTCCCGTAGGTCACTTCCAAGGAAGCTATGTCTATGTTGGAGAGGTGTCGGGGCCACACAAGGTCATCCGAGCACCACAAAGGCCTCACCTTCTTCTCCGGTGAGCACCACAACAAAGGCGGCCTCACAATCCACTAACCAGTGACCTTGAAGGTGCCAACCGAAACCTTTACAACAAGGTTGAGGGGAGACTCCACAACTCAATTGGAGGCCCTCAATGACACCACGAAGCTTCACAACAATTTCCCCAACTCTGAGGATGCCCTACACCATCTAGGGTTTCAAGAACCCAAGAGTAACAAGATCCACTAAGGATGGGTGGGGGGAATCACGATTCCTTCGGTGGAAGTGTAGATCTAGGTCACCTCTCCCAATCCTCAAAATATCAAGAGGTTTGAGTGGGTAGGGAGAGAGATCTAGGGATATGAAGCTCTTGTATTAATGGAGGAGAGAGAAAACAAAGAGATGAAATGCGAGGTGGAAGAAGGGTGCCTCAAATAGGCTCCTTAAACCCGTTATTCTGCTTCTCATGACACCACCGGTACTGGCAAGGCCGGCATTTCAAAGGAGCAGGGCCCAATGGTTCGGAGCCGCTCCATGGAACAGTCGAAAAGCCAGCTCAGCGAGCCCCACTTTCTGACCGGTACTATCGCCGAAAGTTCTGGTCCAGATTTCGGCAAATATTTCACTTTGATGCCGAAGTATCCTGAACCGAAAATCTACTGAGAGGAACCTGGAGTGGAACAAGCGCCAGAAATATGGGGTCGCGAGAAACTGAACGGTACTACCGGGCCACAACGGTACTACCGCTCAAAGAGATTGGGGCTGGATAGCGCTGGCCGGAAGTTCCAGTCCAAACGAACCAAAACTTTAGGCCGGTACTACCGGTCTAGTTCCGACGCTAATTTCGGCAAATAAGATGCTTGGATACAGAAGTATCCTGACGTTTAGCGGAATTAGGGCTGGAGCCAGAGCCGGAATTTCTGCTCAATCAACACTCAAAAACCTTTGGATGGTACTACCAAAGCCTGGCCAGTACTACCGGCCAGGATAGAAAACACTCAACCACCTCTAAAGATATCTCTCTTGCTGAAAACATGGGAAGGTTGTGGATGTGCTAGTATGGTCTGTGCATGAAAGCATGATTTCCCACAACCTTCCTAGGTGGACCCCCTCTTGATAGTATGGTCTCCTAAAACAAAGGGAAGAGAAAGTGCCAATAATAGCCACCGTCTTCAAGCTCCTCCAAGAGAAGAGTCCACCAACTAAACTGCCCGTAGATAAAACCCGCAACTTAGGCACACGGTTAAACCACAATTGAAGTGGTCATCAACACCAAAATACATGGAGAAATCAATATCCTTTCAATCTCCCCTTTTTGGTGTTTGATGACAACCCCATAAGATTTGCATGAAAGATAACAACATGGTAAAGCCTTATGAACGAAAGAAAGAAGTAGCTCCCCCTAGATGTGTGCAAGATATAAAAAAATGCTTCTAGAAGGCAACATGCACACATGCGAGAGAGCTCCCCCTTTCAGAAACAAAACAACAAGGGTGCAAGGAAAAGGATATAAGAGAGAGAGAATCATACCTTGCACCAATACCAATGTGGTGAGACAATACGAGATAAAATAAGATACCTCCGCAAGAGAACTTAGCCCACAATAACCAACCACTAGAGCGTCACATAGATACCACAACACATAGACTCACCAACATAGTAGCATACATAAAAGAGGGCCACGGACAAATAGATAACGGAGGTCCACAAGCATACATAAAGGAACAAAAGCGTGCACGAGCATAAGAAGATCAAAGAAGAAGCGAGCTCGTGACACAACCCATGCAAATCCCGTAGCCCTAAAGGAACATTTTATCCCCCTTTGGCATCAAGATGCCAAAAAGGGACAAAGTAGACAAACTAAGCGCCCCACCCACCAACATACGGAGGAGGAGGCTCGGGGTCCCATGAGGCATTGTTCCAAGCGGGCATATAAGGACCGGTGACCTCATGCTCATCATCACTGTCAGTCCACCTACAATGAGAATTGACCCACTAATCCTTGGGCGCGGTGACGGAGCTGGACTCAAGAGATACCTAAATATCAAGCTTCCTCATGATTGCCTTCTCCCTCTTGACATTGTGCCTCTAAGAAACATAGGATTGATACTCACGGTCCTGAATAAAGTAGAAGGTCTTCTTCACTTTCTTCAGTAGCTTCTTAGCCCAAGATGAATGTCTCTCAAATCTTCTTCTTGTTGGTGTCGGGCCCAGTGGTGGTTCTCTTCTGGCTGGATAGAACAGGGTGCTTTCCTTCAGCCGCAGCAGCACGGCGCTCAGCCACAACTTTTGGATGGGCAGTCTGACTAGGAGGGCGCACAACTTCGAGATCATCTTCACCAACTTCCGGAGGACCACACAGGGGAGCACGAGACTGCTTGGATACACCACGGGAACCACCTTGCCCTGAGAAGAAAGCAAAGGATAGGGAGGGAAGGGAGTATAAGTGCACAAGTTTGACAAGAAAAACAAAGAGAGATTGAGAAAATACTGAGTTTGAGTCCAAAAATGTGTGCAGCGGTAGTTCCGGTGAGCCGCCGTAACTACCAGTGGAGCAGAGCCCACCGGAAGTACCTATCGTGCCCCACCGGTAGTACCGGCGAGAGCACGAACAGGGCATATCCTCGGATCTAAGTGCACACACAAACAGATTCAAGCAAAGTATTGGCCCAATCTCCCTTAACAAGAAGTCCTAGACCTTACCAAGATCCCCTAGACAGCTCTAGCAAAAGAGAATGCCCTAGACAAGGTATGCCCTAACTCAAGCAAACAAAGAGCTAGATATCCATGAATGGAGGGAGATAGGGGCAGGTACCAGGGTCCATGGCAGGGGATCGGGGTGGGGAGTGACCCCATGGAGCAGATTTGCGAGGAGGCGGTCGGAAATAGCGGTGCCAACGGTGCCACCGTGGGGGAGTAGCTCCTAGCGTCGATTCCTATAAGGCGTGGGTCGGGGGAGAAAATGGGGAAGAAGATCCCATGGGCTCCCCTACCCATAACTTAAAGGTCGAACAACCCGACCGGTAGTACCGGCCAGGAGCCGGAACTACCAGTGACACAAGTAGGGCAGGTGCGGGCGGTAGTACCATTCTGGGTAAAACTTCTGCGAAATTTGAGCCAGCGCTGGTACTACCGGCTCTGGCCGGAACTACCGGTGACATCAGAAGCAGATTCCTAGGTATGGAAGGTGGCAAGGAGCGAACTTGTGCAAGAAAAAGGATTTTTTATGGGGAGGAGCAAAGGCTTGGGATAGATAGCACAAACTTTGAAGAACTAAATCAAGATCCAAAGACGACCAAAAACACCAAAAACAAGGGGAAACAACACGAATGAACACAACAAAAAAAACACAATGTCGGTGGCCTAGGCCACCATATATGAGTATATTTGGCTTGACACTGCGAATATATATCTTGGGTTCATTACCAAAACTCATCATTTAAGCTCATTTTGTCTCCTTGAGAGACCATAGAGAATGAATACATTAATGTGTGCATAATAGGGAGAGTGTTGGTTCATATGAGGAACTACACTCCCCCTAAATCCATGTGACATGGGCATACCTTACAGGTACTCGAGTTTGGTATATATGGCCTGATCTGGCAGAAGCCCACGGCGTTACTAGGGCCCAATCCAGGATTCGAGTGACGTACGGAGACTCCGACTGCTTCTATCACAAGGCAAAGCCTAAGATAGAAAGTTTAAACGGGCGAACCCTAATTTGTAACCAACTCGACTTGCTACTTGAGACCTAGCCTATCTATATAGAGACTAGGAGGGGGTGGCGAGGAGGACAATCACAACCCTAGTTTCCACAACCACGCCAGACCAAGACCTCCTGAATCTCCGACTCCTCGATAATTCCAAGAGCAGACAAGCAGGAGTAGGGACCTCTACGAGGCCTGAACCTGGGTAAACCTTGCGTCCCTGTGTGCTTGTTTACTAGACGATTGATGCCTCCAGTGCTCCCTCCTTCTCCAAAACCCAAGTCCATAACTATGGGCATTGATGAGTTCAACCCTCGTCAATTGGCACCGTCTGTAGGAACTGGGAGTGCTGATGTCGCGGCTTCTTCGGCCCCGTCAACCGCGATCTACAACTCTAGAACAGCAGAGACTCGCCTCCTCTTTGGTGCCTTCGACTTCACCATCCACACGCCGGCCACTCGCCCGGATTTCGAGTCTATGACCGAGGGAATCGGCCTGGCAATCGGGAGCTTACGCTTCCAAGTTGGTCAGTTGGGCACACTCCGTCTCCCTGATCAGCCCGCGGTTCCTGCGATTGCTCCAGCATCGTGGTTTCTACCACCGATCGGCACCCTGAGCGAACTCGACGCCTCGACAACAGTCGGGAACACGATCAGCGACAACAGTTGTGAATCCGATCTGGGCGATCTAGCCACTGAAGACGGAGCCTACGCCTCTGGATCTGAAAGTTGCGGAAGCAAGAGCTTCCCCAATCATCAACGCTGGCGACACCGACACCAGTCGTGAAAACACCGGTACTGGCCCGACCAATGGCGGCATCCCAGTCGCGAACGGTGGCCCCGCCAATGGTGCGCCCACCAACCAGGACAGAGGACCCGCATCTTATGGCGAATGAGCACACCAAAGAGCGCGTGCTGATCAAGCTCAATGACAATGAGTGGGCTCACTATCGACAAGCTCTGCGGGGAAATCCCATGCCCTTAAACTCATCACAAGAGATGTTGATGGGTTATCATTGGCTGCTCAAGGAAGAGTAAAAGCGCCAACAATAAGTAATTGTGCAACTCGACACGCACAGAAAAGTAGCGGATGAATCGAGCCTTCAGCGGGCTCAGCTCTCCTCCATGGGAGGATCCTCCTCCAAGGGCAACAACCATGTGACCATCAAAAGACGCCCTCGACTGGCCCAGCTTCAATTTCTTCAGTCTCACAAGCGGGCCTCACCGACAAGGAGCGAGAAGAGGCCACACGAGTCCTCGACTTATCATCCATGATAGTGGACACGAGAGGGGGGAACGTGCTCCCGAAGATGCCGCAAGCGGCGGTGACTATAGCCACCATGTACCACCTCAACAACCAGCCTCCGGCTGGGGATCAACGAGCTGCCATGCACCGATCTATGATCGTGGGCCTAGGGCTAGTCGAAGCTTCCCTCACCAAGGATCTAATGCCAGAGCCGAAAAAGAGCAAGGCTCTGGCCAAACGCTACTCCTCGCCCTCGTCCAGCGATGACAGCCACGACTTGTCTCGACGCCGCTGCTCACGGTGACATGACCACGACTACGACGCGCGTGATGACATCACGCAGCGCAAGGTCGACAAGATGCACGCAAGGTGTGCCCGTTCGACTGACTCGGAGGACGATGACATAGATCTCTGTGGCGCTAGATGCTTCAGCAGAGCCATCAGGCAGAAGCGAATGCCTAAGGGGTTCAAGCTCCCATCAGAGAACCTGAAATTCGACGGCCTCCAGGACCCGAAAATCTGGCTGGAAGATCACATCTCCTCCGTCAGGTTGCACGGCGGAAGCTCGAGCACAGCGATGCAATTCCTCCAGCTACAACTGCAAGGCGCCGCTCGAGCGTGGCTTAATAACCTCCCACGCGGATCCATTCGCAGCTGGGAAGAGCTGGTCTACAGCTTCGTGCAGAACTACAAGGGCACCTACAAAAGGCCTGCATCAATCAAAGAGTTAATAGGCTGCCACCAAAGATCTGGCGAGTCGCTGCGCTCATACATCCAGAGATGGTCCATCATCAAGAATTCTGTAGAAGACATCTCCGAGGATCGCGCAATCGACGCGTTCAACGGTGGCGTGCACCGTAGAGAGCTCAGGGAGGAGCTGGGCCGCTCAAAGCCCAAGACAATCGACCACCTGATGGAAATCGCGAATAGGTGGGCCGATGTAGAGCACTCGGTGAAAAACCGTGCCTACTCCGATGATGACGACGACCTCAGGCGTAGATGCGATCGCCGAGGGAAACGTCGAATGCCCGGCTACGAGGACCGCGAAGAGGTCAACATGGTCGTGGCTGGCTACACCGACAAACGCAACGACAACCACAACAGCGGATACCGTAGCGGTGGATATCGCGATAGCGGGAAAACCACGCAAGTGTGGCAGCACAACACTCGCGATGAGGCACCGCAACATCCATCCAGGACAAACTGTCTGGACCATGCAACGTACACTTCTACATCGACAAGCACGACAGCAAGAAAAAGTCTAGCCACTCCTAAAGGACTACCGCGAGTTCCTCAAGCTCCATGAAGGCCTGGCTCAGATGAATCACGACGCGATTAACCAAGGCTATGGAGCTTCCCTGGGCGCTATGGCACATGGAGCTCCTCCAACACCACCACCTGCGGCTGCGCCAGTCTAGAACCATGGAGGCGAGCCATACCCCCGACCACTGGGGAACATGGGGATGATCCAGAAGGGCTGCCCCTCAAATCGAGTGAAGACATCGATCACTCGCCAAGTTAATCTGGCGATGAACTCTCCGCCCTCCACCACTGAGTACCTCAATGGCAGTGAGTCTTGCATCAACGCGGGTAGGTGTGCAAGATACTAAAACCACATTGCTCGAATCTATGATATTTAGCTCATGCCTCAACTCCCGAAACCTTGCTTCATGAAGAGGCTTCGTGAATAGATCCGCTAGATTAGCCTTGGTAGGAACATACTCCAAAGAAATGTCTACTCTTGCAACATGATCCCGAATGAAATGATGAAGAATCTCAATATGCTTGGTATTGTTGTGTTGCACCGGGTTATGAGAAATAGCAATGGCACTCTCATTGTCAAAAAGAAGGGGCACCTTGTTGAAAGAGAGTCCAAGATCCTTCAAAGTTTGCTTCATCCATAATAATTGAGCACAACAACTAGCGGCGGAGATGTACTCGGCTTCAACGGTGGACATAGACACATAGTTTTGCTTCTTCGAGGACCAACACACTAAGGATCTTCCAATAAATTGACAATCACTGGAGGTTGACTTCATTTCTACCTTGTCTCTGGCCCAATCCGAATCCTTGTATCCAATGAGGTCAAAGCTTGCTCCCTTGGGGTACCACAACCCAAAGTTTGGGGTATGAAATATCGAAAGATTCTCTTGACCGCCACCATGTGGCTTTCCTTTGGTGCGGCTTGGAATCTTACACACATACGAACACTCAACATAATATCCGATCGAGATGCACAAAGATAAAGAAAGAACCAATCATCGAGCGATAAAGTTTTTGATCCACATCCTTACCCTTGGGGTCGAGATCAAGATTAACCTTTGTGGGCATGGTTGATCAAGGTTGATCAAGGTTGAACTTATTGAGCATGTCTTAAATATATTTGGATTGGTTGATGAAGGTACCCTTTCTCAATTGCTTGACTTCAAAACCAAGAAATAATTCCAACTCCCCCATCATAGACATCTCAAAGCAGTCGGTCATGAGCTTAGCAAAATCCTCATTAAAAGCTTTGTTAGTAGATCCAAAAATAATGTCATTAACATAGATTTGGCAAATGAACAAGTTTCCTCTAACTTTATTAGTAAAAAGAGTAGGATCAATGAGGCCTACTTCAAAACCACGGTCTAACAAAAGCTATCTAAGGCACTCATACCACGCACGTGGGGCTTGTTTGAGACTATATACTTCCTTATCGAGTTTGTAGACATGGTCCGGGAAGAGGGGATCCTCAAAGCCTGGAGGTTGCTTGACATAGACCAATCCCTTTAAGGGACCATTAAGAAAAGCACTCTTGACATCCATTTGTTGCAATTTAAAGTTATGATGGGTAGCATAAGCAAGAAGCATGCGAATGGATTCTAGACGAGCAACGGGGGCATAAGTTTCACCATAGTCAATGCCCTCAACTTGAGAGTAACCTTGGGCAACTAACCTTGCCTTATTGCGGACGACTATCCGTTGTCATCCCTCTTGTTCTTGAAAATCCACTTGGTCCCAATCACATTTTGATAATCTCTTGGCCGCTTCACTAGTGTCCACACCTTGTTCATCTTGAATTTGTGAAGTTATTCATTGATAGCATCAAGCCAATCATCATCTTCAAGTGCTTAGAAGACCTTTTGGGGCTCAACATGAGAAATAAAAGCATGATGAGAACTAAAAGAGGTTAGTTGTCTCCTAGTAGTAGAGCCCCTATTGAAATCTCCATAAACATTATGAAGGATATGGCCATCTTTGATGAGCTTGGTGAGACAGTATGCTTGACGGCGGGCTTGGGTCTCAATACGATATTCTTGAGCAACCACTTGATCATCACCATGATTCGAGTCCCTGCCTTTACTATATGCACGAAATTGATCACTATCTTCATCAATATCAACCGTAGGAGAGTCATCATCAGTGGGTGGAGAGATATTAGCTTGGCCTTGGTCATTGTTAGCTTGACCTTTATCTTCTCTATCTTGGCCTTATCCTTCTTCAACTTGACCTTGATCAACATTGTCTTGAGGAGTTTCACTATCTTGGTGAGGTAGAGCTTGATCAACTTGAGGTAGACTTGAACTTGGAGAGTCATGGACATGATGATCTTGTGAAGAGCTTGGAGAACCTTGAGAAGGAATAAGTTGTCCTTGATAGGCATGATGGTCTTGTGAGAGTGAGGACTCCGCTTGAGTAGAGCTTGTTCCTTCTCCTTCGGCCACAAGGGGATCCTCAATGGGGTGGAAGAATCCCACACCCATTCTTTTATGGCTTGGGGAGGAATTTCATCACTTGGATCACGAACACCATCTTGCCTCACAAGAGACTCATGATCTTCATCAAACTCTACATTGCTAGATTCGTCAACTCTTCCTGTGGCTTTATTGTAGACTCTATAGGCATGAGATTGACTTGAGTAACCAACGAAGATACCTTCTTGAGCCCTAGCCTCGAACTTTGACAAGTGGACGCCTTTCTTGAGAATGAAGAATCTACAACCAAACACCCGGAAGTACTTAACATTTGGCTTGTGTCCGGTGAGAAGTTCATATGGAGTCATGTTCTTCTTGTTGCGAAGGTAGAGGCGATTCATTGCATGGCAAGCGATAGAAATGGCTTCGGCCCAAAAGTTGTAGGGGGACTTGAATTCGGCGAACATTGTCCGGGCCGCATCCATCAAAGTATGATTCTTCCTTTCGGCAACGCCAATTTGTTGAGGGGTGTATGGATTTGAATATTGATGCTTGATCCCCTCATCACTAAGAAACTCATCCAAAATGTAGTTCTTGAACTCGGTCTCATTGTCACTCCGAATGGTAATAATTGTACCATTGTGTTTCCATTGAACTTGATTAGCAAATTCGATGACGGTTTGTTGAGTCTTGCTCTTGAACTTGAAGAAGTAGACCCATGTGTATCTTGAGAAGTCATCAATAATCACCAAACAATACTTCTTCCCTCCAAGACTATCATGAGAAGGAGGCCCAACAAGATCCATGTGAAGAAGTTCCAATCACCACTCGATGGTTATTTGATTGAGGATATTATGAGGCTTCTCATGCATCTTTCCTTCAATGCAAGCCCTGCACACACGATCTTTGGAAAAGGAAATGTCTTTTAGTCCAAGGATGTGCCCCCCACGTGTAGAGACTTTGCAAAGACTTCATGTTTACATGGGCTAAGCGGCAATGCCACAAACCAGCCCACGTCGACTTTCGCATAGAGACATATAGCATGTGTAGAGGGATTTCTAGAGAAATCCACCACATACAAGTCATGCTCTACGTATCCAACAAAAGCCACCATGAGAGTCTTTCTCCACATGAGGACCACATGATGCTCATTAAAGAAAGACGAAAGACCCATAATGGCTAAAGCATGAATGGAAAGGATATTATAACCAAGGGTCTTGACAAGTATGACATTAACCAAGGATACATCCGGGGTTACTACCACCTTACCAAAACCCAATACCTGAAAACTTGTTTTATCGCCGTAGGAGACCATAGTATTGGCAAAATTAGGTCTAATCTCCGACATGATAGACTTTCTTCCGGTCATATGGCTTGTAGCTCCACTATCAAGCACCCATTTAGCTCCACCGGAAGCAAAGTCCTACAAGAAATCAAGCTTTGGTTTTAGGTACCCATTTACAATGGGTCCCCTTTTGTTAGTCACGAGGGTCTTTGGTACCCAAATAGTCCAATGATAATCATGAGTGTAAGAAGTGCCAATGTATTTTGCATAAACATGACCATCAAAAGATTTTCAAATAATGTAAGAAGGATTATTCTTCCCGGCAAAGTTATCACTTTGCACAAAGATATAAGCATAAGGGGCTCTTGAGCAAAGCTCTTGCTTTTCTTCTTTTTCTTCCTTTTCTTGTTCTTCTTCTTCTTGGGCCTAGGAGTGTGCCCAATACCCTTCTTGTCAACTTGCCCTTTTGCAAGTTGTTCTTTCAACTCCTTGTTTTCCTCAACAAGATTCACATGCTTGCAACAAGGGTTAGAAGAACAAGGCAAATGTATAATAGGCATAGCAGAAGACTTTGATTGTTCATTATTCAATTGAGTTTGAAGTCGCTCATGAGCCTCAAAAATTCTTGAGAATTTGCTCTCCAAGGTATGATGTTCCTCCTTGAGTTTCTCAAAGTCCTTTAGACATTCATGACTAACACCAAACTCAACCTTTTCATTTTAGGACATTCAATGAAGCAAGAGCATGATCTCGTTCTTTAACAAGTTGTGATATGAAGACATTATGGTCATCTACAAGCTTAGCCACACTTTCCTCAAGAGTTATTCTCATGTTATGTTCATCTTTAAGAGATTGTGATAGAGAGGCAATTTCATCGGCGACCTCTCTTTCATTTTTACCTAGCATGTCAACTAGCTCTTCCTTCTCATCTAGCATTTCCCTAGCATGGTCAAGTTGATTTACAAGAGTTTCAAAGCACATTCTAGTATCATCATCAGATGCTCCATGGATTCACATATGATTACCATCTCTTTCTTAACCTCTAGACCATCTAGATCATGCAAATGAAGTTCACTCGAGGGAGACTTGGAAGCGGGTGTTACCTCGGTGGCCTTGGTCATGAGACACTTTTGGTTGCGGTTGGTGATGTACTCATTCGGTGAGTCGAAGAGAGACACTCGTAGGGTAGAATAAGTAGCAATAGCAGCAACTCCCATGATCTCGCCACCTTGACCTTCACTCTCATCATCATCAGCCACGCCCGAGAAGTACTCTTCATGGACCACCATTTGCCTCTCCTTGTTTAGAGGGTTCTTGTTCATGGGTGAGGAGGTCTTGGCTTGCTCTTGCGAATAAGACGACCTCCATTGTCCTCTCTATTCTCGAAAGGACATTGGGCCACAAAGTGACTCTTGTCATTGCATTGTAGCAAGATCTTGCCTTTGGAGCATTCATGGTTGAGTTGAATCTTGTGTTGTCCCTTGACCTTAACTTCATGCCCGGCTTGTTCCAAAAGTGTCCTCTTGATACCACTCACTAGTGTCTTCATCTTCATCAACATCCACCACTTGGGCCTTCAAGGCTAGGTTCACCTTTTGAGACCCATAGGCACGAGCATGATCGGACTCTGCATTCTTCTTGGCAATAGTCATGGCAATCACTTCACTCAACACATCTTGAGAGGACATGATGTGGTATTTGCTTCTCCCCTTGATAGAGTTGAGTTTTTGCTCCTCAAAGGGAAGGAGGGCTTGAACAAACTTCCTCTTCATGAACTTGTCATCAACATAGGTAGAACCAAGGTCCCTCATAGTGCAACAAAGAACCTTGAGATAGCAATACATGTCCTCGGGAGTCTCATCATCTTGCATTGCAAAGCCATCAGACTCATTATTGACTTCATCAAACTTGGAGCTTTGAATGTTAGCATTCCCGACATACAACTCAGTGAGATGATCCCAAGCTTCTTTGGCGGTGGAGAATTGGTGAATGTGAGCAAAGTCCTTGGGGTCAATGCCTTTTGGATCATGCCCAAAGCAATGGCATTGAGCTGCTTGTCCATGACCTCGCCCCGAGTCAACTTCTTTGCATCATATGGGGAGAATCCTTCTTCCACAATCCTCATCAATTCAATAGAAGAGCTAGAAATGTGAGATTGCATTAGATATTGCCAATTAGCAAAATTTGACTATCTAGCATGGGAGGTGCTCCTTGAGGTATGATATGCGGCATGGGAATAGGTGGGTCCGGAGTGTACTTCGGTGGTGGTGGCACCACCGAGTAGTACTTTCCCTCCTCTCCCTCTTTGGAGGAGGAGTCACCTAGCCCCTCGGTGCTCTCGCTTGGGGGATTGGTGGTTTGAGCCACAAAGCCTAAGCCCAAGGGTTTTGGGGCGGCCACGGGATTCACCCCGGGTGCGACCACTTGCACAATAGCGGGAGGGGCCTCGGCGGTTTGGGATGCATCATGAGGAGTGGCTAGCATGGGTTTAGACTTGAGGGATTGCAAGAGGGTCATCATTTCTTCAAACTTGGTCATCATGGATGTCTCCAATCGATTCAGGTCATCCATGGAGGCCAAGTTCTTGGTGGTTGCACCCACACTCCCCTCATCGTCGGCCATTGTCTCTTAGGCGGTAAAGCCAGAAGTAAGAGCCTTGGCTCTGACACCAATTTAAAGGTCCAACTTTGGTCGACTAGAGGGGGGTGAATAGGAGACTACCATTTTTTATTATTTTCTTGCAATTTTAGGCTTTGCACAAAGTAAAGTTCACTAGATATGCAACTATATGAACAACCTATATGGCAAATGATACAACAAGTAAACAAGACGGTAATTGTAAGAAGTAAAGGATAGGAAAGGATAAACCGGCAAGGGGACATGGAGATGTAATTCATGTAGTTCACTTCCAAGGAAGCTACGTCTATGTTGGAGAGGTGTCGGGGCCACACAAGGTCACCCAAGTGCCACAAAGGCCTCACCTTCTTCTTCGGTGAGCACCACCAAAAAGGAGGCCTCACAATCCACTAACTGGTGACATCGAAGGCGCGAACCGAAACCTTTACAACAAGGTTGAGGGGAGACTCCACAACTCAATTGGAGGCCCTCAACGACACCATGAAGCTTCACAACAATTTCCCTAGCTCCGAGGATGCCCTACACTGTCTAGGGTTCCAAGAACCCAAGAGTAACAAGATCCACTAAGGATGGGTGGGGGAAATCACGATTCTTTTGGTGGAAGTGTAGATCTAGGTCACCTGTCCCAATACTCAAAAGGTCAAGAGGTTTGAGTGGGTAGGGAGAGAGATATAGGAGGATGAAGCTATTGTATTAATGGAGGAGAGAGAAACGAAGAGATGAAATGAGAGGAGGAAGAAGGGTGCCTTAAATAGGCCCCTTCAAACGAGCTGTTATTCTGCCCCCCCCCCCGCGACACCACCGGTACTACCGCTGGAGGGCCGGTACTTCCGGTGAGCAGGGCCCAATAGTCTGGAGACGCTCCATAGAGCGGTCGGAGAGCCAGCTCAGCGAGCCCCACTTTCTGACCAGTACTACCACCGAATGTTCCGTTCCAGATTCCACCAAATATTTCACTTCAATACTGAAGTATCCTGAACCAAAAATCTACTGAGCGGAACCTAGAGAAGAACAAGCACCAGAAATACAGGGTCACGAGGAACTTACGGGTACTACCGGGCCGCAGCGGTACTACCGCTCAAAGAGATTGGGATTGGACAGCATTGGCCGGAAGTTCCAGTCCAAACGAACCAAAACTTCAGGCCAGTACTACCGGTCCAGTTCTGACGCTAATGCCGACAAATAAGATGCTTGGATACAGAAGTATCCTGACGTGTAGCGGAATTAGGGTCGGAACCAGAGACGGAAGTTCTGCTCGATCAACCCCCAAAAACCTTTGGGCGGTACTACCGGAGCCTAACCGGTACTAGCGGTCAAGACAAAAAAACACTCAACCACCTCTAAAGATCTCTCTCTTGCTGAAAACATGGGAATGCTGTTGAAAGATTGGTATAAGCGACTAGAGGGGGAGTGAATAGGCGTTACTCAATTTTTAGCTACTTTTCAATTTAAGGCTTGACACAAAGTAAGTTCTCTAGATGTGCAACTAAGTGATCGAACCTATGTGTCAAGCAAGCAAGTAAACAACAATAATAAGCAGTAAAGGATAGAAATCACCAAGAGGGGACACAAAGATGTTTTCCTTAATTTCCTTCCTTTTGAGGGGAAGTACGTCTCTATTGGAGGGTTGGGTAGTAAAAAGACCACCGGCGCCACAAAGGCCTCACCCTATTCTCCCGAGCACCCGCCTTGCGGCAAGCACACGACTCACTCTGCGGTGACCTTGAAGGTGGCAACCGAAACCTTGTACAAAACCTTGGGGAACTTCTCCACAACTGAATTGGAGGCTCCCAAGATGACCTCGAAGCTCTTACATACGAGGATGAGCTATGGAGGGCGACTTCTTCAAGTTAGGGTTTCCTCAAACCCTAGAGCAACAACAACTTACACAAATGGTGGGGAAACACAAATCCCTTTGGTGGAAAGCTAGGTCTAGGTCTCCTCCCTCAAATCCCCAAAGGGAAACAAGTTTGAGTGGCTAGAGAGGGACATCTAGGAGGTTGGAGCTCAGCATTAATGGAGGAGAGAGAGTTGAAGCCACAGCCTTCACTTGGAGAAGAAGGGGATATATATACTCCCCCCTAGAAAAATAGCCGTTGCAGCATCACTAACCCCGGAGTCTCTGGTCTGTAGGTCCGGAGTCTTCGGGGTGGGCACAGGACTCTGGGCAGGACTCCGAAGGGGGTTACTAAACGCTTCTCGAGCCACCCTAAAGTCAAGGCTGGAGACTACCCCGGAGTCTCCAGGGTTTGGCCCCGGAGTCTCCGGTGGTGCGCACGACTCCGGGCCCAACTCTAGACCAGGATACAAAGAGTTTGCTAGGGGGGGCGGTGACACCCCCGGAGACCTGGCCGGAGTCTTCGGTCCTAGACACCGGTGTCTCCGGGCCTGGACCCCGGAGTCTCCGGACTCAGGGGAGGTAGATCCCCGAAGCTCCCAACAGGCACATTTCTTCCATGAAAATTTGAACCATATTCCTCCGAATACATGAACACTGTCTTGTGCCTTTATATGGATGAACCTGCAATACTTAGCACACGGTAAAAACTATCTTGTGTTGACACCAAACATCAAAACATGATTAGGGCAGGAAATGCCCTTTTAGCTGTGGATGTGCTAGTATGGTCTGTGCATGAAAGCATGATTTCCCACAACCTTCCTAGGTGGACCCCCTCTTGATAGTACGGTCTCCTAAAACAAAGGGAAGAGAAAGTGCAACTAATAGCCACTGTCTTCAAGCTCCTCCAAGAGAATATTCCACCAACTAAACCATCCGTAGATAAAACCTGCAACTTAGTCACACAGTTAAACCACAATTGAAGTTGTCATCAACACCAAAATACATGGAGAAATCAATATGCTTTCAACTGCCCCTTGCTATCAAAGTGCCAGGCGGGAAAATGGTCAAAATCATCATAGATTGGTGTGGCCAGAATTGTTCTGGCCTCTGCCTACCAATGTTTCATCCAATCTATTATTGATTGGGCATATAAGTTCACTCATTTTAGTAAACAAACATTGACCACGGTTAGTGATTTGACATCGAGACCTCTCTTGCCAACCACTATTCATATGTTCACAGTTGTTCCATCTCCAATTCTCCACAACATTCCTTCCTTTAGGAGGTCAAGACCCTTAGTATACTTCTTCATTTATAAGATATTCCACTACTGTTTGTTGCCTAAAAAATAGAACTATTTGGAAAATAATGAGCTTTTAGAACCCTAGCGCACAAAGACTCCAGACCGAGTAGCATTCGCCAAGCTTGTCGTGCTAGCATTGATAGGTAAAACCCATGAAGATCCTAGAATCGGAGGCTACCCTCACCCTTTGATTTTGATAGCATTTCCCAACTCAACCAATGGACTTTGTTTTTCTTCTTGTTCTGCGCCTACCAAAACCGGCACACCATGGCAATAATCTACTCACGAAGTGTGTTTGACGAGGGTTTAACTCGTCAATGCCCATTGTTATGGACTTGGGTTTTGGAGAAGGAGGGAGCGCTGGAGACATCTATCGGCTAGCAAACAAGCACACAGGGGACAAAGGATTTACCCAGGTTCAGGCCTCGTAGAGGTCCCTACTCCTGCTTGTCTGCTCGTGAAATTATCGAGGGAGTCAAAAGTTACAAGGATGTGCAGATGAGATCTGGCGAGGGTTGCGAAAACTAGGGTTGCGTGTGTCCTCCTCGCCGCCCCCTCCTAGCCTTTATATAGATAGGCTAGGTCTCGGGTAGCAGGTCGAGTCGGTTACAAGTTAGGGTTTTCCCCTTCAAACTTTCTATCTTTAGCTTCTTCTTGTCCTTCAAGCAATTGAGAGTCCATAGGTTACTCGAGTCCCTCCATCCGGGCCTTGGCGACACCGTGGGACTCTACGTATTTGGGCCGTATATACCAAGTTTGAGTACCTGTAGGGTATACCCATGTCAGTAGCCCCCGAGTGTCCAGTGGAATCGCAGATTCGACTGGGGACTTTTGAAGCCTTCGAGTGCCTGAATGAGTATATTTCGATTGCTTTTATTTGTGTCATAGGGATTGTTGATATACGTGCCTGATATGACCGAAGTGTCGGTATCAGTTAACCACCTTAGGGTGAAACAACGCAATCTACTCAAACTCGAGTCCCCGGACTCGAATCCGGAAAAGTGCTGGCGTAATTCGACTCAGGCCGCGAAGGTCTTATAGGAGTCGAATTCTAGTTATATGGGTGTGAGCACTCGACGCGTTCGTCAATGCATGTTCATCGTGCCTGCAGGCACGGATATATTTCTGGTAGTACGTAGTTAAATGCGTTGTCAGGCCTTATTCAGGTCTTACCTTCACGCTGTAAGCGCGGCATCCGAATTTTATCATCGCGGAGACGATTCGGGCGACCCAGGAGATGTAGTCTCTTTGCAGGGAAAATTATGAGGCGGTGTCGCCATGATCTGCGAGTGTGGATGTTATCAACACACAGTTTTTGTGCAAATAATCATAGGGTGCGCGGCCAGCGCTCCCTATGGGAGTAGCCCCCGAGTGGCTGGTTGAGTCGAAGACTCAGGCAGGGACTAAAAACTTTTGCGACTACTGTCATATTTTGCTTGCTTGTTCAGTTGATGACCCAGGCAGGTACTAAAACACTTTTGCGACTACTGTCGTCCTTTGCTTACTTGTTTCAGTCGATGACTCAGGCAGCTAAAATATTTTCGCGACTGCTGTCGTCTTTTGCCTGCTTGTTTCCGGCGCTCCCTATGGGAGTAACCCATGTTCATAATCAAACTGTGTTTCGAGTGGTTGGGTTTGCTTTTTGTGATTGTCCATGTTCCTGCAACAAGAAAAGAAAAATCGTTAGGGGGCGCGGCCAGCGCTTCCTATGGGAGTAGCCCCCGAGTGCTTGGTGGAGTCGAAGACTCCAGCAAGGACTAAAAATAGTCGAAGTTCTCCATTGCATAGCCTTTGGTGACGTCAGTGCTGACGCTTGTATGACCTTAGTTGCCCGCGTGGCCATTTGGCGACGTGACGTGACGAGTTGTGGGTCCCACTTTCTGACTTTGATTTGACTGGGCGTGCGTAATCTTATTTTTAACTGTGCCTCCTCGATTTCCACGCGTAATGGTAGAAGTGGGGGGACGGTTCGCGCTTCCTCTTCTCCACGTGTCCTACGTGATGCATGCCACGCGTCCAATAGGGTTTTTGTCAGCCGTTGGATTGCATCTTCCAGGGGGTTAAGTAGCAATGTCGCGGCGGTAATTTTCCCATCTGTGTTCTTTCTTCCTTGCTGCCATCGCCATTGCCCTTTGCTTTCCTGCTTTTCTCTGCGCCCATCTTCTCCACGACGCTGGACCAGCTCCGTTCATTCCCCATCTATTTTCTTCGCTCTCATCGCCGCCGCGCAATGGGGAAGAAAAAGGGAGGCGCTGCCGCCGATTCCGCGGCCACCCTCGCTGCAGCGAAGAAGAAGGGTGGCTTCGCTGCTGCGGCCACCAGCGCCGCCGCCGCCGGGAAGAAGAAAGTTGCGGGCACCCGCGTGACTAATGGCGCATGGCACCCCTCCATCATCAAGGCGTCGGATCTCTGTCTTCTTCGCCAAGACGGAGTGATTTCTGCATCAGTCGCCGATTCGCGCGTCCCCAGCAGTGAGACCGTTCTTGTGCCTCCCGCTGGTTATCGAGTGATGTTTCTTGCATTCATCATTCGCGGTCTTTCCTTGCCTCTCCACCCCTTTCTTCGGGGTCTTTTGTGTTTCTATGGGCTCCAGCTCCACCAGCTGTCCCCAAATTCTCTCCTCCACATCACCTGTTTCATCACTCTCTACGAGTGCTGGCTCGGAATCGAGCCGCACTTTGGTCTTTTCAAACGCATTTTTAAATTGAAGCGGCAGTCCGCATCTGGCTCTTTAGTTTATGATGTAGGTGGTTGCGGAATCCATGTTGATCCATCCGCCACCTACTTTGATATCAAGCTCGCCAAGTCCGTCCAGGGATGGAGGGACAGATGGTTTTATGTGCGTGATTAGAAGGCTAATCACGAGCACTTTGGACTTGCTCCCTTCGATCCCGCGACTCCCTGCAAGAAGATGCGTTCTTGGAAGAACGTGATCATGCCTTCCGAACTCGCGGAGACAGACATGCTATATCAGCGCGTCTGCAACCTCGAGAGTCGCATAGGCGCAGAAGAGGGAGGTTGCGCCCTTGTCAGGACCTGGTTACGTCGTCGCGTCCAGCCTCTCCAGGCCAGGGTCCATCCCATGTTCCAATGGGGTGGCTCTGATGATCCCACTCGCGTGTCTGCCGATGGCATGTCCGCGAGTGAGGTAGATAAGAGGGTGCGACTGGTCACGAAGTATACCCTCAAGGATGTGCTTACGAACGAGCCAGTCGTTCCTCCTTTCAATGCTTCGAATCCTCCTCCTGAGGTATGGTTGTGCCACGTAGTAGCGTATTTTTTTTCGATTGCGTCTTCTGGTACTTATCTGTTTTATTTTTTGTATGCAGGAGTGGGCGGTATCGCCCTGCATGCCTCCCCTCCCTGAGGGGATTATTCCTCGTGAGGCTGTGGAAGAGGACCAGTCTGAGTTGACTGTCCCTTCCGATGTTTGAAGATGAAGCCCCCGAGTCCGAGAGTCCGGATACTCGCAAGCGTTCGCGCAGTGAGGATTCCGACGCGTCGACTCCTTCCAATCTAGGAGGCGCAGCTGTTGGCACAGAGTCACCAATTCCCGCCGTTCCAGTGAGGGATGTGGCACCGTCTTCTCGCAAGAAGATGCGATTGACCAAGGATTCTTCGTCGGAATCGACGAGGCCACATTTGATCTTGATAGATTTGACTGGTAAGTTTTGCTAGTGCATTCGTTCTTCGCTTGTTTTCTTCTTGTTGACTTTGCCCTTTTCTAAGTGTGTGTTTTGTCTTGCAGCCAAGAGGCGTCGTCATCGTCTGGCGACGTCGAATTTTTGAAGGAATCAGGAGTCGCGACCTCAAAGGCCAAGATAGAGGTCGAGCGTGCTCCTTCTCCTTCGGCGGCGGCCCTCTCCGGGCACAATTCTTCAAGCTCTCCTCACGTGGGGGAGCATCGAGTAGTAGCTCGGATGATGGTTCAGCAATCTTCTTTGGAGTCACTGGAGGACCATGTCAGTATATCTCCCCCTATTTTTTTATAAGTTGGCAGTCAAACACCGTTTGTTGCCCTCTGCTGATTCCTTGCTTTGTGCGATAGATCCTTGTAAAGGAAGCCACGCAGGTAGCGGAGCAAGTGATGGCGATAGGTCGCCAGCATGTGATGCTTGAGAAGCGCCACCACGTGGTTGAGAGTGAGTATTCTATACCTGTTCTTTTCGTTTTCTCTGTATTTTGGCATTATCTACTGACAACCAGATTTTTGACTGTCCTGTAGCTGAGCATAATGTTTTACTGCATGATGTCGCCACGTTGGAGAAGACGTTGGACGCAGCAGTGAAGGGGCGCGACGAGGCACTCACGGCTCGTGATGAGGCCCAGAAGCGCGAAGAGGATCTGCGTGCCTCCTTTGCGGCTAGGGAGAAGTTGTTTGAAGAGCAACTTTTTTCAGTCGCCCAGGTACCTCTACTTGGTAGATATTTATCGATGTTCTTCTTTTCCTCTGTAGTGCCGGTGGCCTTAGGAGTTTGATCCGTGTATGTATTTTGTTGTAGATGCTGGTGGCTTGAGCTTTGATCCGCAAGCCCTTGGTCGCGATGACGTTTTGGCGGGCGCGGTATCTGCAGTCGAAGACCGTAGCGCTGTTGTCCAAAACACGTTGTCCAAAGCCAAGGCCACCCTGAGTCGCCTCCGGGAGGAGCTGATGAAAAGGCAGAGCTGGTAGAAAATGTGGAGGAGCTGGTGGAGTCACTCGCTGGGGGTGTACATGCCACGTACAAGAACTCCCTCCGCGCAGCTGGTGCGACCATGTCGCTTGCCATGGTGCAAGCCCACGGAGTCGAAGTGGATCCCTCTGCGGTGTCGAAGACAATGCCTGTTGGCGCGGATGGTCAGCAGGTAGTGTTTGCTCCTTTTGCGACTGCTTGTGCCAAATATGGCCATTCCTTGATAAACACCGTTGCCAAGTATTCGGAGGAGCTGAATCGCGCAAAGAAGGCGGCGAAAACTTCGGCCTCAGGGGCCGGCGGAAAGTCAGTGGCATCTGATACTGCCACGGACTTGATGAAGCCCCCAAGATCCTCGAAGTCGAAGAAGCCAGCTGCTCCGTAGTTAGTTTCTTGTAATAGCTGACGAATTCGCTCTTTTGATTGGAGATCGTGCCTGTTGGCGAATGTGTTTGTACATACTTTTTATTGATCCTGAATGCACCTGTTTACTTTTGACTTTTGAGTTGGTCGCCTTATTTTGCTTCTGACTTGATTTTTTGATAGGGTCCGTCAAGTGGCCCTGTGGGGGGAACCCCGGTCTCGCCATCTCTTGAGGATACAATGGCACCACCTCGCTCTAGAGTAGAGGAGCTTTCCTTGCTTTCGCGACTTCGTGATCGCGTTAAGCAGCTGGAGCGTGAGTTGCCTGTGATCCGTGGTAGCGCGGACGTGTGGAAGTCGAAGGCTGAGAAAGCCGCCGCCCGTGAGCAATATCTGCTTGGCGAGGTGACGCGGCTGGGCGACCAGTTTAAGTGTTAGTTTGCTCATCCTCGTCTTTTCCTTTGTAGATGATCGCAATGGTGCGTTGTACTCATGCTGTTGATGCTGCTTCGTGTAGTTGTTAGCGCGCACCGTCCGCAGGACGAGAGGGATAGGATTTCCATTCGCCTTCATGATCTCACCCAAGAGCAACTTCAGGAGAGTGGATACTTCTGGGTAGATCATGGTCGTGCGACTGCGTTAGCGACCCTGCAGGATCGCGCCTCGTGAGTGTTGCTTTTTCTGAAGAAGTCGCAGTCGTGCTTGAAGAATATCTACCGGGCGATGTTCCCGCTAGATGATACTCCGTCAAGCCTGCTGGACCTTCTGATGAAATTTCAAGATATGTTCGCGGTTCGCGAGTGCGTGAGGCAGGAGCTGGTGGCTGGTGCCAAGGCTGCGCTCTCCGTGGTGCGTTTGCACAGGCCTGACATGGATGTCGCCGCCATTTCATCTGGGCCACCAGCGCCACCAGCAGGATCTTCCTGGAACATGGTGCCGCACTATCAAGCGGTGGATCGTCCAGCTGAGGAAATCGTCGACTTCTTCGAGGAACAGACTAATGTTCTTCTGTTGCAAGGGTAGCCAAATATGTATCCTACATACAAGTGTACTGGTGTTTGTAAAGCTCATATATAATTTTGTAGATAATTTACAAATAGCTTTATAAGCGTGGGGTGCGTTGCACTTATGCGAGTCCTTTTCGTTAGCCTGGCCATCTTTGTATCTTTCCCCTGTCAACCTGTCAGCCGCGTGGCAGCTGGGTTGTGTTTGTGTTTAGGGGTTCGATTGGTGTGCCAGCTACTCAGGATGTCGCGTTATTGTTCGAAGAACATATGTATATAGGGTGGCGCAGCCCCCGAGTATGAAAGTTGACAAAAGAAAAGAGAGCACGGAGTTTTGGGGCACTTAGCTTTCATTTATTCGGAGAACAGTACGTAGTACAATGTCCGGCTAAGTAGCCTTGGCTGAATAGCCTTATTTGCGATGCAAAAATAAAGAAGAAACGACTAAGGGTAGAAGCGCCCATGATTGTCAGCGACGTTCAAGGGTTGGAGTATCGACTCCTGTCTCTAAATCTTGAAGGCGATAGGCGCCACACAGGATTACGTAATCACGCATGCCCCTTCCCAGGGGGACTCGAGCTTGAGATGCCCCTGCTGCTTCAGTCGCAGGACCTGGTCACCTTCGACGAAGGATCTTGGGCGAAGCCTTCTGCTATGGTAGTTGCGCAGGTTCTGCTGGTAGATCGTAGATCTTTCTGCAGCGATTTCTCTTGCTTTGTCAAGGAGGTCGACGGAGTCTTCGAGTGTGAGGGATGACTCCTTCTCGCTGTAGGCGACTACGCGTGGCGCTCTGTGCCGTACCTCGGCGGGTAATACTGCCTCTGCTCCATGTACCATAAAGAATGGTGTGTAGCCGGTGGCGCTGTTTGGAGTTGTACGCAGGCTCCAGAGTACGGATTGCAGTTTGTTTGGCCAGCAGCCCGCGGCTTGTTCGAGTGGCCGGAGGAGTCGCTTCTTGATGCCGCTGCAGACGAGCCCGTTTGCCCTTTCCACCTGACCGTTGGTCTGTCGGTGTGCGACTGAGGCATAGCTGATGTTGATCCCCAGGTTCTCTCAGAAATCTTGGAACTCCTTGGATGTAAAGTTTGTTCCATTGTCGGTGATGATGCTGTGTGGCACGCCGAAGCGGTAGACGATGGACTCAAAGAATTTGACTGCGCTGTGCCCTGATTGCTTGGTCACTGGCATGGCCTCGATCCACTTGGTGAACTTGTCGACTGCGACCAAGAGGTAGACGTAGCCTCCTTGCGAGGACCTTGGAGGTTTGCCGACCATGTCGAGTCCCCACTAGGCGAAGGGCCAGGCCAATGGAATAGGCCGTAGCTCTGCGCCTGGTGCGTGTGGCTTGTCCGCGAATCGCTGATAGGCATTGCACTTTTGGACTATATCCTTGGCGTCGCGCATGGCCGTGGGCCAGTAAAATCCAGCTCGTAGAGCTTTGGCGACGAGGGCGCGGCTGCCGGCGTGGTGCCCGCAGGTCCCTTCATGGATGTCAAGGAGGACTGCTCTTCCATCGGCTAGGGAGACGCATCGCTGTAACACGCCTGTGATGCTACGTTTATACAGTTCATCGTTGATAATGGCGAATGCCTTGGAGCGTCGCGCGATGTGTCGTGCATCTGTCGGGTCGTCCGGTAGGCGCTTGCTGAGGAGGTACATAATGTACGGCTGTGTCCAGGATTGTTCGATCATCATGACGCTCATTGGCCCCTCGAGTCCTGTGTCGAGCTCCAAATCATCGATTGGTGTTGGCTCATTGGGTGGCGTAGCCCCCGAGTCCGTTGCTGCGCTTGTTTTCTTCTCTGCGGCCTTCGGCTTGATGGAGCGTTCGTATATGCGCTTAGGAAATACCCCAGGTGGTATGGGTGCACAGGTGGAGCCTATGTTGGCGAGTGCGTCCGCCTCCTCATTGATTTCGCGACCTATGTGTCGCAACTCGCAACCGTCGAAGTCTCCTTCAAGTGTGTCGTAGAGGTCGCGGTATGCGATCATGTTGTCGTTTAGTGCGTCGCACTCGTGCATTGTTTGGTTTACGACCAGCTTGGAGTCGCCATATATGATTAGCCTCTTTGCGCCGCAGGCTTTTGCCATCCTCATCCCGTGTAACAGGGCCTTGTATTCAGCCTCGTTGTTTGAGGCTATGAACTGCATTCGCAGGACGTACTTCAGCTTGTCCCCTTGAGGTGATGTCAGTATGACACCTGCTCCTGCTCCATCTTTTCTCTTGGACCCATCGAAGTGCATTGTCCAGAGGTAGGACATGTCTGGCTTGTCCGGGAGTTGGTTTTCCATCCAATGTACGAGGAAGTCCGAGAGAACTTGCGACTTAATTGCACCGCGCTTTTCGTATGTGATGTCTCGTGGAGACAGTTCGATTCCCCAAAGCGCGACTCGCCCTGTGGCGTCAGGGTTATTGAGGATATGTCCCAATGGGGCGTCGTTGACTACCACGATTGGGTGTTCCTGGAAGTAGTGGCGCAGTCGCCGGGCGGTCATAAAGACGCCGTACGCCGATTCGATAGTCTGGTACCGCTGTTTTGTTGGCGTGAGGACCTCGCTGAGGTAGTATACGGGGCGTTGTACACCGTGGACCTTGTTTTCCTCGGCCCGTTCGACGACAAGCACTATGCTAACCACTTGGTTGGTGGCGGAGATGTACAGCAGCAGTGGTTCCCTTTCTCGTGGAGTTACCAATACTGGCGAGGTGGATAGCAGGCGCTTGAGGTCTTCGAATGCTTCTTGCGCGTCATGGGTCCACTCGAATTTGTCGGTCTTGCGGAGGAGCTGATAGAAGGACATCACCTTTTCTCCCATTCGACTGATAAATCGACTAAGGGCCGCGATTCGCCCAGCTAGTTGCTGAACGCCTCTTATGTTCTTTGGCTTCTCCATGGCCAATATGGCTTTTATCTTTTTCGGGTTTGCCTCAATCCCTCTCGCGGAGATGAGATACCCGAGCAGTTGTCCGGAGGGTACGCCGAAGGCGCATTTGTCTGGATTGAGCTTTATCCGGTAGCGATCGAGATTGGTGAAGGTTTCGCGCAAGTCGTCGATTAGAGAGGCTTCTTCCTTGGTTTTGATTACTATGTCGTCGACATAGACTTGGATGTTGCGACCAAGTTGCTCCTTGAGGCAGGCCTGCATGCATCGCTGGTACGTGGCTCCTGCGTTTTTTAGCCCGAAGGGCATTGTGTTGTAGCAGAACACGCCGAAGGGCGTTGTAAACGCGGTCTTCTCCTGGTCTTCCTCCTTCATTCGAATTTGGTTATAGCCTGAGTAGGCGTCGAGGAAGCAGAGGCGCTCGCATCCAGCAGTGGAGTCGATGATTTGATCGATCCGTGGTAGCGGGAAGTGATCTTTTGGGCAGTGCTTGTTAAGAGAAGTGAAGTCGACGCACATCCGCAGGATATCCGTGTCCTTTTTTGGCACCAGTACCGTATTGGCGAGCCAAGTGATTTCCTTGATCTCGCGTATGAATTTGGCCTCGAGGAGTCTGTTGATCTCCATTCCACGCCTGTGCCGTGGCTCGAACGATCCACTGATTGTTTGCTTGACTGGCCTTGCGTCGGGGTTGACGTTGAGTGCGTGCTCGGAGAATTCCCTGGGAACTCTTGGCATGTTCGCAGGACACCAGGCGAAAATTTCAGAGTGCTCACGAAGGAATTCGACGAGCGCGAGTTCCTATGCGGGACTCAAGTTGTTGGCGATGAGGGCCATTTTAGCGGGATCCGATGGATGGACCTGCACCTTCTTTGTGTGCACAGATGAGTCGAAGGAGAGATCAGGTGAGTTTGTCCTACTCAGAGGGGGCAGACTGTTGTCTGTCGTTTCCTTCAATCGCGCGAGTTCCTCCTGCATGCCGAAGGACTGGGAGATTCTGTTGAATTCCCTGTCACAACTGTCAGATCGCTCGAAACTCCCGTTGATCGTGATGACACCGTTGGGACCTGGCATTTTCATCTGTAGATAGGCGTAGTGAGGTACTGCCATGAACCTAGCGAACGCGATGCGCCCGAGGATGCAGTGGTATTGTGAGGGCCAATCGACAACTTCAAAGTCGATGCGCTCGCGCCGGAAGTTCTTCGGCGTGCCGAATATGACATCGAGGTTGATTTTGCCTAGGGGTATACGCCTTTTCCTGGGACGATGCCGTGGAACGTTGTGTCCGATGCCTCCAAGCAGGTTAGAGGGATCCTCATTGCTCGCAAGGTACTCGCGAATACGAGGTTGATACCGCTTCCGCCGTCCATGAAGACGCGACTCATGTTGAAGCCTCCAATTTGCGCCTCGAGTACAAGGGGGCAATGACCTGGACGAGGTACTTGAGGCGGGTGGTCGCGTTTGTCGAAGGTAATGCACGACTCACTGCCACTGAGGTACTCAGTGGTGGATGGTGGCGAGTGCGTGGCCAAATTGACTTGGCGAGTGATGGCCTTCTGCACCCTGTTCGAGGGGCATCCCTTTTGGATCATCATGGTTCCCATGGCCCGTGGGTATGGTTCGCCTCCGTGACGCTGGTCCGGTGCAGCTCCGTTCGGGGGTGGCCCAGGTGGTGGTGGTGGTGCACCATGTGCCACTGCGCCTGGAGCGGTTCCGTAGCCTCTTTTGACCGCGTTGCGGTTCACCCGCACCAACCCCTCGTGTAGCTTGAGGAACTCGCGGCAGTCCTTGAGGAGGTGACTGGACTTTCTCTTGCCGTCATGCTTGTCGATGTAGAAGTGTATCGTGCATGGTCCTGACAGTTTATCTTCGATGGTGGTCGCGGGTGCTTCATCGCGGGTGCGGCATTGCCATACTTGCGTGGTTTTCCCGGAGTCGCGATATCCGCCACTACGGTATCCGCTGTTGCGGTTGTCGTCGCGTCTATCAGCGTAACCGGCGGCGACCATGTTGACGTCATCGCGATCGTCGTAGACGCACATACGATGTTTGCCCCGGCGGTCGCGTCTGAGTTCTGCTTCCTCGTCAGAGTGAGCGCGGTTCTTCCACGAATCTTCTCCATCAGCCCACCGGTTCGCGATCTCCATAAGGTGGTCGATGCTCTTGGGCTTTGAGCGTCCTAGCTCCTCCCTGAGTTCTATGCGGCGGACACCATCGCTGAATGCATCAATCGCACGGTCTTCCGAGATGTTCTCCGCGGAGTTCTTGATGATGGACCACCTTTGGATGTAAGAGCGCAGCGATTCGCCAGATTTTTGCTGGCAGCATCTCAGTACTTCGATTGAAGCGGGGCGTTTGTATGTGCCCTTGAAGTTGTGCACAAAGCTGTAGACCAGCTCATCCCAGCTACGAATGGATCCGCGCGGGAGGTTATTGAGCCATGCCCAGGCGGCGCCTTGCAGCTGTAGCTGCAAGCATTGCATGGCGGTACTCGATCGCTTCGCGGCTGGACTGAGGAGATGTGATCTTCCAGCCAGATCTTGGGGTCCTATAGACCGTCAAATTTCGGTTTCTCTGATGGGAGTTTGAACCCTTTAGGCATTCGCTTCTGCCTGATGGATCTGCTGAAGCATCTGGCACCGCAGAGCTCTCCATCTTCTTCTTCCGAATCAGTCGACCGAGCACGTCGTGCCCTTGACTTGTCGATCTTGCGCTGCGTGAGCTCGTCGTGTGCATCGTAGTCGCGATCGTGCCGTCGCGAACGGCGGCGTCGAGACAGGTCGTGATTATCGTCGCTTGACGAGGACGAGGAATAGCGTTTTGCTAACGCCTTTCCCTTTTTTGGGTCAGGTACTGGTTCTTTGTCGAGGGCGGCCTCGATTAGTCCAAGGCCCGCGATCGTAGATTGGTGCATGGCCGTCCGGGGATCTCCAGCTGGTGGCTGGTTATTAAGAAGATACATGGTGGCCGCCGTCACCGCGGCCTGCGGCGTCCTGGGAACCACGTTGCCTCTCGTGTCGACTGTCATGGAGCCGAAGTCGAGGATTTTCGCGGCGTCTATGCGTTCTTGCTCAGTGAGGTGAGCCATCCGCGATTGCCTCTTCTTGTCGAGGTGGTCGTTGCCTCTTGAGGAGGATCCTCCGTAGGAAGAGAGCCCAGCACGACGAAGGCTCGATTCGTCTGCCGCCTTTTTACGCGCCTCAAGTTCTGCGATTGCTTGTTTCTGGCGCTTGAATTCCTCCTTTAGGAGCCAGTGGTAGCCCATCAGTGGTAGCCCGAAGGGTAGAGGTGTACCTCGTAGGGCTTCGCGGCAGCGTTCCCACTCTTGCTCGTTGAGCCTGATCACGACGCGTTCGTCGGTTTGCTCGTTGATTATGGTAGGGGGTTTGACTGCTCCTCCATTGCCACCGTTGCCGCCGTTGGCGGCGTTGGGCGGGTCGGTGCCGTTGCCATGGTTGGCGGAGGTGTCGCCCGCGTTGATGACGGCACACATGAAGTGATTTGGAAAGTTGTTGCTTCCACAACTTTCAGATCCGGAACCGTAGGTTCCCTCTTCAGTGGACAGATCGCTTAGATCGGAGTCACGACTGTTGTCGCTTACCATGTTCGCGATCACCACTGGAGCATTGAGCTCGCTGAGGGTACCGATCGATGGAGGGAACCATGAGGCCGGGGCAATCGCCGGTGTTGTTGGCTGATCAGGCATGCGAAGAGTGCCCATCTGACCAACTTGGAAGCGGAAACTCCCAATCGCCAAGCTGATTCCGTCGCCCATGGACTCGAAGGCCGGGCGAGTAGCCGGCGTGTGGACGGTGAAGTCGAAGGCGCCGAAGAGCTGGCGAATATCCGCTATTGCAGAGTTGTAGATCGCGTTTGATGGGGCCGAAGAAGCCGCAACATCAGCACTCCTAGTTCCCACAGACGGCGCCAATTGACGAGGGTTTAACTCGTCAATGCCCATTGTTATGGACTTGGGTTTTGGAGAAGGAGGGAGTGCTGGAGACATCTATCGGCTAGCAAACAAGCACACAGGGGACAAAGGATTTACCCAGGTTCAGGCCTCGTAGAGGTCCCTACTCCTGCTTGTCTGCTCGTGAAATTATCGAGGGAGTCGAAAGTTACAAGGATGCACAGATGAGATCTAGCGAGGGTTGCAAAAACTAGGGTTGCGTGTGTCCTCCTCGCCGCCCCCTCCTAGCCTTTATATAGATAGGCTAGGTCTCGGGTAGCAGGTCGAGTCGGTTACAAGTTAGGGTTTTCCCCTTCAAACTTTCTATCTTTAGCTTCTTCTTGTCCTTCAAGCAATTGAGAGTCCATAGGTTACTCGAGTCCCTCCATCCGGGCCTTGGCGACACCATGGGCCTGTACGTATTTGGGCCGTATATACCAAGTTTGAGTACCTGTAGGGTATACCCATGTCAGTGTTAGTGAGATCAAAACATGGCATGGCGAAAGTACGAATCGATTTATGCAGAAGCTTTAATAAGTGTATCCTTCCCCGCTTTGGTTAGCATCCTCTCCTTCTAGCCTTGGATCTACCAAATACAATCCTTTATGATATTCAAATGTTTCTATTTGAGCTCGACCCACATAAACCAGCAAACCTAAGTATTTTTCCGTCCTTACTTCTGCTATGATATTCAACTCTCACAAAACTTGAGTTCTCATCTCCTCCTTCGTGTTATCACTATTTTTTTGACAAAGGGAGTATATTAATATCGCGAAGATACCAATTACACCCAGCCTATGTAATAATGTAATGCCTAAAGACACTACTATTTTTTTTAACAAAGGGAGACATTTTGATGGAGGTGTGGTAGGTACTGTTGTACCACCATTCAGTTGCTGGCAAGAAATGAATCCATTTCTTGGGTGCAGAGAAAACCATACACCTCAGGTATTATTCTAGGCACTGATTGACTCTTTCTGTCTGGCCATCTGACTCAGTGTGGTAGGTTGTAGTGTAGTGCATAGATATATTAAGGGCAGAGAAAAGTTCCTTCCAGAGTTTGCTAGTGAAGATTGCATCTCTGTCCGTGGTTATTACAGTTGGAGGATCATGCGGTTTGAAGATGGAATCCATGAATATATCTGCCACTTTGTGAACTATGTAAGGGCGAGAGAGAGGAATGAAATGTGAGTACTTAGTCAGTCTGTCTACAGCTGTCGTTGTATTGGGAACGACAGTACCTGAGGAGGTTAGATAGAGGTGTGGGGACTAGCAGGGAAGCTATTGACAGCGTCCGCAGGCGGGATTGGATACAAGCGTGGAAGGGACGCAAGAAGTACCAGTTGGGGCCCTCGTGGTGAGGTAAAGCCCCTACTCCTGCCTGATCTGACTATGGGGAATATACGAGCTACAAGTGCTCCTCGAGCTGTGTTCTCTAGCTACTGCCTTAAATGCACTGAGACCAACCATTTCTACTGAGGCCCTGCCTCTCCTTATATAGGAAGAGAGGCAAGGGTCTCACTGGCTAGTCCGACTGGTGGGCCCCACAGGCGGGTCCCAGCCGACTAGTCATCTACAGTACCCGGTATGGTATGTCACATCGGTGTATGAGCGGTATGGCTGTCGTAGGCACAGTGGATGCCGTGCGAGCCCGTCGTCAGCACAGGCCACTGTTCTCGCGTCAGCCACGCAAAGTCTTCGGTATGGGTGGGTGGTTGCCCATCTCGTCATCGTACAGGACGTACCGTGCACTGATACGCACGTCGTCCTTTCTCTCTGATTGGATCCGGCTATGTCGCCGTATCCGGCTGCCTCTTCGTGCTCCGGCTACTGGGTGGTAGCCGGTCATCCTACCCTATCCGACTGCATCTGTTCAGCCGGAAGAGATCCGACTGTCCTGTTTATTATTCGGGTGGGGTATCCGGGGATCATCCCCCTGACACTAGCCCCCGAGCGCGTGTGGATTCCTTCCTCGGGCGAAATGTGCGCGCGCTCCCTCTTGCTTTTCGAATTTAGATCCGGCTGAGCCTGGCGGTTGCGCTACCCGTGACGTCAGTGTTGACGCCGGACACGCGCGCACGCGCCATCATTGCTCTGCGGTGGGCAGCATAACATCCCGTCGCACGTCGCCTCGGGGAACTGCTGTCCGGCGCTTCGGTTCTCGCTCCAGGATCTTCTGCGCATCCTGTCCTGGCACACGGGATCTAGGTGGCGGTTGGGATGTGGGTTGCCCGGATGCGCGCCACGTGGCCCTGCCGACTGTTGCCCTTCTGATCCTTTAAAGGGACGCCACGGGGGAGGCAGTTCTTTTCCTCCGCTCTCCCGCTGCAATCTTCCTCTCCCTCGCGTGCTCTTGCTCCTGCGATCTTGCCTTCTGCGCCGCCCGCTCGCAGTTGTCGACGCTACGGGCCACCATCACTCCTCCGTTGCCGCTCCTCTCCCTTAGCCGGAAATGGCCGCTGACCGTGGAGCCTGGTGCGGCTCCTCCGTCACTGAGGACCAGATCACGAAGTATCGCGCGACCCGCGTCCTCCCGCCGGCGGAGGAGGTGGCGGTGCGGTTAGCACCGGTGGGGGAAGTGTCGCCGCATCCGGCAGAGGGGGAGCGCGTCATCTTCCTCTCGCACCTGGTGCGCGGGTTTGCGCTGCCGCTGCATCCCTTCTTTCTCACGTTTCTGGCCTTCTTCAACCTCCGCCTCCACCACCTCGGTGCCAACGCAATCGGAACGCTGGCACACTTCATGGCGTTCTGCGAGAGTTACCTTAGGATCCAGCCGGATCTCGGGCTCTTCTGCCGGCTCTTCCGAGTTCGGCCGCAGGTGCAGTACACGAAGGGCCCGCTAGTTGTCTATGGCGGCACCTCCATATACTCCCGCACCCAATCCGGCTACCCGAAATTCTTGCTCCAGGACACGGTATGGCTGTGGCAGCAGTCGTACTTCTACGTCAAGAACGTCACCAACGTCGACCGGATAAACTTGCCGGCCTTCCAAGACGTCGAGTCCAGCCGGCAACACTGGGACCTGAAGATCTACGACGACAAGGCGGAGATGGATGCGATGCTGGCACGCATGCGCTCCCTTGTCACCTGCCATCTATCCGGTCGGGACATCACTCTTAGCTGGATGTCCCGGCTGATGATGCCACTACAGCAGCGGGCACACAAGATGTGCTTCTACTCCGGCCGGCTGGACCCGACCCGTCTGTCGCGCCGTGATCCCCGCTACCACAACTTGAAGGAGTGGTTGTGGACGATCAGCAAGGAGCGGCTGCCGGAGAACTGGAAGTTCGGCCTGGATCCCTACAGCCGGGAGAACCGCGCGCCCGGGTAAGTTCTCGTAGCCGGAATTTTTGTTTATTCCCCCCGTGTTATCTTCTTGTTCTGTCTGGTTGACCTCTTGCGTTCGGCAGATGTTCGCCTGCATCCTCCGCGAGGAGGGCGAGGCTCCCCTCGAGGTATTCGCGCCGAACTTGCCCGAGCCGCGCGCTCGGCGATCCGGCGAGGAATCGGATGGGGACGGCGATGCCTTCCCCAGTCGGAACGACGAGCCGGCCCGACCCGACGCTGGAAGTGCACGAGGAGGAGGAGGCCGACCCCATGAGCCGACGTGGCGTGCTTGGCGGACGGCGGCAGTGGAGCGGCTCCAGCCGTTCCGGCTCCTGCCGGCCTGCGGCGGAGGAGCCGTCTCCGAAGAGGAGCCGGACCGGTGCCCTGCCGCCAAGCCGTCTTGGCCGGAAGAAAGGGCCACCCCCAGTCGTGCCGGGGTACGTTTTTCTCCCCCATCCCTCGGTGCTTTCTGTTTGTTTGTCCTCTTCCTTGCTTTTCTGATTTTAGCTTGTTTTGCTCTTGCCTTTTCCTCTTTCCCTTTAGCGCGCTGGTTTCCTTCGGCGCCGCGAGCCCGGCTCGGACGCCAGCCGGGTCGCCGCCTCGCGCCCCGACTGATCCAACCGGCGCCTCTCCTTCCTCTGAGGCGCAACCTCCCTCTCCTCCTCAAGCTGAACCGGCTGCCCCCTCCCAGCCGGAGGGTCCCCAGCCGGAAGCAGATCACTCCCAGACAGAAGGTTCCTCCGCGGGTGCGCAGGGGCTGCTGGCAAGGAGCTCGTCGTTGTTGGCGACGACAACTCCGACGAGGAGCTCGGGAAGGAGTGGCGGACAGCGGTGCTCGCGGCGAAGGAGTCCTTAGCCGTCAACACCGTGGACGACGACGCCTCCTCCGCTGCTTCGCTGTCGGATCTTGCCGCCACGCTCGAGCTGGCGGTGAAGGAGATCCGGCTGCTTGAGGCCACAGCCGGTGGGAACCGGACCCTGGAGCAGAAGCTTGCTGCCGCCAACGGGACCTCCCAGAGTAAGTTCGCTTTATCCGTCTGGCTCTCTTTTTTTTAATAGCCGGCTTCGTTGCAGCTGTCCTCGTGTGCGCTCAGCGCGAGATCGATCGCTTGAAGAAAGCGAACGACTGGCTGAGCAGGTCCAACTCCACGCTGCGCTTGCAGAACAAGGACTGGCACGCGCGAGTAGACGGCTTTGAGGCCACCGTCAAGGAGCACGACGCCTCGCTTGCTAGCCGGGCCGAAGCCTTCTCCCTTCTTGAGGCCCAGAACAAGGACCAAGAGAAAGAGATAAAACGGCTAGCGGTCAAGGAGAAGGCGCTGGTGGAGGAGCTGATGCAGGTCGGCCACACTGCCAAAGGTGAGTTCCTTCTTCCGTCTTCTTTTCTTTCCGGATCCGGTAGCCAGATTTGACTCCTCTTTCGACAGCCTTTACCCGGCATAGACCTGCTGGCCTACAACCGGCTGCAGGAGAACTGGCCGGGAGCGCAGCCGACAGCTCAGGAGCTCGTCGTCCTTCTTGGCGAGAAGGCTGCGAAGCTTCGTCAGGCGGCGCGAGACGTCTTCTCCTTCATGTGGCCGGAGGCTCCGGTTCCGGAGACGATGGCGCAGCTGGCAGCGAAGGTGGGGGAGGTATCGGCTGCGATGGATCGGCTGCGGGACCTGGCGGCACGGGGTGGAGCGGAGATGGCCCTGGCGCTGATGCTTTCTTGGTATAAGGATGCTCGCGTCGAGAAGATCGACGGGGGCTTCCGTGCCGAAGCTGATCTTGCCGCCATCCGCCAAGCCCATCCGGAGCTTCACGGGTCCGCCATCAAGATCACCGACTACGTGGATCCGAACGAGGTGCTCACCGACTCGGAGTCCCCCGACACCCCGGATGTGGAGTCCCCGGTGCCCTTTGCCAAAGTCTTGGAGCGGAACAAACATGCATGGCTCCACCCCGCCCGGCTTCGCGGCCGAGAACCCCCCACGGCAAAGGTCCTGCCATTTAGCTGCTACCCCGGGATGTCGGGTGTATTTGTCTTGTCTTAGATTATTCGTAAAACTTGTCTATCTGTACCAGTTATCTTTGATGCCGGGTAACTTATGGGAGCTTTGTCTCCCTTTTGCTTGTTAATGTTGAATTCTTGAGTCTTGTGTCTTGAATCTTCTTTTGATATTTTGCCGGCTCACTTCGCCCGGCTAACCTCGTCCGGCTACACACTTTTAGCCGGACGAACTACACCTCTAGTGGGGGCGCGCCAGTGCACCCACTAGGTGTAGCCCCCGAGATTCGGAGTAGCTGGCGTAGCCAGGTGCTTCGAATCTTCCTTGTTTTTTCACTCTTCTAAATTTATCCGACTGGCCTCGTCGCCGAGCTGCTTTGGGCGCCTTCTGGGGAACTAACATTCTGGGCGCATGAAGCACTCCACTGGGTGTAGCCCCCGAGATTCGGAGTAGCTGGCGTAGCCAGGTGCTTCGAATCTTTCTTGTCTTTTCTTGCTCCCGCCCTTGCCCTCACCTGGGCTCCGAATGGCCGGCTAAATGCCTTTAATCGGTCGGGAACTACAAGATTCCACTAGGGGCGCGCGAGCGCACTCAGTGGGTGTAGCCCCCGAGATTCGAAGCGCTTGATGAAGGCAAGGACTTCGAATCTTCTTTCCTTCTCCTGAATTCCAACTCGAATTAGTCGGACAAGAACGCACATATGCATACACATACATCTTCACAGGTTAATAGGTTAGTCTGTCAAATCATAGCCGGAAAACGGCTTATTTTTTCAAAAACTGGCTTGCTCCTTTCTAGACACTTAGTCGCCTTCTCGTGTGTTCTGCTGTTTTCGCTGCGTCCTTGCCGGGCAGCCGGGTTGCGGTCTGCAGCCGGAATCGAAGGGAGCTGACAGTACATTACGCACGGTACTAGCGGCTTAGCAGCTGGATTGGTTTGAGCTAGTTGCGGGGCTGGGACGCCCGACCACACGCCTCTTCCTGTTTTTTCGTGGGACGCCTCGGGCTTTTGCTCTTGCTAGCCGGACAGCCGGGTTGCGGTCTGTAGCTGAGACGAAGAGTGGGCCTCTGACATCATCGCACACTACTCAGTCGGTTTGTTGGTTTAACAGGCCGGGCCAGCCGGCGAGCCCCCGGGTAGGGGGTTGCCGGAGCCGGAAAACTTGAATCGAAGCACAGGTGCGTACACATTTCTAAAAGGAGCCCCCGAGATTCTCGTGGGAGTCCGCATTTTCATTCATGAGGTTTTCGGGATACATACACTGCCTCGCGACTAGGTGTAAAACGGGGGCAGCAGGGCCGCATTCCAAGGACGTTCGGTCTCCTCGTCCGATTTGTCCATCTTGTTCTTGCGCGTCTGCTGTGCGCCAATGAGGTAGTAGGAGTCATTGAGCAGCGCCCGGCTGATGATGAAGGGGCCCTCCCAGGGTGGTGCTAGCTTGTGCATTCCCTTCGTGTCTTTCACCAGCCGGAGAACCAGGTCGCCCTCGCGGAATGCGATTAGGCGAATCCGGCTTGAATGGAAGCGGCGTAGTCGCTGCTGGTACATGGCAGATCTAGATAGGCCCAGCTCACAGGCCTCCTCCAGGAGATCCACCCCGTCCTCCCGCGCCTCCTTGTTGGCCTGCTCGTCGTAGAGGAGCTTGCGAGGGGAGTCGAATTCGATGTCGGCGGAGAGGACGGCTTTCGATCCGTAGACCAGGAAGAATGGCGTGTAGCCGGTTGACCTATTTGGTGTGGTGCGGAGGCTCCAGAGCACAGCCGGAAGTTCTTCGATCCAGCATCCGGGTGACCGCTCCAACGACTCGATGAGACGTGGTTTGATGCCGGCTAGCACCAAGCCGTTTGCTCGTTCGACTTGCCCATTGGACTGCGGATGTGCAACGGAGGCGAGGTCTAGCCGGATGCCCTTGTTGCTGCAGAACCGGGCGAAGGCCCCCTTGGCGAAGTTCGTGTCGTTGTCGGTGATGATGCTATTGGGGTAGCCGAAGCGGTTGATGATGTCGGTGAAGAAGGTAACAACCGTCACTCCATCCAGCTTCCAGATAGGCTTGGCCTCGATCCACTTTGTGAACTTGTCCACCGCTACCAGCAGGTGGGTCATTCCCGCGCAAGCTCGCTTGAAGGGCCCGACCATGTCGAGGCCCCAAACTGCAAAGGGCCAGGTGATCGGTATGGTCTTGAGCACCGAGGTTGGCATGTGCCTGAGCTGCCCGAAGCGTTGGCACCCATTGCACGCGTGGACCAGCTGCTCGGCATCCTCGAGGGTGGTGGGCCAGTAGAAACCATGGAGAAACGCGCCTTACTATCGCCTTAATGAGCGTGGTGCCCACACTCACCCTGGTGGATGTCCTTGAGTAGCCGGTAGCCTGTGTCTACATCAACACATCGTTGGAAGATATCAGATACACTGCGCTTGTACAGCTCGCCGTTTATGATGGTGTATGTATGCGCGCGGCGTCGGATTTGCCTGGCCTCTACCTCGTCATCCGGGAGTTCGCTGTTGGCGATGTAGTTCATGAAAGGCCATGCCCAGGATGGCACTTCCCGGATGACGAGGACGCTCCTGTCCTCCGGCTGACGGGTGTCGGGGGCCGTCCAGGTGGGATATCCGGGACGGCGGCCCCCGAGCCACTGGGCAAGCCGGCAGCCCCCGGGTCCTGCGAGCCGGAGGGCACCGCCTGGCCAGAGTTGGCGCGAGTTTTCTTCTTTGGTGGTTCTGCCGGCTCCGTTTCTGCTGCTCCGGCCACCGAAACACTTCCCGCCCAGACGATGGAATCTGATTCCGGTGACGGGTTGATGGATAGCTTGCGCAGATGCTCCAGGGAGACCCCCGGTGGGATGGCCTGCCTGGTGGATCCTATCTTGGAGAGCGCGTCGGCTGCCTCGTTGTTGGCGCGGGGGACGTGATGAAATTCGCACCCGTCGAAGGAGGCGCTGAGCTTCTGGATGTGGAACCGGTAGAGGGCCATGTTGGCATCTCTGGCGTCCCATTCCCCGGACACCTGTTGCACCACCAAGTCCGAATCACCGAAACACGGGATCCGGTTGACACCGATCTACTTGGCCAGCCGGAGCCCGTGCGCCAGTGCCTCGTATTCAGCTATGTTGTTGGAGGCTTTGAAGTGGATCTGCAACACGTACTCCAGCCGGTCTCCCTTGGACGAGGTGAGCACGATGCCGGCTCCCAAGCCCCCGAGCATCTTTGACCCGTCGAAGTGCATCCGCCAGTGGTCTGAATCCGGCACGGTGGAGGTATCGGGTCTCGCCCGACGAGGAAGTCCGCCAACGCCTGTAACTTGATCGTGAGCCGGGGCTCGTACTGGATGGAGTAGGCGGCGAGCTCGATGGCCCATTTGGCGACTCGGCCGGTGGCGTCCTTGTTGCCGATGACTTCCGAAAGGGGTGCAGTGCACACGACCTTGATCGGATGCTCCTGGAAGTAGTGTTTGAGCTTCTTGCATGCCAGGTACACGCCGTAGCACATCTTTTGGTAGTGGGGGTAGTTCTGCTTGGAGAGGGAGAGAACCTCGCTGAGGTAGTAGACGGGTCTCTGAACCGGCTGAGCCTTGCCTTCCTCGGGGCGCTCCACCACCAGGACGACGCTGACGACCCGGCTGGTGGCTGCTATATAGAGCAACATCGGCTCCTTGCTAGCCGGGCGTGGCTAGAACCGGCTATGGACAGCATGCGCTTGAGGTCGTGAAACGCGTGTCGGCTGCGAAGTCGGAGAACTTGTCCGTTTTTCATCGGTTAATTTAGCGAAGTGCCTTCTCCCCCAGCCGACTGACGAAACGACTGAGGGAGGCCAGGCATCTGGTGAACTTCTAGACTCCAAGCAAGTTCTTGGGCGGCTGCATCTTCTCGATGGCCGCGATCTTCTCCGGATTTGCCTTGATGCCTCGCTGAGATACGAGGAAACCGAGTAACTGGCCGGATGGTACTCCGAAGACGCACTTTTCCGGGTTCAGCTTCATCTGGTACTGGCGGAGGTTGTTGAATGTCTCTCTTAGATCTTCGAGGAGGGTGCGCTTCTCCTTGGTTTTGATGACTACGTCATCAACGTAAGCGTGCATGTTTTGGCCTATCTGCGAGTGCAAGCATTTCTGCATGCATCGCTGATAGGTGGCGCCTGCGTTCTTTAGGCCGAAAGGCATGGTTACATAGCAGAAAGCCCCGTAGGGGGTGATAAATGATGTCTTAATCTGATCAGCCGGGTTTAGCCGGATCTGATTGTACCCAGAATAACAATCTAGAAAGACAACAAATCACAGCCGTGGAATCGATGACTTGATCGACACGGGCAAGGCGAAGGGGTCTTCAGACGCCTTGTTCAGGCTGGTGTAGTCGATACACATGCGCCAGGTCTTGGTCTTCTTCAACACCAAGACTGGGTTCGCCAGCCAGTCCGGGTGGTACACTTCCATGATGAACCCGGCTGCGAGGAGCCGGGTGATCTCGTCACCAATTATCTTTCTCTTCTCCTCTGCGAACCGGCGCAGAGGTTGCTTGACCGGCTTGGCATCCGGACGCACATGAAGTGAGTGCTCGGCGAACTCCCTCGGCACACCCGGCATGTCTTTGGGAGACCATGCGAAGATGTCCTGATTCTCATAGAGGAAGTCGACGAGCGTGCCTTCCTATTTGCTGTCTAAGACAGTACCAATGGTGATGAACTTAGTCGGGTCGGAGGGGTCGAGCAGGATCCTCTTCGTCTCCTTTGCCGGTTGGACTCCTTCTCCAGTCGGTTTGCTGCTAGCCGGGATGTCCTGCTGGGCCATGGCCACATTGCGCATGATCGCGCGCTTTTCTTCGGCTGTGATGAGGGCCTCTGCCAGTTTGGAACCGGCTGAGGCGCACTCCATCGATCGCCTGAAGCAGCCGGCAACGATGATCACGCCGTGGGGTCCTGGCATCTTTGTTTTGAGGTACGTGTAGTGGGGGATGGCCATGAACTTGGCGAGGGCGGGGCGTCCGAGGAGAGCATGGTAGGAGCTCGTCAAATTTACCACCTCGAACCAGATTGGTTCGCGGCGGAAGTTCTCCTCGGTTCCGAAGATGACGTCCAGCTAGATTTTTCCCAGCGGAGCGCGGGCTGGCCCCGGTAGTACGTCGTGGAACGTCGTGGTAGTCGGGCGTAGGTCGCTTTCGCGAATGCCCAGCTTCTCCAGCAAGGACTGGTAGAGGAGGTTGAGGCTGCTGCCTCTGTCGATGAGGACGCGCGAGAATCGGCAGGTGCGTGCGTTGGAGACGATGAGAGGGTCGAGCACCATGGCGTAGCCCCCGGGAGTCGGCAGATGCTCAGGCTGATCTGCCCGGCTCCAGGTGATGGGGGTTTCCGACCAGTTCAGGTACTGGGGGACCGGAGAAATGATGGCGTTGACCTCCTTGGAGCGTCGCCTGCGGCTATGCTTGTCGTCCTGCTCCGTCTCGAAGATGTGGTAGGCGGCGTGCGGCTGGGGGTAGCCATTGTTGTTGTTGCCGCCGTTATCGTCATTACCGGCTCCCCTAGCCGGTGGTGGGGGTCCACCCGGTGGGAGAGGCGGGAGACGAGGTTGGCTGCCCTGGTCCTTTAGCTGGCGAGTCCAGCTGCAGTTCCGGGTGGTGTGGGTAGCCGGTTTGAAGGGACCGCTATGCCACTTGCACGGGCCGTCGATCATCTAGTCGAAGGTGAGCCGGGGCTTCTGCCTTCTCGCGTCGTTAGCCGGTGCGTCGGGCGCACCCTCCACAGCATTGACCTGCCGTGCGTGGTAGCGAGGCTTTTGTTGTCCGGCCTGGCAGTCCCCATGGAACCGGTTGTCATTGCCGTGGCGTCTGGAGGATCCGGCTTCGCCAGTCGGGTTGCTCAGACGGTCGCGAGCCGGCTCCGTGGGAGTCGGACGGCCGTATGCGTTTACTCGGAGGGGCTTCTTCATGGCGGCATCCGCCGTGGCGTACTGGTCCGCAACCGTCATGAGCTCCGCCATGGTCTTCGGCTCGTCACACAGTAGCCGGTGGCGGAGCATGGTGCCCTCTCGGCACCCTTCGATGAAGAAGCCGATGGCCTGGCTCTCTAGAATGCCCTCGCAAGTGTTGCGGAGCTCTGTCCACTTGGCGAGGTATTCGCGGTCGATCGTCTGATGACGCACAGGCTGCCAGGTCGCGAAGCGCCCGGATGCTTGTACGTGCCGTTGAAGTTGCGGACGAACACCTTCTCGAAATCAGGCCAGGCGTTGATGCTGTTGGGCGCGAGGCTATTGAGCCATGTCCTTGCCGACCCGGTTAACATGAGAGGGACGAGCGCGGCCTGCGCTTATTCCCGTGATGCCGACCGCCGAGCGTAGTCGGTCAGCCGATCTTCCGGCTTCATGCTTTGTCAGATTTGGGGTGTCCTCGGCGGGAGAATTTATCCGGAAACGGCTCGTTCCGGATGCGGGGTCCGAAACAAACCGGTCCGGTAGAATCTTCCTCCTCCGTGACGCGCGCTTGAGCGAGGAGCTCGATGCGGTCGCGGGCATCTAGACAATCCGGGTTGGGTGCGCCCACTCGGCCCGAGAGGCGGGAGCCGGCTGGTCTGGGCGCTCCGGCTGGTGGCGGGGGAGGTGGCGGGTTGCTGTTCACCGTCTGCTCCTGGCATGGCTGGCCCCTGTTGCTGGAGCTGCGACGCCTGCTGCGGGCCCTAGGCGGCTGAGGGGAGGACGCCTGCTGGGTGTCACGCGGTGCGCCCCTGCTGTTGGTAGGTAGCTTGCCTCCTCTGGAGTAGCTAAGGTCCTCCTGCGTGCCGGTTGGCACTGCTCGTTGCTCATGACGCGGAGGAGCTCTGAGCCTTGGCGTGCTGGTGGGCTCGCTCCTCGCCCTCCAAGCTGGGTAGTTCTTCTGTTGCGGCTCGCGTCGCGCGCAGGTTCTTGATGGGCGTGCTATAGGTGGGCTATGTGGGGGCAGGCGTGGGATCCGGTTCTCCGTCCTTCTCCATCCTGCCGCCCAACTCACCGCCCCGACGCCGTACCTGGCCGCGCCGGCTCGGCTCCGCGGTAGCCGGAGTGAGGCCGTGCGCGCGGTCGTACTCGCGTCTAGCGATCTCCAGTTGCTTGTGGGCTGCTGCCAGTTCCATGGCCTCCTGGAGGAGGATCTGTCTCTCCATGGTGAAGTTGGCCTCTGCCTCCTCCGGGTTGTCCCCGAGGTTAACCGGCATCAGGAGACGATCAATGGCATCCTCCACCGGGTTCCGAGGCTGCGGGGGAGCGGAAGTTCCGTCCTCGCCCACGCCTCGCTCCCGCGGCTAGCGGGGCTGCGAGCTGGATCCGGCCATCATGACCTCCACGCCGCGAGGTGCGGCGGAGGCGCTGTCGCCTGAGCATGGCGACCCCGCGACAGAGACGATTTCCTTAGGGAAACGCTCCGGGACGGTGGCGATGTAGATGGGGAGGTCGCCGAATAGCAGAACGGTGCCGTTCGCCGGGAAGGACGTTCCGGCGAAGCAGGAGGCGTTGTCGATGACGCCGTCAAACTTGCCGAGCGTGAGCACCAGGCTGGAGGCCACGCGCTCACCGGCTGAAGTGCGGGGTCCCGTGCGGAACGTGACTCCGGTCGAAGCCATTGCCCCACGGTGGGCGCCAACTGTCGTTGTATTGGGAACGGCAGTACCTGAGGAGGTTAGATAGAGGTGTGGGGACTAGCAGGGAAGCTATCGACGGCGTTCGCAGGCGGGATTGGATACAAGCGAGCGTAGCGGGACGCAAGAAGTACCCAGGTTCGAGGGCCTCGTGGTGAGGTAAAGCCCCTACTCCTGCCTGATCTGACTATGGGGAATATACGAGCTACAAGTGCTCCTCGAGCTGTGTTCTCTAGCTACTGCCTTAAATGCACTGAGACCAACCCTTTCTACTGAGGCCCTGCCTCTCCTTATATAGGAAGAGAGGCAAGGGTCTCACTGGCTAGTCCGACTGGCGGGCCCCACAGGCGGGTCCCAGCCGACTAGTCATCTACAGTACCCGGTATGGTATGTCACATCGGTGTATGAGCGGTATGGCTGTCGTAGGCACAGTGGACGCCGTGCGAGCCCGTCGTCAGCACATGCCACTGTTCCCGCGTCAGCCACGCAAAGTCTTCGGTATGGGCGGGTGGTTGCCCGTCTCGTCATCGTACAGGACGTACCGTGCACTGATACGCACGTCGTCCTGTCTCTCTGATTGGATCCGGCTACGTCGCCGTATCCGGCTGCCTCTTCGTGGTCCGGCTACTGGGTGGTAGCCGGTCCATCCTATCCTGTCCGGCTGCATCTGGTCAGCCGGAAGAGATCCGACTGTCCTGTTTCTTATTCGGGTGGGGTACCCGGGGATCATCCCCCTGACAACAGCCACAAGGATGACATCCTTGCCTTTTTCTTTTGACAGTTCTTACACAAAGTCCATGCTTATCTTAGACCACTTTCTATTGGGAATAGGAAGAGGGCAGAGTGAGCCAGGGTACTGAACCTTTTATGTCTTTGAAATTTGGCAAACAAAGCATTCGTCCACTTTCTGTTCAATGAACTGCTTGAGTTTTGGCCACTAGAACAATTGCTTGATCTTGTGGTATGTGGCTCTGTTTCCTTGAGTGTCCTCCAATTGCAGATGTATGTAATGTGTGAAAGATCTTGGTTTTTAGATCTGTTGAATTTTCAATGTAAACTCTGCCTTTGTATCTCAGAATTCCAGATTAGACAGTGAAGTGTTGAAGACTGTTTTTGTCCAACACTAACTCTTGTAGCAGTTTGATATAATGTTCATCATTGTTGTAGGAGCTAGTACAATCCAATGTCCATGGAGGAACAATGGTGGTGGTCACCAAGCATTTGGCTATGTGATGTAGCAAAGTGAATTGAATCATGCTGGAATTGTCTGGACAATGCACCAGCTACTAAGTTTTCTGCTCCTTTTTTGTATTCAATTTTGAAATCAAATTCCAGAAGTTTTAGCATGGGTTTGTGTTGGATACCTTCCAGAAGTCTTTGACTGGCCAAATACTTGAGGCTGCATTGATCAGTCTTGATGATTAGTTTGTTTCCTAAGAAATAGTGTCTCCATTTCTTTAGGGCAGCCAACATTGCCATGACAGTCATCAGCAAACAATAAATGGTTAAATCCCGGGGCATCATTACACATATTTATTCCCTCTAATTCTCCATTCTCCCCGGATTTATTTAAACTGCTGAAAAACCCTCCGCACATATTAAAAATAGTTATGGGGATAGTGGGTCTCCTTGGCGAAGACCCTCACTGTGGTGTAATCGTATCCCCGAGAGTACCATTCAACCTGATTTGGTAGCTAACCAAAGTGATACACTTCACAATAGTGGCAACCCATTCCTCCGCAAATCCAAGACTCCTCATCATCCTCTCAACAACAAAATCCCATCCCACCTCGTCATAGGCTTTGCTCATGTCAAGCTTAATAACAGCATACCCCCGATATCCCCTTATCCGGGTGTTCATATAGTGTGTACGTTCATACGCCAAAAGAACATTGTCCGTGAGATTGCACCTCATGCACACAATGACACAACCAACATCATCACATAACGTCGTTGTACCCTGGCAATCTGACATGCACATGCCTTTTCCTCCCCCGCCCATCCATGTTCAAAAACACGAGTGAACACATCAACGACGAGAAAAAACATTGAATCGGTACGTACCGTCGTCGCCGGGGAGAGGTGATAGGAAGGAGAGAAAACCCATCTAGAGGGTTCCACGTCCCTCACCGGCGACGTTGCCGGTCCGCTCCGCCTCCAGTGGCCCTAGGCTCTTGGAGGTGTGACGTCCTGATGTCAGAATAAGCCCCCTTCCCGCTCTATCCTCGCTCCAGTGGTGCATCTAGCATCGATGGAGTGCGCGTGGAGTCATTTGTTCGGCGGATCTCTTAGGATTCTGATATTCTGTCTATTTTCGTGTACATTGGTTTGTTTTCAGATCGGTCTTTTCCGATCTACGGTTGTCACCATTGGCCATGGTTGCTGCTCTAATGCGTTGGTCCTTTATGATCTTAGTATGACGACTTCCAATCTATTAAACAAGCTCTACTATGACAAGCTTTGTCTGACTCTGGTGATGGAGGGACGAGGACGGCGGCACGCATTCAGCTCGCGTTAGTGTTGTAGCCGTCGCTAGGTGGTCCAATAATTTGTGTAATTTTTATTACTTTTGGGAGCTCTTTGTAACATTGTTGATAAATATTAATAGATTGGTGGAATTTTGAAGAAAAAAAGGGCGACCAAAAGCTGCAGCAGAAAATATTGAATATACTCCCTACAGTCCGGACAACCCCGCGAGATCACAAGACAAAGCAAAAGGCAAAAGGCGCCTAGGCAAATCTAGCCGCCAACGACCAGTCCACCAAGGCCGCCGCTGTTGACGGCACGAACCCCGGATTCCTCCGCGGCCAACGTCGATCCGGCCGCGCTCCGCTACGCCGGGCCGCCGGCACGTCGTCTATTCTTTTTCTTCCCCTTCTCAGCGTCGGAGAAGGCCGCGGCTTCGGCACTCGCCGCCTCCGGCCCATACGTCTCAGGGTCTCAGTTCTGATACGCAGAGGAGGACTCGATCCATTGGGTACTTGTTTTAATCTTGCTCCTTTCTCCAAAGATTCAGTAATGTAAGCAGCTGATTCACACACTGGCTTGTTCCACCTCACTCCTGAGTGTTGCCTTATCTTCTTCTTTCTACTCCTCAGTTATTTTACTTTACTTTAAATGGAGTAGTTGGAAACATTTGGAATTGCAGTTACATACCTGTTGTTTGTTAACGCACAATTCATCACATTTCTGCTTCCTAATGTCACTTGTTGGTTCTAGGGACATGGGACTCCTGGAGCTCTTCATCACGGCATGCATGCCTGTTCTTAAGATGCTCTTGGTTACCGGTGTCGGATCATTCCTGGCAACTGACTTTGCTGGGATACTGGGCAAAGAAGCAAGGAAGCATCTTAACTATGTAAGTGGCAGTGACCAGCAAAAGTAAAAAGAGATAAGATAACTGTAATTGTTCTACAAGACCTAGTTTCTCCATTTCTGAACTATTTTTTATTTCTGCAGATAGTGTTTTATGTATTCAATACATGTCTTGTCTCAGTCTACTTGGCAAAAACCGTCACCATGGAAAGCATCTCCAAACTGTGAGTCACGAGACTCTTCCTTATTTACCTGTTTTTGAGCAATGCTCGTTGATTGCTATGATGCATAATGACCTGATCTTTCAGTAAACACTTTTGACTGTCATATTAGATTACTAGAAGTAAGGGAAAATTGACTATTTCTGACCCACATGGTAAAGGTGGTTCATGCCAGTGAACGTCTTCTTCACTTTTATCTTCGGGTTAATCTTCGGCTGGATCGTGATAAAAGTCACCAGAGCCCCACCCAAGTTAAGAGGCCTCATTTTGGGTTGCTGTTCTGCCGGTAACTACAGTACCTTTGCTTCTGAACTGTCAGAAAATATTAAATAAACTCTCTATTATGGATTAACAACATAGAATGATTTCACACATTTATTTTTGCCGTACAGAGTCTACAAAAAATTGTCATGTGGTCGTAGGTTGGGCCTGGGCAGATGCATGCATGTATGTTGAAAAGCTCAGTGCTCTGTGAAGTAGTAGCTGTTTCACCCCATGCTTTTGGTTCAGATTAACTGGGGATGCGAAACTCTTAGCTAGAATAAGGAAAAAATGATCAGTTTTCCTTGCTCCAGTTTTTCTTTCCCGTACATCCTTGTATTTGCAGTCAATCTGAATATGCTAGTGAAAAGAAGCTACAAATAGAAATGACAACCAGTGAATCAAGTTTTGATGTAAAATACAATCATCTTATCCTGCCATCAAGTACAGAGTTTCTAACATAAGACAAGCTAAAATCCCAAACGGTCCCAGCACTGGTTCAGAACAGCTTATAAGTGAAATAAAAGCACTCACACAGTTAGTCTCTCAGTCTGACCGGATCACCGGGCCTTCTTATAAGTTTCAGATAGACTGTAGTACATCCGAACATGGATAGGTAACCACATCAACCCACCTTGAACGGTTAAACCATTCCACGAAATAGAGATGAGAGTGTGAGATCATGATACAAAATCAGTTTTGCTCGATCCAGTTTTTCTTTTCCTTACATCCTAGTTTTAGCAGTCAATCTGAATATGCCAGTGAAAAGATACAGGTAGAAAAGATAACTAGTGAATCGAGTTTTGATGTAAAAAACAATCATCTCTTCCTGCCATCAAGTACAGAGTTTCTAACATAAGAGCAGTAACCATCGCCAAGTTAAAATTACAAACGGTCCAGTACTGGTTCAGGACAGCTTATAATTGAAATAAAAGCACCCACACAGTTCTCAGTCTGACCGGGTCGCCGACAACTGAGGGCCCTTGTCTAGACATTCCATGTTAACTTGGGCAGCTCTACCTTTATTACAAACCCTATTTAGTTTTGCTCCTTTTATCTACGATGACAGTTCATCAAAAAAATTCTTAAGTTGACTTGGTTGGCCGGATGCAGGCAATCTGGGCAGTATTTTGCTCATCATTATTCCAGCTCTCTGCAAAGAGAAGGGAAGCCCGTTCGGAGCACCTGATGTTTATCAGACTTATGGACTAGCCTATGCATCGCTCTCAAAGGCCGTAAGACTAATTACACGCACTCTGTTTTTCAGTACATTGTCAATATTAGGTAAGCTTGATCATGTTTATTTGTGGAGGAAAATAATACTTCGTATCACGATTGTTTTTCCGCAGATTGGTTCTGTCTTTCTGTGGACGTGCACGTATAATATTATCCGTGCAAATTCAGAAGTCACCGAAGTAGACGGTAACACTCCAACAAGTCAAACAAAAGTCTCTGTTTCAGATAGCACTACATGTGCAGCTTCAGAAGAGAATTTTTCGATCTCGAGTGATCACGTGGACGAATGAGGCTCTCCCGTTGATATACAATCCAACTACAGCCAGAACAAAGGTTTCTCAAATTCTCGAAGTTTTTATACAGAAGTCCTACACTTTATAGCAGTAAATAATTATACTTCCAGCAGGAAGGAATATAGATTTGTGTATGTATATAGGTCTCGTTCTCAGAGAGGGCAAAAGGAGTTGTATCATCGGTATCTAGGTCGGAAAACTTGAAGAAGATATTCGCTCCTTCGACTATTTCAGTGGTATGCTAGTTTGAGAAACTACTAAATTCTACACGGCACAAACTTTGAAGAATATTACCAATTTGGATCGATCCTTTTGTAGATTATCGGGTTTATAATTGGAGGGACGCCATTGCTTAGAAATGCTATGATTGGAGAAAGCGCTCCACTCCGTTTCCTGAGCGAGTCGGCTGAACTAATCGGGTAATGCATTCACATTTGTTAACATCTTCTTAACAAAATGATGTAGTAGTTACGATTTGTAGCCATTGATTATTAGATATTGCTGATATGCAAGCAGCGCCTCCGCTTCGTCCTGCAAAACTCATCAATTTTCTGGCCTTTTCCTGCACAGCGGAGGAGCCGTTCCATCTGTCACGCTAATCATGGGAGGGAATCTCATCACCGGTAAGCTGACCCTGCCCTTTCTTCTGTTGGTTACCTGAAACTGTGTAACAGTAGCAGCGCCATTGATGTAAGTACATGAAAACAAGACCGGGAGGGGATTCCACCCGGCTTTGTTTTTAAGGTAGGGGGTGAGAACTCAAACCCGGGACCTGACCCTTATGCGCTGTGCACGGCTACCACTAGCCCACAGAGGGACTTCTCATTGATGTAACTACATGAAAAGAGCATGTGCATCGGATGAGCTGAAAATAACGTGGAACATCTCCTCAGGATTGCGAGGAGACGCGAGCGTCCCACGGTCGGTGATCGCCGGCATAGTAGCAGTCAGGTACATTATGTTGCCCTCTCTGGGCACCGTGCTGGTCAAGGCAGCGATCCGGTTCGGCATCATCCGGCCGGACCCTCTGTACCATTTCATCCTCCTGCTGCAGTACGCCGTCCCACCAGCCATGAACCTCGGTCAGACATCTGCTGCAGAGCTCTTCCTCATTAGCCGGTGAATTAATATTTCTTGTGGAAGGAATGCTGATTAGTAATCTGGTTGGTGTCTTGTGCTGGTTTGGTTTGGTTTGGTTTGGCAGGGACGATCACGCAGCTATTTGGCATGGGTCAGAGCGAGTGCTCGGTGATCTTCGTCTGGGTATACCCGCTCGCATCAGTCGCCGTGGCAGTGTGGTCCGGGTTCTTCATGTGGACCTTGCCGTGAGCCTCTCCTGTAGTAGTACGTCGGAGTATCTTGAAGCTGCCATATACTCGAAGGAGGGAAAGACCGTCGAGCCCAGCGAGCTAACGGCCGGTCCATCTGATCTCCCTGAGTCGATCAGAACACGCATGCTCGATCAAGTTGCTATCGTGGAAGAATTTTGCTACCGAGCGTAAGTGAACATCTAACATATGTATATCATGACTAAATTCTATGTTCCATACATTTGTTACTTAGTTGAGGATGATCGAAATTTAAACTTTGGGAGGTTGAGGAGTCCACCTTGTAATATTTCCTTGAGTTTAATCATACTATTCTTGAGGTTATCTCATTTTATCCCATTAGTTGCTACATAGTCATGAATTGATTGCCAGATTGTGCAAAGCCTCTCTTTTATTCGATACGCATAGGAATAGTATGAAAAGAAAGAAATTCCACCGGATTTAGAGACTAATCCCTAGTCAGCACTAAGTGCAATAGCGTTGATTGGAGACTAAAGAGAGAGGAAGACCCTGGATGCGACATTTTCTACACTACTTCGTGCACATCTGTGAATGCAACTGATGAAGAACCTATTTAGGATGCAACTGATGACAATTCTCGACATATGCATATATTGTAGAACCTATTTAAAAGGAGAAGAAACACCGGGGTCCAAATCAATTCGAAGACTTATTGAATCACAAAATTCAAAGCAAACTTGTGGGTTCAACCAATACAACCACCTGGTCCACCATAGTGGAACACATATCCCTTGCCAATATCAGGTTGGAAATCAGTTACTTTGTAGCAATCCCGCCTGTCATTTAAAGGGACCATAGTGGCTACAATTGGGTCGTAAGGGTGACAGTTGGAGTGGTATTTCTTAATATGCTTAAAGTATGCATATTTCTTATCGTTCCCATCAGGAAAGTGTCCGCTTCCCATTGGAGGACCACTTGTAGTGTTGAAGTAATTCACGAATCCCGCCAATGCTTGTATCAGTGGCATTGTGGGGCAAAGCTTCACTGGAAAATAACCCAAGAATTGTGGAGTTCCTAAATCATGTCGGTACACCACCCAATCTCCAGAGTTTGGATCCTGTTGAGGAGGGAGATGTCCATTTTCATGCAAAACAAGAGCAAAAAACAAATTGCGGTTAACAATAGTCTTGAGTGAAGTGCACCTATTTAGATTCTTAACTTCCATGTTCTGATACTAAAACACCATATCATATTACTTAGTATCTAAAGTATAATAAACTTTACACTCATAAATTCCAGCTTTATGGATTTTATTTATCAGATAAGTAGAAATAAGTTATAAGCTATCATGTATGTTCAATTTAATGCAATATTGTATTACTGTATTTCCTTGAAAAGTTGTGGACCTTATTTAGGCTAAGCCTAACGTAGTGGTCATACTGGTTGTAACTTGATGGAGGAGCAACAGCTTGGCCAGGCACCAATGGAGCTCCACTTGCGGAAACAAATCCTGGGCATTGGAAGTTATAGCAGCCTGTCACCTTGGAGTCATTCTGAGCATGATAAACTAAAACATGTAGTCATGTGGATATAGAAATATACCTATACTTAAAATAACAATATCTCCAAATAGTACACTTAATATAACATAACTGTAGCATATACCTTGACATCACAAGGTTTATTAAAAGAAAAAGGTTACACTTACTGTCCAGTATGTAAAGAAGCGGACATCTCTATTATGGTACAAAGAGGGGGAAACCTGCAATCCAAGTTATAGTAAAAAAAAGTTGTTGCATGGTATTAAGCTAATGGGGATGGGCGTTCTGTTTATACATGAAATCCAGCTTCAATTAAGTTGAAGTGTCCTCCATCTTGACAATAGATTTGTATGGATGCTCCAGATTCTTGAGAGTAGTTTATATCTGGATAACCCCATATACTAATTTCAGCACGAAGACCGTAGAAGTTTCCTGGCGGTGTGTGCCACATTGCATACTGTTGATACAAAGTTATAGCTGAGATTAGTAAATAGCTGAACGTGGAGTGCAACCGCGAATATATACCAAGTATCAGTGTATCTTCTTAGATGTAGCACAAAATTCTCCTTGATAGAACTTACGACAAAATTTTCTTTGTGATCCTTTGGAGCTCGTATAGACTTTTTTAATGCCTTGTCGAGTAGTGTTCATTAGTATAGTTTTCTTGTAGGGTGTAATTCAGTCTAGTGCAATGGAGACCTCTGGTGACAGTGCCTACATTGATTGATCCTGAGGTCGTGTGCTTTGTCGATGGGGTGACTCGAGTGTTTTTGTAGGTTGGCAGCGTCTAGTTTCCTTCTCATGGTAGGGGTAAAGCCAGATGGATCCGAAGGAATTCGTTCACGCGCACCCGTGTTTTCCTGGCCGTTTGGTTTTACAGGGAGCATTTGTGAAACTCTGCTATCTGTTACCATCATGTGTCATGTCTTTGACGATCTGTGGTGAAGTCAGATGCGGAGGAAGTCATGAAGGCATGAACATGTGGGCTAGCGATGATGATTTGAATCTTTGTGGCGATGAGTAACTAGCTTGGTGATCTATGACTCGCAGCAGCGTGTTTGTTGGGGCGATAGCACAAAATGAGTTCACGGTCTTACCTTGCAGGGTGAAAATCCAAGGTATGACTTTAATTGGTTGTGCTTGGCAATAGTCTTGTTGAAGGCATTGTTTTATGAGTGAGGACTTTCTCCAGGATGAAAACCTATAATCTTTGATCAGGAGATGACGATGCTTGTGTATTGTTTCCTTCTTGAAGGCGTCACTATTGAAGAGGTTGGACTTCTGCTGGTGTTTTCGTGGTGTTAGTGTCGTTGCTACAAGAAATTGATCGTTGTAGCGGGACTTGTTTTTTGTAATTCTTCTTTCCTTTTTCTAGGTTGTGTGCATCCATAAGGACGCTAGGGCATTGCATTGTTACAGAGGTTGGATGTAATTGGTATCTTCGTGATATTAATATATGCTCTTTGTAACAAAAAGGGTAAGTCACCAGCAAATCACGGCATAGGTGCCTATTCAAATGGATTGCATGATGATGTTTTAGTGGCGTGTCTTGTTTACGGGGTCCATCGCTTTGACCCCATATATATTGATACCCAAACTTAGTGTCTGCATTGTTATTTAATATATATTTGATTTTCTTCTTTTGAATAAAACACAAAGCTCCTTCATCTCGAGAGAAATGAATTTTGTCAATAAGCTATATATGATTACTAAAACCAGCTAATATGCACCTTGTATCTATGACTACCGACTGTCATCCATGCATGTGGGTTTTTATTTTTATTATTTTAGGATTTAATACTCGGGGTTTTTTCCTCATGATATGTTTACTCAAATCACATTTCATGGTGCATACATCAACATGTGATGCATATGTATGGTCAAATGCTCGTCTAGGAATAAACAAACATACAAAAATCTACAAAAATCTTGCACGTAAAATTGGAGAGAGATTGCACGTGAAATCGTGCATTGTTACAAAAATCTTGCACGTAAAATCTACAAAAATCTTACATGAGAAATAATATTACTCCCATCTTGACTTTTGGAGAACTTGACGGGCAAAGGATTGAAATGAGTGGCGTTCTGTAAAATAAAATGTTAGCTCTTGGCTAGTAGCATAATTGTCGCACCAAGCTATGAGAATAATAATATATGTATTTATTTTGACATGTGGTGTCCTAATTTATAATTGTACAAATGTTAACACATAATAGCAACAACTAGCTAGACATAATAGCAATTATCAGGATTATGTTGTCTGGGATGGGGTGAACAAATAAACGGTTAGACATAAACTATGTTTGTCTGAAGCTAAACGTAAGTTTATTTACCTTCTCATTCGTTCGTAGATTGTCTGCATCTATTGATCCGACCAAAGTGACATAGCAAGGCGTGAAAGAAAAGCACAATAAGATTGATAAGACGACATAACCACAATCCATGGGTTCAAGGAAATGTGTCCTTCAACGAAACTTGGAATTGTGTGGTTCCTTAGGTGTATGCTCTTTGGAGATCTCAATATATGAAAAGGAGCCCACATTTTTGTCCGAAATATTTAGGCTGCATTCATCATTTAATGAATTCTATCAATATGCTTATATTTTCTAATATGGTATATATTAATTGTCCCATGAATGTTCACTAATAATTGCCCGCATTTAAACCCAATGAATGACCATATTTTCATCTATACTTCCTCTATTTGGGAATAAGTGTGTAGATACATGCGTATTTAGAAAAAATTGTGACACTTATTTTTGAATGAAGGGCTATTGAAGAATCTCTTACAATATTTTCTGATATGGAGTACTATCTCTTACTATTGACGAATTTATTATCATAGTAGTATATTGCGTAGATCATTTTATTACTTAAATTAAATTGTGTTAATCATTAATTAATGTACATTAATGATCTATATTATTGGTCCACTAGGGATCACAATATTTAGGAAATAATTTATGTAGATCAAGAATCATTTCAATTAATTAATATACTCCATCCGACCCAAATTAGCCGACTCAAATTTATCAAGATACCAATATATCTAATACTAATCACGTCTAGATACAATCGAATCTAGACAAATATAAGTAAACTAATTTGAGTAGGAGGGAGTAGAAAATAACTTATGATCTGAACACTCCAAATCGTGAAATTTCTGAAGTAATTAATGTACCAATGAACTCTGATCTTTCTGAACCCCTGTAAGAGCAGCTCCAACGGTGACTGTAAACGTGAAAACTGTAAAATTTCGGCGGGTTTACAAGTCCGCGCGTTTTCGGTCGCTCTAGCAGTGACTTGTAGATCAACCTGGCTCATAAAATCATTTATGTTGGCCCATTAACTGCCCAACACGACTGGTATAAGTAGAGGGCGCACGAGCAGTTGAGGGTCCAAACCCGTTCTCACTCCCTCTCCCAACCCTAGCGCCGCCGCCAGCTCCAACTTTGGCGAGCAATCGCGGGCGTTCCACCGCAAGGACCGCGACATGTCGTGCCGCCACTTCGGAGTCGGGGGAGGGTGCAGCAGAGGCAAGGGTGATGGTGGACGAACTCCTCCTCGCCATTGCGGCGAGCTCACCGAGGACGAGTGGTGGAATATAATCCGCTCCGAGGGCGCGAAGAAAAGGGTGTTAAAGAAGTGGACCAACCGCAGGATGCGTCCGCCGGCGTCGTTCGCCCGCTCAGCCGTGCTGATGGAGCGCTACCGGCCGCCGACCCCATAGCACGTGCCGACGATTCATAGGTACATGCATGCCGGTGAGCCCCCTTTTGGAGAGGGGAGCTCCTGCACTGCTCCTCCAGCTCCGACTCCGACGACTGGAGCTCGCCCCCGCCTCCCTCACGTGCGGCCGTCATCGTCCCTGTCGACTAAGCCAACGACTTCGATGAGGAGCGTCTCGCGTTCGAAATGTTGGCCCGCGAGTTCGAGCTCTCGCCGCGAGGCAGAGATTGTTCTCGAGCAGGCGGAGCGGCCGAGCCGTTGAGCTCGTCAACGCGTGCGTCACCAGGGATAGGGAGACGGCGCGCACCACGTCGTCAAGCTCAAGATGGCTATCATCATCGACCTCTCCGTGGAGTGAAGCTCCCGCCGCCGCGCCACCACATCTTGGAGCTCCTGCCGCCGCGCCGGAGCTCTAATTGTATAGAACGCCGCCGCACTCCTCCCCTATGTAAAACAGAGCTGTAAAATCGCTGCTTTTATTCCTAATTTTGCTGAATATGTAATGATCTGAACCGTGTTCGTTATCGAATTTTGCCGTGAGTGCAAACTTTTAAATTATCAGTTTCGTTTTACAGGCAACGATCTCCGCGACCGATTCTGAACCTATAAATTGCGAGTACAGTCATCTGTATCGTGTGTTTACAGTTCGCGTTTTCATAGTCACCCGTTAGAGCTGCTCTAACGACGCTCATACTTTCCCCTAGTACGTACAACCGAAGTGACTACAGTTGGTTTACTTTTCAGTTATAATAAAGTTCATATTTTTGTTTTGAAAAGCAATAAAAATCAAGACTACAATAGACATGCATCACTCTGTCCCGGACTCCCGGTGCTGGGGGAAAGCATGCGCCGGTGCTAGGTCTGCGAGCTTAACAAATCAAATGCATCTCATCTCGACCTGAAAAGATCAGTATCCATGAAACTACCAAGGTGAGCAACGAGACCCCGACACCAGAGAATAGAGGCTACGCCGATGGTTAAAAACTATGCCGACAACAATTTATCGGTATCGTCGGCAGAGCGAAGAGATGACTACGACTAGGAAACATGTCGGCACAGCTCAGCCGTCGTTAGCTAGAGCTATTCTGACGGCCACCGTCAGTGTCTCTCGGCTTAGCTAGAGCAAGCCACGTCCAAATGCTCAAATAGCTCTCTTATTGTCACCCAAAGCATTATTAGGGACATTAAAACTGGGATAAAATGGAGCTCTCTCCGAGCATCTTCACCTGGGAGACAGATCCGACCGCGTTCTAATTGGTCCGTGCGGATAACATCCGGACAGATTTAGACCGGACCGACCCATCAGGACATCAGATTTGGGTCACGAATAAGTCTATCAGGACAGCCACAAACACTGGCTTGTCCGGTTGTTGTAGCAGACTGCCCAGTTGGTAGTCACACTATGAACCTTCTTCTCTCTTCTCTCTTGCACTGCCCCGCAAACGTCCAGCCCTCTCACATGCCTATCATTATTTCTCTCTAAGATAAAACACATTGTTATACGCATGGCAGAAACCGATGACTGCACAAACACCGATCGAGTAGCGCAATACTTCGTTCTCAGTATATGCATGCAGGGCAAGATAGTACCGTGGGGCTAGCTGACCCACAGTTTACACGTAGCGGTAGATGGCAATGCCATTGATCCAACTGGTTACACTTGCAATTTCTTCCGAGCAACCACCACAATTACCTCAAGGAAAGTTTCTATCTACGATCAAGCAATGCTGCTGATCAACAGCGCCCCTTACCGGGCAAGTTCTCTAGCTATGAGCCTCAGCTCCAATTTTCAGGACAACTCTACTGCTAAATGATTTATGTACATCAAACAACGGCTATAGCAGCATTAGGTGACCGAAACACCCCTCCTAATGTTAATTTTAGAGTCATGGGTGAACCCAGCGTCTCTCCAGCCCAGACAGCCGTCCAGGTTTGCTGACGGCGCAAAACTTGCGTTTTCATAGATTTTTATAACGATTTTGTATGTAAAAATCGCATCTTAACCCGGATATTCACTTCGGCTCGCAGGTGCAAATGCACCCATTATGAGAAAATATTTTTTGAAATATCAAAATATTCGAAAAGAATTCCGCATATACATTCGAACATTTTATGTTGGTTCACAGGTTTTTGGCATGAAAGAACATTTTATGTATCATGTATAAAAAACACAAAATATGTCATAGACGTGACATTTTTTTATCTTTTTTATACACGACACATAAAATATTCTTTCATACTTTAAACTTATGAACCAACATAAAATATTGGAATGTATATGCGGAATTTATTTTCGAATTTTTTAAAATTAGAAAATAAGTATATGCTTTCTCATAATAGATGCATTTCGAGCCGAATTGTCGCCTCCATCTTAACCTCGTCTGGACTTCCGGAAGTTTTTAGGTTCTGCCACTGCTTCCAGGTCCCGGCGCCACCAACCCTGTAGCGTCAGGAGACCGAGGATCAGATCTTCGGGGAATTACTAGTACCTGCTCGCACTGTCACTCGTTTATGGCTAGTCGACCCAAAGGGACCGGGCCTATCTAAGCCTATCTAAATTGGTCTGACTGAACAAGAGGATCGCCAAAACATGTTCCAGTGTCTCGATCCAAATGGACTGACGCGCTTCGTGCCGATCAATTCCTCGCTTAAAATTGGGATGGAAATAAACATTTTTCACTTCTCACTACATCATAATCTACACGCTAGCCTAAATACGACGGCGGTTATCCAAAAGCATTCTAACTATCCTACCCTACGACGACGACAATCCAAAAAGTTGTTGGCTGTACTGCCCTACTCCGGCGATATCTACTACTTCCTCCGTTTAGAAATATAAGATGTTTTAGCTTTGTGAAAGGAGTGTATCTAGACATGTTTTAGTGTGTAGGTTCATCAAGGTTTAGAGTGAACCTACACATTAAAAAGAGTCTAGATACACTATTTTCACAAAGCTAAAACATCTTATATTTCCGAACGGAGGGAGTACGTGCAATCCTTTGCCCCAGTGTGGACAGAGGGGCCGCCTCATTGATGCACAATTTCCCAATAGCAAGGTGCGTCGCCGAGATTGCCACCTCCATCGTCCAGCGTAACCCTCTCGGCAAGGCGACATTTGGGTCCTCTCGCCGGGAGTCCAGCAGGTTCTTGAGGCCTCCTTCTCATGCCTCCCTAGCACCAGGGCATACTCCATCCTGGATTTCCAGCTCTCCTTGGCCTCCTGCGCCTCTGTGTCCTCCAACACGGCCTCGTGCCGCTAATCCCTCGCCTCCACCACAGCCACGTGCGCCTAGCGGTGCTCATCCGTCTAGGATTGGCGCAACGCGACACATCTGACCGACGTGCCCTCCCTGGCTAAGAGCATTCCTTGTAGGGCCGCCCACTCGAGAACCATGAACTGTCATCCAAAGGCTTCATGGTTGGTGGTCTGGAACAATGCGAGCAGAGTACGCTGCTCGTCGCTCACGTCTAGCACACCCACCTCGTCGTCAAGGTCGTTGAGCCAATCGAAGTAGTCGTCGTCATCCAAGAGCACCGTGTCTGTGTCAGACACAACCCGGCCACCGTCATCATGGGCTCTGTCACGGCCACCGCCACCGCGGCCACCATTTCGTGTGTCTCCACCACGTGCTCTGCTCTCTCCCCGTCCTACATAGACTCCACAAAGGAGATCTCGTGTGCCTTGGCGTCCTCCGCCAGGAACCGCTCGCGCACGAGTGTGCTAATTCTAGACCATGTGGTGATCCTGCGGCGAGCCATTGCCGGCTCGTAGCTAGCTATGGTTTGATTGTCCATCTCGCTGCAATGACCTTCATATAGCCCATGGCCATAACGGGAAATGAAAGTTGGCAGCACGCGCCAAATGATTGCCCCCGTGCGGGAAACAACATGCAGACCCCGAGAAAGGAGTGGTTGCCGACGGGGCGTGCCATCTTAATACGGTACATCGTCTATGATGATGGGTAAAAAGGTAAAACGGGTCAGGCCGCTGGGAGCAACCCTCCCACACCAAATGGACCGGGGCAAAGAAATGCCACATTTGTTGTCCATGGGTTGATCCAAACAGATACATTTGGTGTCCAAAATTGGTCAGGCCACTATGTTGCCACCACATGGACTCTATGCCGAGGGCATAGCTATCGACATACAAACCGAGGTATGCCGACGGCTATGCCCTCGACATAGAGTCCATGTGGCGGCAACTAGGATCTCCAAGAGGGACATGTGCCAACTGGTAGGCCATCAACATACCTTGGTGTATGCTGATATTGACGACTGTGGCATAGTTGGACACGCAACAATGTCTAGGGGATAGCGTGAGCAGTCTATGTAGCTGGCCGGACCCTCGACATACACATGACACGTGGCGGCGTCTAGAGACTTGTTATAGATAGGTACGCTGAGGACCTAGCCATCGACGTATCCTCAAACTACGTCAAACTGACGGCAAACCACTCTTTTTGTGTTGAGGGCTTGTGTTCACCGACGGTCAAGAAAAAACCTCGTCATATGCTCGTATGCTGACAGTCGTCTATATGCGTGCCATGCTAGGGTTGCCATTGAAAAATATGCCGAGGGCAACGCTCGCCATACCTCTTTCCCGAGGATTTGTGGATGTCGATAAAAACCCCGTTTCCTGTAGTGGCGAAGAGAGTAGGCGCAGGAGAAAGGAAGTAACACAACGCTGGTTAAACAAAAGAATTACACCTTGACCTTAACCAGATACAATTGGCTTACAATTTGTGGTGGCAGCCAATCACGAATTCCCTTGATCTTCTCCTCGTCTATTTCCACACCTTCACATGAAAGTACAATACAATGTAAAGAAACACAGCTTTGCCAATGCAAAATGTGCACTTCTCCATGTTACCATCCATATTGATAGGTCTAAATCATATATATTTCTTTTGAATTTTAGTTAATTTTGCAATTGTTTATTATCAACTTTAAGAATATGTCCAGATATTTTGTTGAACATAAAAAATCCATGGAAATTACAGAAGAAGTTTGTCTATCATTTTGTATTTTATCGAGGGCCCAGGCAAGGCAACCACCATGAAACAGAGAGAAACAAAACAAAAAGAGCATATTGGAGCAGAGAATGCATGGGGGCCGTCGTCGGAATCACCTCTAGGATCTCCTGCACCACCATCGCCGACTCCTTCTGTTTTCCTCGCATGAGAAGGGAGTAGTCCACTCCCTAAACTATGAGTTATTGGTAGTAACTTGTCATCATATCTCCTAGTGTTCCAGTGTTCAATTCAATTTATGTCTTGAACTACAAGGTTGTTTAATAAATGATGTACTTATTTGTAGGGGTTCCGCGCATGAAAACAATAAATTTTTACCCTACGCCCCTGAACCCCTGATGTTGCCAGGACCTATCTATTAGTAATATAGTAACGGGAGGGGATTTTCGCGAACTTACCCTTAAAGACCGAAAAGTGTTGTCAACGCTCAGGAGAGCGTGGTTGATGTAGACGAGTCGAAGCCGACCTCAAGGTCATGATGAAGTCCTCCCTTGGCTCCAACGACTTGAGTGCCTCAAGTGTGACACCTCGCGGGGATTTACACACGTCCGGTGCCTGACGATGACTCCCGCTTTCCCGATCCAGCAGCAGTTGCGGAAGTAGAGCTCCTGGATCCGAATCCCGCAGCACGACGGCGCTCCGCGGTGAAGATGTCTCTCGTTCGCGCAGTCCGAACTTGGGACCACGGTCACGAGAGAGAGAGAGAGAGAATATCAATTGAGGTCTCCCCAAAAGTGAGAAGACCTTTATTGAATATTGTGTGTATTTATCTGGCCAAATACCCCCACTATATATAGGGGAAGGGGAGGTACTACCTCCCTCAAAGTCCCGGGGTGGGACTAAAGGAGGAGGAGGTGGGGGAGGCGCCGCCGGCCAGCCCCACCATGGGCCCCACGTGGGGAAGGCCCACTAGGGCCGCCGGCCACTCCCCTTGGCCCCTCCTAGGGGTTCGGCCCCTCTTGGGCCCTTTCCCCTCCGGGAATTGGCCCATTAAGCCCTTTGACCGTTTAATTGATTTTCTCTTTTATTAAATAAATATGAATAAATGATTAAATCAATATTTAACATTCATTCATATATTATTCAATCTACGTGCCTATGGAACACCTTCCACCTCCTCCGGACTTACCGAAACCCTTCCGGTTTTTTCTCTACTATTCTTCGGTGATTCTATCCGATCCTATAAACACTCTCTAAGCATCATCAAGCCCTTAAGCGTGATACCCCACGGTTCGAGAACACTCCAGACATGGTCGGGACACTCCCGCACCAATGATCGACAGAGGGACCTAGATGGCCATGTGACCCTTGTGCGTTCCACGAAGATCTTTCGTCGTTTAAACCGGGACAGTCATGTCTTATTCCCTTTGTCTCTCGATACTTGCATTGCCCTAGATCTGATCAATGACATCACCATGTCGTCTTTAATCTCGTTACCGAACAATGCTACTTGACTCGTTCCGACAAGTGATACCCCTGTGATCAAATCACACGATGCGCAGCTATTGGATATAACTTCTCCTAGTGGCCCTTGAGTATCTTTCCGTCACATGGACGGACAAATCCCGCTCTTGACATATATTTCCTCTACGATTTCCTCCGAGTACCTGAACACACATTTATAACCACTGTATTACCAAGTGGCGCTTGATGCTATCTAAGCCCTCTCAGGAGACAGTGATTGATATAGCCTCACGGTCTAAGAAATAGTCTACGAGGATCGATTTCTAATCATCGTAACTTGAACTTCATGACATGATCGGGTTACGATGTTTAGGTTGGGTATTGGTTCATCATCTCATTCTCAGAATGAGTTGACTCCATTTCCAACTGGCATAAATGCCACATGATCAGGAAACATGATCATTTGTTGACCAATAAACCAGTGACTAGAGTTTCACTGAGAACCCCTGGTTGTTTATATATCACACGTGTATTGATGTTTCCACTCAATACAGTTATAGCATGATATAAAACTTAATCATAAACTATATGAAATATGATAATAGTCCTTATAACTATTTGTCTCTAGGGCATATTTCCAACAGTCTCCCACTTGCACTAGAGTACAAATACACTAACTGTATTTGTTCTTTAATCATTGGCACCATATATCCGGTACCCTGAACATGCTTGCTCATGGAAGAGGTTGAGTCTTGGGTCTATACTTTACAGTCCCAAATCCTTTGCAACTTACTAATGTCACCTTGATTAAGATTAATACTTTATCATCACATGATAACATCTGTGTGTATGCATCGTCGCTATGGCAGCAGAACGAGGCCTGATCTCAGGAACCTACAGTGACTTTAAATCAACCTCGAGGGCTTTCTCATGGGCACTGTGCTCTGGGACACATCATTCTACGTTAAAAGTGAACTAGCCCCGCCATAACATTATACAATATTTTAGATGGTACCCTTATCTATTATTATAAATGTAACCATCGAAACAATAGTGCACTCTGTGCAACTTTCGATGTTTTTGTTCACCTTGTTTCCTACTTTACTTTAATCGGTATTTATAGGAGTTTCCAACATATTCTCTTATAACATAACCCTTTATGTTTTAAGATATGTCATCCTTTATGGATTTGGAAAATATATCCATAGTTCTCTACTAGACACTGTGGACATAACTTAGCTCAACGTTCCGTGATTCAAACTTGATCACTTTTAAACGTTTCTTATTGGATCACATATTATACTAAGTTATCATCATGGTTTTCTAAGATAGAACCTATGTCTCAACATAGTGGATGATGATTATCCTTTTCTTTCTTTCAACCATTGATATTAAACTTAATATTATTCCTAACTTGAGTTATTAAGAACCAGTTCCTTAATTAACTTCTATTCTGAAACCCTTTTCATAATCCCTTAAGGAATACTATATAATATCATAATACACTTATTATCAACTTCTACACCTTATAAATCATTATTTATCAGTACTTGCGCTTTTATTCTTAACATCCTTAAGAATCACTCTATAAGCTCCCACTCAAAAATGTTCCTAACATATTTGGGTATGAGTCACTACTCTTACTCAAACTATGTTCCTACATATTTGAATTTGAGACTTATATTGCTCCCAATCAAAAATATGTCATTCACATATTGTTTTAGGAAGACTTTCATAGCTCCCACTCAATTTCATGCAAAATTGCATATCCACTCACTATTTTGAACAACTTCAAAAACTTTTGATCAAATATCAAACGTGGAGATTTACTATGAGATACTAGTACTTTTACTAGTTTTAAATCCACTGGATATTTAGCATACTTGAATCAAATTCATTTGAATTCGTCCAATACTTGACAAATTATGCCTTTGACATTCAACCCCTTTTCCATTATGGCTTTGCAGTCATTTGGGAAAATCCAAGTAACCCCTTTTGACTTGTGAGATTCGGCAACGAATTGCTTTCTAATCTCAAGGGAATTTTGCTTTTAGGATTTCTCATAATTCTAGTTTACCATTATTTCCTTAGTAGTTCATAGGTATGCCATATTCCAAGAATCATGACAAATGATTCACAAATGTTTCCATACAAGATGTGGGTTACATTTTGAATCCTACTTCATGTAGGGAAAACACTAGTGGGGAAAACACAATGATCATTATCATTGATTCTTTCCTTTGTGAAGAGAATCATTCAGGAACGTTGTCTGTTGCGCTTCTTAACACTCTGATGCAGGGATTTGAATCCTAATCGTGTTTTTCACTATCTTCTATTTGCTTCATAATCGAGAAATATCACTAAAAGTGAGCTTTCTCAAGAATGTACCAAAATCCAAGCAATACCAGTTTTGCTTCTCTTTTGGTTTCAGCTATGGATTTCGTATTCAAAGTTTCCAATGAATACTCTATAAGGACTTATTCGCTATTGTTTTGGTTATATCGAATAACCCCAAAACTTTTACGACGATCCATACTAGATATGGAGCCGCTTTCACGAATCCAGATGGTTCACTATATAATCTAATTGAATGCTAACTATTTCTAACTAATGGTCTCTACATCTACATTACAACGATTTATTTGGCGCCATCTATTTACCCATTTTGATATTTAATATCACATCATGATGCGTCGACTTCTTCATCTCTGTTCCCTAGTTCCCCACCCGATTAGGTAATAAGTATATAGGCACCACAAATTGGACGAACTGGACATTGGATAGCTTACTGACGTTACTCCCCTTGTTCGTAGAGATGACCATATTCAATTCTAATTCTGGTTTCAAGTTGTTGAGTAGTACCACGGTGTACTGCAATTCTGTTGACAGTTAACATCCAGATGCAAACGATAGCGGAAACTTCGTCTTTCTTGACGAGGACAAATTCACGCGAAGGTACACATGAATGTATACCGTACTATTGGGATAGAACACGGGTAGCACAATCTCTGATGTCAGTGGCAGGCAGTGCAGGCTTGGATGGGGCTTATGCAGCTCCTTTTCGAATATCCAGTGGCAGAAGCGAGGGGTACAGAACCATTATATATCTTACTTAACCTTTTAAAAAAGTCTATTGTATAGTTTTCTAGAAATGGCGGAACTGGCACTATGGAGTTGGGGCCAGCTGAGAGCTGACCCCAACTGATTAATATCTCTAAAAACTCATGAAATGATCTGTTAATGGTTTATCTTTTGTCCTTTTATTTATGTTTAGTCGCTTGTTTCTAGTTCACATCTCATTGTCATTTCCACCATCTTCTTGCAAAAAACATGAAATGAGTAGGGAGGTTGTTTTCACACTAAAAGGAAATTTATGATTTATTGAATCACAACAATCAAGCGGATTTGTATGTTTTCAACCAATACAACCACTTGGTCCACCATAGTGAAAAATGTATCCCTCGTTCCAAGCAGGAACAAAATCACTCTCTTTGTAACAGTCCGGCCTATCAACTAAATAGAGCATTTTAACTAAGATTGGATCATAAGCGTGACCACCGGAGTTGTATTTCTTAATATGCTTGAAGTAAGCAATTTTCTTATTACTGCTCTCCATATCGGGAAAGTGGCCGCTACCCATCGGAGGACCATCTGTATTGTTGAGATAATTCACGAATCCGGTCAATGCTAGTTTAACTGGCATTTTGGGGCAAAGCTCTATTGGGAAATAACCCAAGAACGAGGGGGTTTCTAAATCATGCCGGTACACAACCCAATCTCCAGAGTTTGGATCCTGTATTTGACGAGGGATGATTTTCATTTTCATGCAAAATAAGAGTAACAAGTTGTAGTTAGCAAAAAATCATGCGTGAAGTACAATTAAATAGATTCTAAACTTCCATGATATGATAAAACACCATAAAATATTACTTAGTAGATAACACATACTCCCTTCGATCCAAAGATACATCCGAATTTAGACAAATCTGAGACCATTAATTTGGATCGGAGGGAGTATTAAAATTTTAGTCACAGGCCAGGTCTAAAATTCATTTATCCTAATTACCATCAAAGGAGAAACGAGTTTTAAACTAGCCATGTATATTCAAATGTAATCATGTATCAATATCTCTACTAAAAAAAGGTTCACCTTGTTAAGGCTAAGCCTGATGTAGCGGTCTTGCTCGCCATAACTTGACGGAGGAGTAACGGCTTCTCCAGGAACTAGTGCAGCTCCAGTTGTAGGAACAAATCCTGGGCACTGCAAGTTATAGCAGCCGGCTGACCTGGAGTCCTTCTGAGGAATGATAACATGAAACATGTAGTCTTGTGGATAAATAGTTACCTATATTTAAACTGATATGCCTCCAAACTGTAACAGGATCACAAAATTCTAGGGTCTGCCTCCACATTATATTTTTAATAAAGAGCAAGGTTACACGTACCGTCCAATATGTAAAGAAGTGAACATCTCTATTAACGTACAAAGAGGGGGAAACCTGCAAGTCGAAACTAACATAAATAAATAAAAAAAGGCTCAAATAGTATTTAAGCTTATGAGGATGGGTGATATGCTTGTACGTGAAATCCAACTTCAATCAAGTTGTAGTTTCCTCCATCTTTACAATAGATTTGTAAGGATGCTCCAGATTCTTGAGAGTCCTTTTGATTTGGTGAACCCCATATACTAATTTCAGCCCGAAGACCGTAGTATTCTCCAGGAACCGTGTGCCACATTGCATACTGGCATGGAATGTTGTAGATCAAATTAGTGAATTGCTGGACAAATTGTGGAGCTCAAACACGGTTAACATAACACATTTGGGTGCATCTTCTTGGAGGGGGTATCAGGTCCTCCTTACTAGCACCAATCGGACATGGTTGGCAGTGTGTAAGTCCAATCTGATGCACCGGGAACCATAGTGGCAGTGTGCTAGTGCGTATGTTATTCATTTAGGTTGGTCTTCTATGCATGTGGATTTATGTTGTTATTTGTCTGGGAGATAAGTATATGTGTTGCTTCGAATCGAAAATCTCTTGACTTCACCTTTATGTTCACATTTCATGGTGAAAATCTGCGTGTTTTACGCATGTATATGGTCAAATACTCATCTAGGGATCCAAACATTACCAACATAAAACACATGGAGGGAGGGAGGGAGAGAGAGAGAGAGAGAGAGAGAGAGAGAGATTACATGAGAAATAATATTACTCCCATCTTGACTTTTGCCGAACCGACGCACAGGTCTAAAAATAGTAGAGTTCTGTAAGATAAAATGTTAGTTCTTCACTAGTAACATAATTGTGGTAGAAGACTGCTAGAATATAAGTACTTCTTTCGACATGTGGTGACTTAATTCATGATGGGCACAAGATTAATTAATATCAAATGGTAACAACTAGGTACAAATAATAGTTGTTGTCATGAGTCGTGACTAAGTTTTCAGATAGATATGGGGATGGAGTGAATCATAAAAGAATTGGACAAAGGCAAATGTGTGTCGAAAGCTGGAAATAAATTTTACTTACATTCTCACTCATTTGTGTATTTTCACCTGCACTTATTGATTCGGCCAAAGTGAGGTAGCATGACCCGAAGGAAAACCACAAAAAGATTGATACTCCAATATAACCACGAACCATGGGCACAGGAAAATTTGTTCTTTCAAAGGAACTTGGAATTGTGTGATTCCTTGGTTATATTTTATTTGGAGAACACAATATATAGAAATTGTACGACCACATCAAATCTTTGTTTGCACCAGAAAATTTACTTAGCCTTTAATGATTAGCCATTTGGTGATATGTCTTTTGCATCTAAGAGTAGATATAGATCAATCTTCCATGAATGTTCAATAATAATGGACCACATTTACTTCAAATAAATGGTCACCCAATCTTCCCATGAATGTTCAATAATAATGGACTCCAATTACATCCAATAAATGCAATATTTTCTGTGGACACAGATCAATTGCTCCATTAATGTTCATTAATAATTAACTATAGTTATCCAATTAATGCATGATTGCTGATCTAACTTATTGGCTCTGACTATGGATTACGAATCAGCAAAAGAGTCCCAACACAAATCGGATTAGTTGCAAAGAGCACCTCCAACACCCATCAGGCGTAGTGTTGTGAGGCAGAAATATTTGGTACACGAGGAAACTAGTCTATGAAACTAAGAATCATCTTCGTTGCAATATTTTAAGAAACTATTCATGTAATTCAAGCAATATTTCAGCAAATCAATGTAGCATATATCTCCTGGTCTTCAAATCATGAATTAATTGAACTAATTAATGTAGCAAATAACTCATGATTTTAATGCTTCATATTATGAAGTAATTGATATAATTAATATAACAAATAACTCGGGTCGTCGTGGTCCCATGTAAGTGAGGGAGAATTTACTAGGTAGGCTTAGGTAGGCTTCGAAAGGCTTTAGCCGATACTACATTTTTTAGCAACGAATCTTTAAAAAGTGTGTTCCTCAGCGAGCTATGACATGAAAGCTCGATTATATGTTAGCTAGGGAGAAAGTAATGTGCTAAAACAAAGCTATACAATAGTACAGAATTACGATGTCGCTGATGCCTTGTTTCTGACGGGCTTAAGAAACTGATCGGCGATCTCCTCGGTAGGCCCTGGAAGGGCTTCCCGAGTATCCCTGATAGTGGGGTCAGTAGTGTATCGTCTGTCAGAAGTCTAGCCCGTCAGTATTGAGCTCCATCACTGACGGGCTCTTAACAAACTGGTAGCTCGAGCACACCATCACCGATGGACCTCCATCTGTAACAGTCATCTATTAGTGACCCGTCAAAACGTTCTGCCGGTGATGTGTCATAGTAAGGTCGTCAGTCGCTATCGATGCATCACTGATCTCGGGGTTCTGGATGCAATGGCGTGCGTGGAGGCCATGTTCCTTGCGACTCATCTGCGGCTCAATAAGTTTCAAGTATCCTCTGATTACCTTTCGGTATTCAAGGAAATTCAGTTGGGAGAATGCAAAGGGCTTCACATCATGGTCATCAGTGAGAAGACCCAATTTTCAGGATGTTGTACACATCCACGAACGGCGAGATAATCCCCCCACCGATGATGCGCGAATTCCTGTATACATTTTGCTGGTTAATTACTAAAACTTTGCCAGTTCCTCTAAAGAAAATATCCTTTTTTTCTTCTCCTAAAAACAATTTACCCCTTCTCCGAAATTTTGTAGCCTCTCGATTTCAGTTCAAATTCACCTAAAAAAGATAAATTTTCTATCTAAAAAAACAAAGTTAATTCAAAATAGAGAAGGGTTAGCGAAAGGTTAACTTTTATCTCTATACAATTTTTTTCCGGGGGGTATCTCTATACAATATGTATAGGTTATTTATTTGTTTCATATTAAATAATTAATTTGTAGGTTGTTGTTTTGTTGGGCATTGGCAATGAATTTTTTGAAAAAGAACGCGACAAGATACTTATTTGCATTGAAATAATCCAACCTGGTAATGAAAAATATGAAACGCCAAAAAAACAAGAGAACAATGCAGCTTGTCGGAAAACAAAGAGAAGACTAGTAGTATTAGTAGAACTAAAAGATGGAGGCCCAGAACTTTTTTCTTCACGGCATCATTCCACCATGATTGAGGCCTAGTTATTTTGGTATCAAAAGAAGATTTAGGCCTTGTTTCCCTGTCCCGGTGGTGGGCCGTATCTGTCGCCTGTGCTGGGGCTCCTGCCGGGCTTGTCTGGACCTGGCCGTGGCCCGTGGGAGACAAAGCATCCAACGAGAGAAAAGGTGACCAGCAGACAGACAGCAGTGTAGAGAAACAAAAGGTGACGAGGAGACACGTCCACATATCTGTCCACCAAAACAGCTCTCCCTCCTCCTCCTCCTCCTCCTCCTCCTGTCATCCATCCAAAGCATGTGTCCTCCCGTCCCACAGCAACCGAAACCAGATCTCCCCAGATCCCCCCACGACACAAGAATATACCACGAGCACTTTCAGAATTCAGACAAACGGCCAGCCCTCGCACATGCCCCTCCGCCCCAACCGTATCTTCGCAATCTTGTGTGTGTGTGCGCGGCTCGCTTTGCCGTCCATTTCTTTCCTCCGGACTCCGGAGTAGTACTAGTAAAAAGTGTAAAACGAACAGTTATACGCATGCAGAAAAGCGATGACTGCGCAGGCGCAGCACAGCACCGAGCAGCGCGGTGCAGTACATTTACTGAGGACGGCCCTACGCATGGGCAGGACGGACGGCGCAGAGTCAGACTGACTTCATGCACGACGCGACACGGCACGACGCGACACGGCTCTTTTTACCTTTCTTTCGTGTGCAACCATTCTGTACCTGTACTGTCCGGACCCCAACTGTATCCCGGTGAATCGCCGGTACGACGTGTACGTGCCTGCCCGTCGGCGCTGCGCGGCCGGCTCTGGTGAATTTACTCACGGTCTCAGGCCTACGCCTCACGCCTGGCTGACGAGCGTACTGAACAAAAAGGCGCCCAGGAGATCGAGCACGGCCACGCAGCGCCTGCAAAAACGTCAAAAATTACAGCGCGCGTGCATGCTGGTCACTGCCATGAGCCACATGCATGACCCTGTTTGGTTTGCTGGCCTCTTGGAAAAGTATATTTGACACGAGAAAACTATCAACATATCATAGCAGTGCGATGAGTGGTCAGCGGGAATAGAGAAAATGCAAATTCATCATGGTACTAGTACATACTCCATGATAAGTACAAAAAAAATTCTTGGTCTCACCATAGAAAAACACAAGAATGGTCCGTCTAAAGACAATGAGTGCGTGTCATAATTGTTATAGACGAAAAAAAGGGAAGTTTCCAAATGATTTAGGCTCTTACTGGAAATCATATAGAATTATACCCTACCTAGTGAAGTAATTAATAGGAAATTTATATGTACATTCATTCGGACCAAAGGCTCCATACCTTTGCTTCGGTGTCCCGGCTCTCCTAAACTGAATACATAAGTACGTTTAGGATTGACCGATACCTCTTCCTGCCCTCTGAACCGAAATGGTATGCATCAATCTTGATCATCCTTGTGTTTTCAGTTTCGTAAATTTGGAAGGAAAAGCACACCTCTAATCCGATAGAAAAATTAAACCAAGAGACACGAGATATATGAAAAACCTCTACTCGTGTAAGTTTTTTTTTCCCTCCACTAGTCGCCTAAATCAGATGACTTCTGGTAGGACATTTCGGTGGAGCTGGTTAGTGACTGTGGTCGAGTAGGGACGAATTGTTAGGCTACAAGGTTCCAAAAGCTATCATGAGTGACAGTTGAGAAAGATGAATGGTGTTTCATTTGAGGGGGAGGCCACATGGGGTGGGGAGCTCTTCCGTCGCTTATTTCTTTTGTTTTCCGGTGGTCATCATGCTGTTGTTTTTTTCATATCGTGACTTGACGCCATGTCCCAATACAATTTCTTAATCTAAAGCACGCCGGTTTTCTTTCCAACGAAGGGGTGACGATATTCTTGTGTTGCATTCTTCTTATAATAAATATAGTCCATTAGTTGGGACTTTTTCCCCGGCATTTTGGTTTTATCTCTGAAACAGACATGCCCCTTGGGCCCACCACACCATTATTGTGATGATCAATACCAACAATGATTTTCCACACCACTTGGATTGAATAAAACACTTGTTTTCCTACCTAGCAGGACCAATCGACCTCTTGAGTGTCCGAGTCAAGTAGTATGGCACTGCCACAATTTGCCGTTTTTTGTCAACAAGCCGAGAGTTTCCAGTAAAGTTGTCTGCCTAACAACACAGGAGAAAATGCTCCAGTACCTAATTTGCTTGATGTTCATACCCCCTAGACACACCTTTTTCTTTTTTTTTCATGATAATAGTAGTATTAAACAGGCACCTAAAACATGAGAAATAGTCAGTATAAATAATTTTCTTTTTTCTCTCCACCTTTTCCCGGTTCCTACCCGCACCAATAATTGGTTTGAACACTACAGTGGATGGAGTGGAGGATTCGTGGCCACAGAGACCATGCGCCCATCCGTTTCACTGTCCTCTCTCTCTATATATATCTAACTCCGGCTGTTAAAATAACAAAAAAGATTCTGTCACTAATTAAAAGAAGATATTTGGCGTGGGAAACCGTGGCTTAGTTTTTGTTCTCATCTCTCTCTCTGTCCCTCCCTCAGGCACGCAGGCACGCATCGAGAAAGGAAAAGAAATTGAAACTGCTTTGGTATGATGATAAAGATTAGTTTTATATCTCTCTCTCTCTCTCTCACAGTTTCTCAAAGAGATAAGCTCGGCCGCACTAAACAAGCGTAGTCGTCGTAGCGTGAAGACACACGAAAATAGACGGGCTTGCATATGCGATGCGAGAAAAGAGAAAAGATGCCGTACGTGTCCGCTAGAAAATCGGGGGCTTTTCCCACTAAAATCTGTTTCGAAAATTCCTTTTAGAAGAAGAAGAAGAAGAAAGAAGAAGAAGAATACATGGATGCACTGCACCTGCTCCAATACGGCTCGTTTTGCTGTCGCTTTGCTTCCGTGTTTATTAAGGAAATAAAGGTAATGTAGTAGTACTAGTGGTATTCGCAAGTGCACGCTTTCATCACTGTGCCGACTCGTTGCACGCTTTCGGCAAGCGAGACGTTTCACACCACGGTGCTGCTGCTGCACGCTTGCACAGACGTCGGGGCGGTGGCCGTGCCATTTGGGCGAGATCCGGGCGTGGAACTGAGCCGTGGCCGGTATACCTCCCTTTTCCTTTCACGGGAAAAATCCGGGTACATTCTCGCCGGCTCCAGCGACACCTCGCCTGCCTTCAATTCAATTCGCTCCACGTTAGATCAGTCAGCCTATCCCCCCTCTTCTCGGCAACACGACTTCAATACAGGCCCTGTGCGGCGCCACTGCCTCACTGCTCTCTCTCTCTCTCTCTCTCTCTCTCTCTCTCTCTATCCTCACTGCCCGGAGCGCCTCAGACCGCCATTATTATTGTTACTAACCCCCCAACGGATCTCTTGACGGGAGTATCTTCATCTTCACTACCGAAACAACAGTTTTTTACTACTCCCCTACTCCTGCATGCTCCGTGGAGTGGAGTAGAGTACGTACTGTCAAACTTTTGATTTCGTGTTTTTACAGTCATCAGCATGTAGAGGTACAGTCTTTATCGGTGGCGTACGTACGCAGTGTTCTGCCCGTTTGGTGTTTTCCAGCGGCATGTAATCAATGACAAGAGAGTTCAAGATAAATATCAGCCGTGTCTTTTCAGTGAGCCTCGTCAGCAGATTTATGTCGACCAAAAACAATTCCGGGGCCGAACACGACAGCCCGGCGATGACTGTGTGCTCGTTTTATTTTACAGTATATAACAGGCGCTGGAATTGTAGTTTCAGTTGGTTCAGAGGGGAAAAAACAAGAATTGTAATTTCAGGGGTTTATTCCCAGATACTCTCTATCGATCCTGGGCTTCGATTTTTTTTTAATACTAGTATGTAGGTCTTGGAGTTAACCATCTCGCTTTTACTGCGTCAAGGCGGCTAAACAAGCGGCATGCTAAACTACAAGCCAGCCTCTAGCTAGCTAGCATTATCAGCAAAAGTATTAAGCATGTTACTGACAGTACCACTCCTACTACTAGTACTAATCAAGTTCCAAGCTCGTAAACTAAAAGTCAGAGAGAGCGGTAAGACCAATGCAGACACACACGTGCTGGACAAGCTAGATAAAGCGGTGGCGGTATAAATAAAGCGCCAAACTTTATTCGATTGGCAGGCTAATTCTTGGCATGCACTCAATCTCCCCCCTACGTACGTGCTTAGGCCACATTTTTTATCTGATTGAACTCCAACAAATATCTACTCAATTGTATGTTGGTGAGTGACAGCAATTATTTCGAAGCACTACTATGGGGCTGCTCAAATGATAAAAGATAATTGTACTTCTGCCTGTAAAATTACTTCGCCGTCAAGGATCAAACGTTTGCACGGGACAAGAAAAGCTAGGGCCCCGGTGTTCTATTGGCGATGCTTCTGTTTGGACCTTTTAGGGGAGTATAATAGTGGTATTTGTTGAGAGCTTGAGACGGAGGGTACTGTTTCGATTTTGTTTGTGCTCCCGGTTCGACTTGGTCACGTAGGTTTGATGGGCCACACTCTCGATTATCCTTTGGGTTCTGCTTCGTGTCCCCTCTCGTTCAAACTTATAAAACTGAAAATATAAGGATGACCGGATTGATCGATACCTTTTCGGTTCATAATCATGAAGAGGTATCGACCAATCTTAGTTGTCCTTGTGTTTTCAGTTTCATAAGTTTGAAGAAGAGAGAGGATACCGAAACACACCTTAAATCCATTTAGAGATCGTATGAATAGTTGGTGCGGACAACTTCGCCCTGTTTTGTAGGGATACCACTGCGTGTCCATTTTCTCTCTTTTCCCATGTGTCTAATGTAAAACATGGAAGACGATACATATAATTCAAATGATATAATAGTCAGTTTACATAATTCAAATGAAATAGGTCGAACCACAAATATTAATACATAATTTAAACGACATAGTGACAGAAGATAGCTCGTGACTAGTTCTTCCTGTAGCAAGAACACCCAATATATTTTGCTCCTCCAAGGACCGGGAGTAGATCATTGCTGATATCGGCATCCATTCTGTGCGCCAAAACACCTGCTCGTGAAAACGAAAGGCAAGAGGTGCAGCCAGGAGACCCAGAACCTGTTGTCGCACTTTGAACACTAGAGCCACCATTGGATCCAGAGAACTACCACTCGTCGCCACAATGATTCAACGGGAGGGATTGAAAAAGCCTAACCTTGAGATGTCCCCAACATCAAGAAGTATCAGCATTTTTATTGTAATAAAAAAGGTTGTACTACAGCTCTAGGAGAGTTTTGAAACACTCGGGTTGGACTGAAGCTTTGCTTTTTGTTGTTGTCTTTTTCATTTGTTTTTGGTTTTTATAATGTTGGGGGATGACCCAGGTAGGATCAACATATGGTATAAGGACATAATCAACTGAGGTATAAGTGGGCCGAGGATTGACTCGTCCGAGGTACAGTATGGGTCGGCCGAGTAAGAGCCGAGTCAACCAAAGCCAGGTTACCCCGACAGGGCCTAGCCGGTGCCCACATTGCTTTCTCTGTGCAGGTATCGCCTTGGCCGAGTCTTCCAGGCAAGGCCGAGTCAGGGTTGGCATGCTCAGGAAGGAGTGAGCCGGCCCCAAGGTCAGTGCTTCTCTCTCCCAAAAATCCTAGGAGACTGGAGAAGGATAAGTGCATTTGGAGCGAGGCCTGGGCAAGAGGTTCACAGCGTGACAGTGTCTAACCCGAACGGTCAGATGAGCTGGGCTCTAGGCACTTGCCGTGCAGAGGCTGGCGACAGAGGAAAGGAGCGCACCGAACTACTATTTTGGTACAAGCATATCCTGGGAATATTCGAGCCGCGTATGCCCTAAATGTAACTTGACCACCCCTTTATAATGTGAGCCAGGTCCTCCAAGGAGAGGGTCGGTACATTGGCAATATGCGTAAGCTCTAGAGAGAGGAGCAGAAGCACTTCATCTTCTTCCTCCTCTCGATACAACTTAAGGAGTACTTGTACTAGTCCTGAGATCATAATATAAGATCTAGACCAGGAGTAGAGGTTTTATCTCCCTAGGAGATCCTCGAACCTGGGTAAACCATGTGTTTGCTTGTGTTCTTCGTGTGTGGATTCATCGCACTATCCCTCCACGGATACCACTAATGTCATACAACACCATCTTTGGCCTACCCATCGCATCTATCGTGACACCACCACGACAGTTGGCGCCCACCGTGGGGCCAGCAGCGGTGCTAGTTGGAGTTTAGATCCGGACGTGAAACTTCATCCTATCAGGGAGCGCATCGTCTCCGGCTTGGTCCAGCGATTCGTCTCGCTAGACTTCGTCAGTGACAATGTGCGCAACTACGGCAACGTCCCCTCCCGCGAACAGCATCTTCGTCAACTTCGGCATGCACAAGGTCTACAACGCGGTCGATGTCTCCTGCGCGTACTCGCAGCGAGTCATCGTGGCGCCAGATCCCCCTCTCTACGTGGCTCACGGTCCACATATCACTCGCCTTGCCAGCTGCGTCGAGGTGATGACGACCGCGCAAGGGGCTGGCACCAGCAAAGATCCAGCCGAGGAAGGGGAGACAACTCCCAAGGTTGCTCGTTCGAGGTTCCCTCCGTTGGAGAGGCCTCGGTGTTGGGTTTGCAGCATAGAAAACAAAAAAATACTACGATGAGAACTATTATACGCCAAGATCTATCTACTAGATACAAGCAACGGGTAGATATACATCCATAGAGAATATACCCTCAAAGACAACAAAGCTTTATTAATGAGATGGAAATCGTGGATGATGTAATCGAACGCTTGCCGATCTCAAGATTCATGTGGTGGAAGCTCCACTCACATAAACATGCCTCCACTCAAAGTTCCACTCACATGCATTAAATTTCCACCAAATTTAATGCAACTCTCATTTAATAAAACTCTTTTATTTATTTTATTCAGAATTTTGTTAATTACTTTAATTAACAAACATTTACATAAAACCCCTGCAATATTTCAATATCACATGTAGAACCAATTTCAGCAATTTCACTCGAAACAATTCTAGTGTCCATTAAAATAATTCCAGCGCTTTGCAATTCTTTCGTCTGAAACATATTTGTTCCAAATGGTGTTTGGCAACCCTTAAGTATGTCACCCTACGGTTCACGAATAATGCAGACATGATCAAGACCCCTCTCAGATCAATAATCAAAAGCGGGACCTAGAGATCCATTCTGACTCCTACACATTCAACGATGACTTGTGTGATCGTGAGAACCTTTAACGCTAGTAACTTAATCCCTTTGTCTCATGATATATTACATGTCCGAGATTCGATCACCGGTATCCAAATACCTAGTTTGATCTTGTTACCGACATCCACTCTTTTCTCGTTCCCGTGATATAATATTCTAGTGATCACATCACTTGCTTGCAAGCTATTCTTAATATGATATCATCGAGAGGGCCTAAAGTATATATATCCGTCATCGGGATGGACAAATCCCACTCTTGATCCATGAGCCTCTACATAACACCTTCGTAGCACTTAACCCACCTTTATAGTCACTCTTTTACGGTGTGACGATTGATGTTATCAAGATACTCTTCTAGTGTTAGTGATTAACATGACCTCATGGTCTAAGGACTAGGATTACTTCATATGATGTTATAGCAATATAAACACAACTACTTTGATCGTAATGCTATACTTCGAATGAATGTTCATCATATCATATCACAAATATTGTGACCTCGTTATTAACGACATCCAATGTCCATGATCATGAAATTTTGATCATCTTGTTAATCAATGAGCTAGTTTAAAGAGAGGCATAACTAGGAACTTTCTATTTGTTTATTAAACACACATGTATTAATGTTTCCGTATTAATACAATTATAGCATGAAAAATAAACTCTATCATATACTTGGAATACACATAATACAACTTTATTATTGCCTCTTAGGGCATATTCCCTTCACTCGGAACATTCTCCAGCAATCCATTGAGAGCTTGACTACTCCAGTGACTCCCATCGTAGATCCGGCTCAGGCACATACCGAACTGGAAGAGACTCGGCAAAAAGTGCTTGACGGAGCCAAGAAAATGGCTATGGCTCAACAGGCGTTGAACATCACCCTGCATGAGTACAATAAGGAAAATAAGATAAAAACAAGTCCAACTCGTTTGGATGGTGTGAAGAGTAGAGGGAAAAACCTTATCAATGAAATATATAGGGAATGTGTTCCGGGTTTCAGGTGAGCCACAGTCTATAGGCATGCTAAGGTATAGTACCCTAGCGAAGAACCTCGGAGTCACAGATGCGGCAGCTGCCGAGATACCTGCTTTATTCGACGAGGCCCGACAAAGGTAGCAGGAGAGAGTTATTGAGGTGGTGCACATTGCAAACTAGCAGAATGATGAGTTGCTCAGGAATAACCCAGCAAGAGCAGGTGGCTCCCGCGTCATTCATTTGGCTGGGGGTGCTCCTACAAGATTAGCCGGGGCAGCATCATCACCCGGCGTAGGTCCAGGAAGAGAGGAGGTAGTAACCTATGGTAGAAGGAACAAGCAAATGGTGCCCTATGACCCAGATGTGGCCGGGAAAGGCAAGGCAGTATAGGGCCATGCTAGCCAAAGAAGTGATGGCCAAGGTAATGGTAGTAAGGAAAACCCCGGCCAAAGAAATGCGAGTCAGGGGAATTCTGCGCGCGGTAATGTTGGCCAACATAACCCAGACCATCATGGTCATTACTTGGCTGGAGGAGCGCAACACTAGCAGCTGAACCCACCTTGCTCGCAGCAAAGTGCTGGGCCAGCCATGCAACACCAATATGTTCACCCTGCGTAGAACATGTACAATAAATGTTATTTGGCTATGGCAAATACCGGGTTTCCCAGGCCGGATCATCATATGATGGGAAATGCAATGGGATCAAGTCTGGGAAACAGGAACTTGCAGACGGATGATGCAAGATTGAAGCTGGATAAAATTTATATGTCGGAGCTGATGGAGGGACAAGGTCCTCCGGGTCCTGCATGTTTTGGACCTAGGATTATGAGGGAACCACCTGTGCCGAACTTTCAGTTGGCCAAGGGGACAAAGACATATAACAGCATCACTAAGCCGCAATATTGGTAGATCGACTATGCCACTATTGTGCACATCATGCAGGGAAACCTTAGATGGGTGGTGAGATATGTTCCTCAGATGCTGGAAGGGCCAACAAGGGTTTGGTTGAATAATCTACCGGTAGGGAGCATCAACTGTTGGTTAGATTTTGAGGAGATGTTCATCAGTAACTTTACCAGTACATACAAGAGGATGAATAGGCCACAACACTTGGCAATGTGTAAGCAAAGGCCGAAAGAGACTGACCGAGAGTTTTTGACTCGGTGGTGTACCCTACGCAACTCATGTGAACGAGTAATCGAGTCACAGGCAATTGCGTGGTTTGCACAAGGGTGCAGACATGCAAGTGTACTGTGGCAAAGGCTATAGAGAGATATGGCAACTACGTTGGCTGGAACCATAAATATTGTAGATTCATACGCATTGGGAGATCCGACCCAACCCCTTCTTATGCCGGCAAAGCCAAATGAGGAGTATTGGACGGGGCCAGGTCATCCCGACGGAATGATTTCTGGGGTAAAAGAAGGGATGGGAGGCCGAATTATCGGTATGGGTCAAACAATGTCGCTGAAGTGAACCAATATCAGCTAGGTGCTAGGAGTAGATAGCGACAGAAGAACAGTGCCCAACAATGGACACAGAAAAATGAGGGGGAAAGCAATAGAGTGCTGAGGAAAAGGAGCAATGGTAGGAAAGACCGAAGTACACCTATGAGTCCATGATGGATCAACCGTGAAAATTTCACACACCCAATCCGAGTAAGACGATGAATCACATGACTCGGTAGTGTGCATAGATGCAACATGTTCTGGGGAACATGGGTCCGCCTCAGGCATCTCACCCACCACAGCTCACAGGGGGAAATGCCTAGCAGCTAGTTTTACATCCACCGCCGCCGAGATATGAGAACCAAGAAAGGAGAGATGTTGTGCATCAAGTGGCCAACCAGAATCAAGGGAACTATGGAAACCCCAACCAAGCCAATCGTAACGAGTATAGGGAACATCACCATAGCTATGTTGTGTTCACCACAGGGGAAAATGACAGACAAAGCTTGCAAAGGCGACATATGGAGGTCAACGAAGTTATGTCGGGAGTGCCAAAGTATATGTATTGGTTGGACCAGGAGATCACGTGAAGCATAAAGGATCATCCCAAGCTCATGCTGAGTCCTGGATCATATGCTTTGGTGCTTGACCCGACCTTTATCGGGCCAAACATAAATGTGAAGTTCTCTAGGGTACTCATGGACAATGGCAGTAGTATCAATATACTGTACAAGGACACAATGCACAAGTTGGGTATCTCGGAAAACATGCTCCAGGTGACTCAGACCACCTTCCATGGCATTGTGCCAGGGTTGTCCTACGAGCCAATTGGGAAAGTCCGAATATATGTTTTATTCGGCACGAGAGAGAATTGCAGAACGGAGAATTTGTTGTTCGAGGTTGTGGACCTCGACGGTTCTTACCATGCACTGCTTGGAAGGCTAGCAATATCCAAGTTCATGGCTAGTACCCACATCAGCTACCTAAAGATGAAGATGCCAGGGCCTAATGGGATCATCACCATTGTTGGGGACTTTAGGTGTTCTATGGAGTGCGCCTTGGTCGGATCAAATCTAGCCGAGTCATTGGTCATTGCGCAGGAAAACAAGAGTATTCAGGAGGCTGTGGCATTGGCTCAGTCGGCTCAACTGAATATGCCAGCGCTACGTAACCCACATGGGATTGTGTCTTTCCAGCCCACTAAGGATACCAAGAAAGTTCCAATTGATGAGCGCACTAGCACCATTGGTGTGGGCCTGACTCAAAAATAGGAAAGCGAGCTCATCAGTTTCCTCCGTGAGAATCGGGATATCTTTGCTTGGTCCACACAGGACCTGCAAGGTGTGCCGAGGGAGCTAGCTGAGCACTCTTTGCTTATCAGGCCTGATGCAAGGCCAGTGGAGCAACCTCTCCGCCGCTTCGCCGAGGATAGGAGAAAGATCATAGGGGATGAGATAGCTTAGCTCCTTGCAACCGGGTTTATCATGGAGGAACTTCATCCGGATTGGCTGTCTAATCTGGTTCTGGTGGAAAAGAAAAAGGATGACCCGAACATGGTAGTGGTGCGGCACATGTGCATTGACTACACCAACTTGAACAAGGCATGTCCAAAGGATCCATTTTCTTTGCCAAGAATAGATCAAGTCATTGATTCGACCTCTGGTTGTGAACCTTTATCATTTGTAGACGCGTACTCTGGTTTCCACCAGATACTGTTAAACCCAGCTAATCAAATAAAAACTACCTTTATTACCCCGTATGGGGCTTATTGCTACTGCACCATGCCATTTTGCTTACGTAATGCAGGTGCCACATATCAAAGGTGCATGCAAAAATGTTTGCATGATCAGATTGGCAAAAATGTCCAAGTGTATGTTGATGATGTGGTGAGAAAAACCAAGGAGAGTCATACTCTCCTAGATGATATACGGCAAACATTCGCGAACTTGAGAAGATTCCGAATGAATCTTAACCTGGAAAAATGCACCTTCGGTGTCCCAGCCAGAAAGTTACTCGGATTCCTCGTGTCTAGCCGAGGTATCAAGGCTAATCCGACTAAGATCAGAGCCATTAAGCGCATGGAACTGCTGAAATGTCTCAACGATATCCAGAAATTCACGGGCTGCCTGGCATCGTTGAGTCGCTTCGTTAGTCAGCTGGGAGAAAAGGCGTTGCCTTTGTACTAATTAATGAAAAATTCAGATAAGTTCATCTGGACACCACAGGAAGAAAATGCTTTTCATGAGTTAAAAAATATGCTAGACTCTACACTAGTGTTAGCCTCACCACTATCCAAAGAGCCAATGTTGCTCTACATAGCAGCGACCAACCGAGTCGTAAGTGACGTGGTAGTGGTGGAGCGTGACGAGGAGGGTAAGTCGGTGCAGAGGCCAGTTTATTACCTAAGTGAAGTATTTTCTGCATCAAAGCAGAATTACCCACATTATCAGAAGATGACATATGGCATCTATATGGCGGCCAAGAATCTTAAGCACTACTTTGAAGAGCACCCCATAAAGGTGATATGTGAGGCACCAATATCTAAGCTAATGGGTAACAAGAACGCAAGTGTCCGAGTCGCCAAATAGGCTATTGAGTTAGCTCCATAGGCCCCCAATATGATAGGAGAGATGCTATAAAATCACAGGCACTGGCCAACTTTTTCGTCAATTGGGCTGAAATGCAATATGAGCCTCGCTTGCCTGATTTGAACTATTGGAGAATGCATTTTGATGTGTCAAAACTGAAAAACGGGTTAGGTGTCAGGATAGTGCTTACCTTGCCCGAAAAGAACCAATTGAGATATGTGCTGCAGATTCATTTTGCCGCATCAAACAACGTAGCCGAATATGAGGCACTTGTGCATGGGCTCAAGGTAGCAAAGGAGATTGGAATACATCATATTCAATGCTTTGGTGACTCGGATCTGGTAGTGCAACAAGTTTTGGGTCATTGGGATGCCCTTGATCTTGATGCAAATATGGCCTTGTATAGATTTCACGTTCAGAAAATCAGTGGGTACTTTGAGGGATGTGAATTCCACCATGTACCTCGCACTGAAAATGATGCAGCTGGCGTGTTATCCAAGCTTGGTTCATCCCAGCAATCTATCCCGCTAGGCATAGCTCTTGAACACCTCAGAAAACCATCCATTAGCCCATCACCAGAATCCGAGTCAATATATATCCCGACTAATACGGGATTAGAGGTTGTCCCAATGGATATTGATTGGGCGAATGCTTCGAGTAACTCGGGGACTACTTCGGCGAACCCGGGGACTGCCTCGCAAAACCCGGGGACTGTTCAACCAAGTCCGGCAGAAGTTATGTAGGCAGACCTGATGGAAGTTGATGAAGTGATTTTCCTGGCCCGTGTTGTACCAGCATGGGTGCAGCCAATTTTGTGCTTTTTGAGAGATGGAAATTTGCCAAACGATGTCGTTCTCTCCAGACAATTTTAGAGAATGGCGAAAGGCTACACCATAATAAATGGCGAGTTATACAAGATGAGTGTCACTAATATCCTCCAACGATGTGTTGATCCGGCTGAGGGGTAGGAAATACTTCGGGATATCCACTAGGGCAAATGTGCGCATCATGCCTCATCTAGAGCCTTAGTCACCAAAGCTTTTCGACATGGGTTTTATTGGCCCAATGCTTTGTAGGAAGCTGAGGACTTAGTGAGAAAATGCAATGGTGTCAGAGGTATGCGAGTAAGATCCATATGCCGGCCTCTGAACTCAAAACAATACCTATCACTTGGCCATTTGCAGTGTGGTGTTTGTATATGGTTGGACCATTTAATCCGGCTCATGGCAACACGACTCATATCTTGGTCATGGTTGACAAATTTACAAAGTGGATTGAGGTTAAGCCAATAAGGAAGTGTGATGGTCCCACAGCTGTATCATTCCTCAAGGATATCATCTTGAGATATGGGTACCCACACAATATAATAACAGATAATGGCACAAACTTTGCCGAGGGAGCATTTGCTCGATTCTGTAATGAAAAGAGGATAAGACTTGATGTTGCATCAGTCCCACATCCCGCATAGAACGGGAAAGTGGAGAGATCCAATGGGCTAGTACTGTCCAGGATAAAACCCCGGCTCATTGAGCCGTTGTAGTGATCAACAAGGTGCTGGATTGATGAACTCCCAATAGTACTATGGAGCCTAAGGACAACTCTGAATCGATCAACGGTCTATACACCATTTTTTCTGGTATATGGGGAAGAATATGTATTACTAGCCGACATAGTGCATGAATCGCTAGAGTCACCCAATAAAAAGAAGCCGAAGTGCAAGAAGCCCGACAAAATAATGTTGATTTGCTGTAAGAAATGGGAGAATTGGCATTGTATAGATCCACCATATATAAGCAAAATCACCGATTCTACCATAGCCGTAAAGTAAATCCTCGAGTTTTTTGAGGAGGAGATTTGGTGCTTCGTCTAGTGCAACGCACTGCCGGCATGCATAAACTATCACCTCCATGGGAGGGGACATTCATTGTGAGCAAAGCACTGCACAATGATGCATATTATCTTATAGATGCTCAATCACATGAGAAGAACAAGGTGGATAGGTCGAGAGAAGAGTCGAAAAGGCCATGGAATGTAGCGCTACTTCGTCCATTTTACACTTAGCAGAGAAGTGTATGTATGTTGAACTCTCGTATGTCGATTTGTATGTTGGCAATGAGCTTATCAATGAAACCTTGGCACCTCGAGTAGTGACTCGGGGACTTCTTTAGTAATAAGTATCTTTTTCTATATTTACATTTTTTATGTCGGCTGGCTTAAATTTCTTACCCCTTAGGCCGGATCAGTAATGTGTCGGTAACAAAAGCCCACTCTTCGACTTGCTGCTATCCAAAAACTGGCTTCATGGCAAGCAAGAGAAAAAGCTAGGGCTATGCTAGGCACATGAAAAATGACTAAGGAAAGGAAAATAAGCAAGCTAATACTTGTTCTTTGGACTAACCCATGTATTTATTTTCTTTATTACTATGTCGAATCACTCTGAGCTAATCCTCGTGGTTTTAAGTATTGTTAATTTAATTTTCTGATCCTGGACTCATAAGTCGAACACCAAAAAATGGTAGACATGAGCTGGGTCATAAGATTGAATAAACAAGAAAATGAAACTCGGGGACTCCGCCCAAAGGGACCCGAACATAGCAGTAGCAAAACAACTTAAATTGTATAGTACAACTCTGCCTGGCATACCAGGGATTTAATCAAATTTCAAGTTTTTCTGTCCAAGGAGCAACAACAGCTTTGTCAGGAGCAGCGGCAGCAGTATCAGGCACATGAATAGTCGAATCAGAGGCTTCAGTTGATGGAGGAGGAATCGTGGAAGCTGAGGTATCAGCCTCAGTGTCAGCCTCGGCTTCTGCTTCACCCGCCGAGTCTTCTTCGCTTATGGCTGGGTCTTCCGCGTTATCATCAGCATCATCTTTGACGTATTCATCGTGTTGGGTTTGCAACATAGAAAACAAAAAAATTCCTACGATATGAACTACTAAGCACCAAGATCTATATACCTTGATACAAACAACGGGTGGATATACATCCATAGAGACATACCCTTGAAGAGCGACAAAGTGTAACGAGATTGGACTCGTGGATGATGTAGTCGTTCGCTTGCCGATCTCCAGATCGTGAGGAAGTCCAGCACCGCAACTCAACAATGCATCCGTGATCTCACACACGCCCGGTCCTCCGACAAACTCCATGTCCTTGCTCCAGCGATGCAGCGGAAGAAGCAACTCCTTTCAGACAAAGCCACCGGGAACATGTATCTTGCTAATCCGAGACCATGGGGGAATAATTCTAGAGGGGGAGAGATCCCTCATGAAGAGGTGTGAGATGAGAGGAGGAGGGGGGATTTTATAGGGAGAGGATGGCAGCCCCCTCCCATGGCTGGCGGCCATGTAAGTTACCCCACCTCTTCCTTCATTCATGTGGGTGGAGCTCCCACTCACATAAATATGCCTCCACTCAAAATTCCATTCACCTCCATTAAATTTCCACCAAATTTAATGCAAGCTCTCATTTAATAAAACTATTTTATTTATTTTATTCACAATTTTGTTAATTACTTTAATTAACAAACATTCACATAAAACCCCCTGCAATATTTCAATATCACATGCAGAACCAGTTTCTGCAATTTCACCTGAAACAATTCCGGTTTCCATAGAAATGATTCTAGCGCTTTCTTAATATTTATATGAAATATATTTGCTCCAAATGGTGTCAGTACCCCTTAAGTGTGCCACCCTATGGTTCGCTAATAATGTAGACATGATCGAGACCCCTCTCCGATCAATAATCATCAGCGAGACCTAGAGATCTATACTGACTCACACACATTCAACGATGACTCTAGTGATCGTGTGAACCTTTAACATTTGTAATTAAATCCATTTATCTCATGATATATTACATGTACGAGTTTCGATCATCGGTATCCCCATACCTAGTTTGATCTTGTTACCAACAAGTACTCTTTTCTCATTCCCGTGATATAACATTCTTGTGATCTTATCACTTACTTGCAAGCTACATCAATGTGATATCACTGAGAGGGCACATAGTATATCTCTCCGTCATCGGGGTGGACAAATTACACTCTTGATCCATGAGCCTCAATACTTTCGGAGTACCCAAACCCACCTTTATAGTAACCCTGTTACAGTGTGATGTTTGATCTTATCAAAGTACTCTTCCGATGTTAGCAGTTAACATGATCTCATGGTTTAAGGATAAAAATTACTTCGTATGATGTTATATAATTTTAACATAATGAGTTTGATCGTATTGCTATACTTCATATGAATGTTCATCACAACATTCCACCAATGTTGTGACCTCATTATTAACAACATCCAATGTCCATGATCAGGAAACTTTGATCTTGTTAATCAACAAGCTAGTTTATAAGAGAGGCATAACTAGGAACCCTTTATTTTGTTTATTAAACACACATGTATTAACGTAATTATAGCATGCAAAATAAACATCTATCAAATACTTGGAATATGATAATAACAACTTTATTATTGCCTCTCAGGGCATATTCCATTTAGTCTCCCACTTGCACTAAAGTCAATAATCTAGTTTAAATAGTGATAAATCTAACACCCATGGAGTTCTGGTGTTGATCATGGTTTGCCCTAGGGAGAGTTTTAGTCAACGGATTTGACACATTCAGATCCCTATGTACTTTACAAATCTTTATATCTCCATCCTTGACATGCTCGCGGATGGAGTGAAACCGGTGCTTGATATGCTTGGAATTCTTGTGAGACCTTGGTTCCTTGGCATTGGCTATGGCTCCATTGTTGTCACAATAGATCACCATGTCCAACTCACTAGGATCGACATCTAGTTCAATTATGAACTCCTTCATCCAAACCGCTTCCCGTGCCGCTTCTGAAGCAGCAACATATTCCACCTCGGTCGTTGATCCAGCCACCAAGGTTGTTTGGAACTCCTCCAACTAACTGCTGCTCCGTTCAAGAGAAATACGTATCCAGATTGAGACTTAGATTCATCCAGATCGGTGTCAAAGCTAGCGTCGACATAACACTTAGCGACCAGCTCTTCTTCACCTCCGTATACAAGAAAAATACCCTTAGTTCTTCTTAAGTACCTGGATCAGATGGTACCTACTAGTTAGACTAATAACATGTGCCACATCCGGTCTTGTACATAGCACGGCGTACATTATAGAGCCTATAGCCGAAGCATAGGGGATTTTATCCATTATCTCTCTTTCTTCCGCCGTTGCCGGACTTTGAGTCTTACTCAATGTCTTGCCTTGCAACATTGGTAAGAACCCCTTCTTACTTCCGTCCATTTTAAACTTCTTTAAAATCTTATCAAGGTATGTACTTTGTGATAGCCCTATCAGGCACCTTGATCTATCTCTATAGATCTTTATTCCTAATATGTATGACGCTTCACCTACGTCCTTCATCGAAAATTTGTTGTTTAGATAACTTTTAACACTATTTAAAAGATCTATATCATTTCCAATCAATAATATGCCGTCCACATATAATATTAGAAATGCCACATTGCTCCCACTCACTTTATTGTGAATACAAGCCTCTCCATAAGTTTGGATAAATCCAATCTCTTTGATCACCTCATCAAAGCGGAGATTCCAACTCCAGGATGCTTGCTTCAGTCCATAGATGAATCGCTGAAGCTTGCACACCTTGTCAGCATCCTTAGGATTGACAAAACCCTTTGGTTGTATCATATACAACTCTTCTTCAATGTTACCATTGAGGAATGTGGTTTTGACATCCATCTGCCATATCTCATAATCGAAATAAGCAGCAATTGCTAACATAATCCTAACCGACTTTAGCATCGCTAGGGGTGATAAAGTCTCATTGTAGTCAACTCCTTGAATTTGTCGAAACCCCTTTGCGACAAGTTGATCTTTATAGATGGTCACATTACCATCAACGTCACTTTTCTTCTTGAAAATCTATTTATTCTAAACGACCTTTCGGTCATGAGGTAAGTCCGCCAAGATCCAAACCTAGTTTCCTAACATGGATCCCATCTCGGATTACATGGATTCTAGCCATTTGTTGGAATCCGGGTTCATCATCGCTTCTTCATATGTCGTAGGGTCATCAATTCCATCTACCATGAAATCCACGACAGGATTTCCGTACAGTTCAGGAGCTACACGTGTCCTGCTTGACCTACGTGGTTCGGTAGTGTCATCTTTCGAAGTTTCATGATCATTATCATTAGTTTCTTATTCATTCGGTGAAGTCAACTCTGGAACAATTTCCGGTGCTACGCCACTCACCGTTTCATGAAGAGAAGGTTCAATAACCTCTTCGAGTTCTACCTTCTGACTACTCACTCCTTTCGTGAGAAACTCTTTCTCTAGAAAGGATCCATTCTTGTCAATGAAAACCTGTCCCTCGGATCTGTGATAGAAGGAATACCCAATTGTTTCTTTAGGATATCCTATGAAGACGCATTTTTTCGCTTTGGGTTCGAGTTTATCAGGCTGAAGTTTCTTCACATAAACATCGCATCCCCAAACTTTAAGAAATGACAATTTAGGTTTGTTTCCAAACCATAATTCATATGGTGTCTTTTCAACGTATTTAGATGGTGGCCGATTTAAAGTGAATGCGGTGATTTCCAGTGCATAACCCCAAAATTAAAGTGGCAAGTCAGTGAGAGACATGATAGATCAAACCATATCCAATAAGGTATGATTATGATGCTCCGATACACCATTATGCTGTGGTGTTCCGGCAGGCGTGAGTTGTGAACCTATTCCACACTCTCTCATGTGTGTGCCAAACTCGTAACTTAGATACTCACCTCCACGGCGAGACCACAGAAATTTAATCTTTGTATTACGATGATTTCCCACTTCACTATGAAATTCCTTGAACTTTTCAAAGGTTTCAAACTTGTGTTTCATCAAATAGATATGTCCATATCTACTTAAATCATTCGTGAAAATAACAAAATAACGATATCCACCTCGTGCCGACACACTCATTGGACCACATACATTAGTATGTATGATTTCCAACAAATCTATCGCCCGCTCCATTGTACTGGAAAACAAGGTTCTAGTCATCCTGCCCATAAGGCATGGCTCACATGTATCAAATGATTAAAAATCAAGTGATTCCAAAAGTCCATCAGAATGGAGCTTCTTCATGCATTTTACGGTAATATGACCTAGATGGCAATGCCACATATATGCAGATATATCATTATCAAGTTTAATAATTTTGGCATCAACATTGTGAATATGTGTATCACTACTATCGAGATTCAATAGAAATAAACCATTCATCATAGGTGCATGACCATAAAAGATATTATCCATATAAATCCAAGAACCATTGTTTCCAGATTTAAATGAATAACCGCTTTGCAATAAAAATGATCCGGATACAATGTTCATGCTCAACACATGCACCAAATAATAATTATTTAGGTTTATAACTAGTCCAAATGGTAGATGGAGAGGCAGTGTTCCGATGACGATCACATCAACCTTTGATCCATTGCCGACACGCATCGTGACCTCATCCCTTGCTAGCTTTTGATTGTTCTGCAGCCCCTGATTCGAGTTAGATATATTAGCAATTGAACCGATATTAAATACCCAGGTGTTACTACACGTACTAGTCAAGTACATATCAATAAAATGTATATCAAATATACCTTTGTTCATCTTGCTAGCCTTCTCGTCTACCAGATACATTGGGCAGTTGCACTTCCAGTGGTCGGGCCCCTTACAATAATAGCACTCGGTCTCAGACTTAGGGCCAGCCCGGGTCTTCTTCTCAGGTGCAACAATAGATTTTCCACTCTTCTTGAAGTTACCCTTCTATTTACCCTTCTTGTCTTTCTTGAAACTAGTGGTCCTATTGATCACCAGCACTTGATGTTCTTTCCTAATTTCCACTTCAACAGTCTGAAGCATTGATAGAAGCTCGGGGAGAGTCTTGTTCATGCCATTCATGTTATAGTTCATCATGAAGCTCTTGTAGCTTGGTGGCAGAGATTGGAGAACATGATGTATGCCTAAGTCAATGGGAATCACACAAGCTTATCCGCGTACCCAGACATTTTGAGTGCATGCTCACTAACGGAGTTTTTCTCCTCCATCATGCAGCTAAAGAACTTTTCCAAGCATCATAACTCTCTACGGCAGCATGGTATCGAAAACTATTTTAAATTCACCCATGGTATCAAAGGCATTGCCATTCTCGAAACGCTTTCGGAGTTCCGGCTCTAGCCCATACAATATGCCACAATGAACCATATTGTGGTCCTCCTGACGAGTCAAGTATCCATTATTTACCTTGCTAGGGGCATCATTAGGAGGTGGGGGGCCTAACGGAGCTTCTAGCATATATTGCTTCTGTGCAATAGTGAGGAGAATCCTCAAGTTCAGGCCTCAGTTGGTAAAGTTGCTACCATTTGTTGCAAGTTTCTCTTTCTCCTTGAACACATTGAAATTAAAAACAGGTGGCGCCATCTACAACAGAATTTGTAAAGTTTATTTAGACTAAGTTTATGATAGATCGAGTTCAACTAATCCAAATTATGAATAACTCCCACTGCAAAACAACATCCCTCATGTCTTTTTGGTGATTACATGAACCAAATCCACTACACGAAGACCGATCATCATGTGAGTTGGTGTAGCTTCAAAGGCGAGCATCTAGATGGTCATCATATCAACCATATGACTCATGCTTTACCTTTCAGTTCGTGTTTCGAGACAATGTATCTACACGCTAGGCTCGCCAAGTAAGAACCTTAGTATTTGCGTGTGTAAAACTGTCTTACACCCGTTGTATGCGAAGGTAGAGTCTATTACACCCGATCATCACGTGGTGTCTTGAAATGACAAACTTTCTTAACGGTGCATACTCAAGGAAGAACACATCCTTATATTGATATTTATATGAGGGATCATCATATAATTCTACTAAAGCGCCAAACAAGCAATATAAGATATAAACAAACATCATAGGAAAAAAGTGATATGATATGGTTCTTGCACTTGATAACCATCATGTGCATTGTGGTATGATCTTTATCATTCCTATATGTGTAAGGACAAGGTCTATGGAACTTACACTTTGGCATGTTATAATTTCCAAGAGTATCAATTCATACTAGAAATTATAACATCACCATATCATGAAACTTGCCGAGCAAAAATCTAAACTAGATGCCTCTAATTTATCAATTGCAAGTTTTATGCGGTTAGGGCTTTCAAAGATAGATCCGTTCATACCTACGAACATGGAACCACAACGATGATAATAAAATTATTAACAACTCGTTGTAAATCATATATTGAATATAGTAGGAGAGACAGACACCCCTAGCCACTTATGCAAAACTAGTTGCATGTCAAGCATGGAACAGGTCTCATGTGCACGAACATGTAAAGTAAGTCCGCGCCGCTTCATCCGACTATGCCAGCAATATACATAATACATAGAAGATGTAATAACATGATGATCAACACCCACATAATCATATGTTTTCTACCCGTGCAAAGCATCTACTAGATCAATATCTGATACCACTGTTGGGTTCTCAGCATAGAAAACAAAAAATTCCTACGATGTGACCAACTAAGAGCCAAGATCTATCTACCTAGATACAAACAATGGGTGCATATATACATCCATAGAGAACATACCCTTGAAGGGCGAAAAAGTGTAACGAGAATGGACTCATAGATGACGTAGTCGTTCGCTTGCCGATCTCAAGATCGTGAGGAAGTCCAGCACCACAACTCAGCAGCACATCCGTAATCGCACACATGTCCGGTCCTGCGACAACCTCTGCGTCCTCGCTCCAGTGATGCAGCAAAAGCAGCAACTCCTTTCAGACAAACCCACTAGGAACATGTATCTCGCTGATCTGAGACCATGGGGAATAATTCTAGATGGGAGAGAGATCCTTCACGAGGAGGTGTGAGATGAGAATAGGAGAGGGGATCCTTTTATAGGGAGAGGGGAGGAAACCCCCTCCTATGGCCGACAGTGTTGGAATTATGCCCTAGAGGCAATAATAAAGATGTTATTATTATAATTCTTGTTCATGATAAAGTTTATATTCCATGCTAGAATTGTATTAAGCGGAAACATTAATACTTGTGTGGTTTGTGAACAACACCGTGTCCCTAGTACGCCTCTATGGACTAGCTCATTGATCAATGATGGTTAAGGTTTCCTAACCATAGACATGAGTTGTCAATTGATAATGAGACCATATCATTGGGAGAATTATATGGTGGACAGACCCAAACTAAGCAAAGCTATTAGATCGTTTCATCGTGTTCGTCTTTGCGAAGCTTTTCTCATGTCAAATATTGTATTCCTTAGACCATGAGATAATACAACTCCCTGGTATCGGAAGAAAGCTTTGAGGTCATCAAACGTCATCCTATGAGAGGGTGATCATAAAGGTGTCTCTCAGGTGATCGGAAAGTATCTGTTGGGTTGTATGTATCGAGATGGGATTTGTCCCTCCCAAGTCGGAGAGATATGCTTGGGCCCACTCGTGTCGATATCAACACCGCTTGCAAGCATGTGGTTAAGGAGTTAATCACAAAGTGATATCGGATTACGGTACGAGTAAAGTACTTGCTGTGAACGAGATTGAACTAGGTATGACGATACCGACGATCGAATCTCGGGCAAGTAAAATATCGCGAGACGAAGGGAATATATATATGGGATTGATTGAATCCTGGCATCGTGGTTCATCCGATATGATCATCGATGAATGTGTGGGAGTCAATATGGGTGCCTGACCCAGCTGTTGATTATTGATAGAAGATCATATGCATATTCTCGAACCCGAGGTCACACATAACGTGTCTCGATGCTAGGATAGATTGGATAATTGGTTTATGAATTTTTGTTGAGTCTCGGATGGGATCCGGGATATCACGAGAGGTTCGGAATGGTTAGGAGAATAAGATTCATATAAGGCGGTGCAGTTTTGGAGTTGAATAGTTCCGGGTTAATCGGTATTGTCCAAAGCTTCTAGAACCTTTCGGAAGGGGACCAACGTGGCCCCACCTTCCGGGAGGGGGCATGGGCCTATGAGGGAGTGTCCTGGCCGCATTGGGCCAGGGGCACAAGGCCCCATAGGGCCCAGCCGATTCTAGATAGATTTAACTCGTTTAAATCTAGAGATAGAATTTCTAGATAAGGAGAGTTTAAATCGTTTAAACTAGAGATAGGCTTGGAGGATGGGCAAGGCTGGCCGCACCCCCTCTATATATAGGGCTGGTGCTTCTCCCCACACACCTTTCCTCCAAACCCTAGTTGCCTGCTTGCCCTCCTCTCTCCTCCCATTTGTTTGTAGGCGAAGCCTGCAGAAATTCTCCACCATATACACCGCGTCGTGTTGTAGATCCAATCCATCTCTCCACCATACTTGCTGGTCAGGAAGGAGGAGGCGTCGAGGTGCTTTGCGTGTGCATCTCACGGAGGCACCGCCACTTGTGGTGCTAGATCGGATCGGATCACGAGGAGGAGAAGAGAGGCGACTACATCACCCACGTTCCGAGCGTTAACGCATGTGCGAATCTGCAAGGGTATGAAGATCTAATCCGATCTCTCTCGTTGTTTGCATCTCCTAGATTAGATCTTGGCTTTCCCTCTGTTCGCTTCCGTAGAAAATTTTGATTTACTATGCTGCGAAACCCTTCAGTGGTATCAGAGCTAGATCTATGCGTAGATGTGATTCACGAGTAGAGCATAACATGGTTGTTGCGGCGTTGATGTTTTCTGTTGCAAGCCTCTTGTTCGTGTTCTTCTTATGACGCGGGATAGTGAGATTGAAGCGGTCCAGGCCAACCTTACGCGACGCCGTCATTGGCGAGACCGCTCGCACTTGACGTGTGGCTTGTACCACACATGCGGGTGGATGTCAGTTTCTCTCACTATAGTTGTCATGGGATTAACACCGGAGTTTGGCAACCATAATATCACCGTTGTGGCTTTCCATAGGTAAGAATCGTTCTTAGCATCTACTCCCATAAGCCACGTAAAACATGCAACAACAAAGTAGAGGCGTCTAACTTGTTTTTGCAGAGAGTGTTTTCTGTGATATGGTATGGCCCAAGATGTGATGTGTATATTGTATGCGATGATCATGTTTTGTAATGTTTCACGACTTGCATGTCGATGAGTACACAACCGGCAGGAGCCATATGGTTGTCTTTATAATTGTGTATGACCTGCAGTCAACTTCTTATCGCCATGTAATAGCTTTACTTTATCGCTAAGTAGTTAGCAATAGTTGTAGTTGCTATTCGTGGTGGAGGCAATCATGGTGGAGTGATGGAGATCATGCCGGAACGCACAAGATGGAGATCATTGCGCGAAGATTGGCTATACCATGTCACATAAAGTTATATGCATGTGATGTTTATCCTTTTATGTATCTTATTATGCTTAGATCATGACGGTAGCATTATAAGATGATTCCTCATAAAGATCAAGATAAACTGTGTTCTCCCCATGTATGCACCGTTGCGAAAGTTAAATCGTGTCCAAGCATCACGTGATGATCGGGTGCTATAGACTCTCGCTCACATACAGCGGGTGCAAGCCAGTTTTACTGCACGCGGAAATATTTGGGTTTGACTTGGAGCCTAGCATGTACGAGACATGGCCTCGGAACACATGAACCGAAAGGTTAAGCACGAGTCATATGAATGATATGATCGACACTTCGTTGTCCACCATTGAAGCCACATCTCTTCTCGTGAAGATCGGATTAGGTGTGGTGAATTTGGATCGTGTTCACTAAGCAACTTGAGGGATGTTGAATTTAGTGGGAGTTCATCTAGTAATTTGATTAAGTTGAACTATTTATCATGAACATAGTCTAAATTGTACTTGCAAATACTGTAGATCACATGGCCAAGTCCAACTTCAACTTCAACGTTTTTGCTAAGAAAGAAAAGCTTAGAAACAATGGGTCTAACTTCACCAACTGGTTCCGCAATCTAAGAATCATTACATGCGGACAAAAGGACTATGTCCTTGAGAAAGCGTTAGGTAACCCCCTCAATGCTGGCTGATGAGAAAGCTATCTATCAGTCGCGCAAAGATGATTATGGTGTGATTAAGAGCACCATGTTGTTTGCTATGGAATCGGAACTTCAAAATCGTTTTGAAAACTATCCCGGGCCCTTTGAGATTCTCGAAGAGTTGAAAACCATGTTTCAGACTCAGGACCGTTCGAGAGATATGAGATCTCCGAGAAGTTCTTTAAGCGCAAGATGGAGGAAGGGAGTTCCGTTAGTGAGCACGCCATTAAGATGTCGGGCTACACTCAACGCCTTGAACAATCTGGATGCAAGATTCCAGAGGAGCTCAAGATTGACAGGTTCTGCAATCACTCCTCCCAGCTACAAAAGTTTTGTAGTGACTCATAATCAGATTGGTTCCAGATACGATCACCGAGCTCTTCGCAGCTGAAGACTGCGGAGGTGGACATCAAGAAGGATAATCATTTGTTTATGGTCAACAAGCCCTCCTTCAAGAAAGGTAAAGGTGCAAAGAAGCCCTTCAAGAAAGGCGGCAAGCGCGTTGCCCTGAGAAGAAGCTCAAGTCTGGTCCTAAGCGGGACCTGAGTGCTTCTATTGCAAGGACAAGGGTCCTTTGGGCGCAATGTCCGAAGTACTTAGCGGACAAGAAGGCTGGCACCATCAAAGGTATATTTGATATACATGTTATTGGTGTTTTCCTTACTAGCCCTCGTTGTAGTGCACAGGTATTTGATACGGTTCAGTTGCTAATATTTGTAACTCGAAGCAGAGCTACGGAATAGGCAATGACTTGCGAGGATGAGGTGACGATGCACATTGGCAGCGGATCAAGAGTTGATGTGATGGCCGTCGCACGCTCTCCTTAGTTTTACCTTGGGATTAGTTTTAAACCTTAATAAATGTTATTATGTGCCTGCGTTGAGCATGAACATTATTTCTGGATCGTGTTTATTGCAAGACGGTTATTCATTTAAATCGGAGAATAATGGTTGTTCTATTTATATGAGTAACATCTTTTATGGTCATGCACCTCTTGTGAATGGTTTATTTCTTCTAAATCTCGAAAGGGATGAAACACACATCCATAACATTGAGGCTAAGAGATGCAAAGTAGATAGTGATAATACTACTTATTTGTGGCACTGTAAATGCAGGTCATATTGGTGTAAAGCGCATGAAGAAACTCCATTCTGATGGACTTTTGGAGTCTCTTGATTTTGAATCATTTGACACATGCGAACTATGCCTCATGGGCAAGATGATCAAAACCCCGTTTTCCGGTATGATGGAGCGAGCAACGGACTTGTTGGAAATCATACATACCGATGTATGCGGACCGATGAGTGTTTTGACGCGCGGTGGATATCGCTATTTTCTCACTTTTACCGATGACTTAAGTAGATATGGGTATATCTATTTAATGAAACATAAATCTGAAACATTTGAAAAGTTCAAGGAATTTCAGAATGAAGTGGAGAACCATCGTAACAAAAGGATTAAGTTTCTACGATCCGATCGTGGGGGCGAGTATTTGAGTTATGATTTTCTCACGCATCTTAAAGCAAGCGAAATTGTTTCGCAACTCCATACCGGAACACCACAACGCAATGGTGTGTACGAGCGGAATCGAACCCTATTAGATATGGTCGATCGATGATGTCTCTTACTGATTTGCCGTTATCATTTTGGGGTTATGCATTAGAAACCGCTGCATTCACTTTAAATAGGGCTCCATCTAAATCCGTTGAGACGACACCGTATGAACTGTGGTTTGGTGCTAAACCTAAGTTGTCGTTTCTTAAAGTTTGGGGATCTGAAGCTTCGTCAAGAAGTTGATGCCGGACAAGCTCGAACCCAAAGCGGAGAAATGCGTCTTCATAGGATACCCTAAGGAAACTATTGGGTATACCTTCTATCACAGAACTGAAGGCAAAGTGTTTGTCGCAAAGAATGGTTCCTTTCTTGAGAAGGAGTTTCTCTCGAAAGAAGTGAGTGGGAGGAAAGTAGAGCTAGACGAGGTTATTGAACCTTCTCTTGAATTGGAGAGTAGCGCAGCACCTGAAATTGTTCGATTGCACTTTGCACCAACAATAGAGGAAGCTAATGACAAGGATCATGAAGCTTGGACGATCTGCTCTTGAGCGTCGCGGTCGACAAGGTCGCGTACCCTCTGAGTGGTACGGCAACCTGTCTTATTTGTCTTGTTAGTAGAAGACAGCGAACGTACGAACTATGAGGAAGCGATGATGAGCCTAGACTCTGAGAAATGGCTAGAAGCCATGAAATCTGAATTGGGATCCATGAGCGAAAACCAAGTATGGACTTTGGTGGACCCTCCTAGCAACCGAAAGGTCGTTGAGTGCAAATGGATCTTCAAGAAGAAAACAGACGCGGATGGTAATGTTACCGTCTATAAAGCACGGCTTGTTGCGAAAGGTTTTCGACAAGTTCAAGGTGTTGACTACGATGAGACTTTCTCTCCCGTAGCGATGTTTAAGTCCATTCGGATTTTATTAGCAATTGCTGCGTTTCATGATTATGAAATATGGCGGATGGATGTCAAGACTTTCCTCAATGGCAACATTGTTGAAGAGTTGTATTTGATGCATCCCGAAGGTTTTGTCGATCCTAAGGATGCTGATAAAGTATGCAAACTTCAGCGTTCCATTTATGGACTGAAGCAAGCATCTCGGAGTTGGAACCTTCGTTTTGATCAAGTGATCAAGAGCTTTGGATTTGTTCCAAATTGCTATGAAGCTTGCATCTACAAGAAAGTGAGTGGGAGCTCGGTGACGTTTACGGTACTATATGTGGATGACATATTGATTATTGGAAATGACATCAACATGCTTGATGTGAAGAGTTATTTGAACAAATGTTTTTCAATGAAAGACCTAGGTGAAGCTGCTTATATATTGGGCATAAAAATCTATAGAGATAGACAAAGGCCTGATAGCTTTAAGCAGTACATACCTAGACAAAGTTCGAAAAGGTTCAGAATGGATAAGGCATTGAAAGGTTCATGCCTATGTTGTCAGTAAGATATTGAGCAAGGCTGGGTGTCCATTCTGATGAAATGATAGGAAGCTATGAGCAAAGTGCCTTATGCCTCGGCCATAGGTTCCATCATGTATGCCATCTTGTGTACTAGACGGATGTATCCAATGCTCTTAGTTTGACGAGATATCAAAGTGATCCGAGTGGAATGGACAGCCGTGAAAGAACATCCTAAGGTACCTAAATAGGACTAAAGAAATGTTCTTAGTCTATGGGGTGATGAACAGCGTCGTAAAGGTTACGTCGATGCTAGTTTAAACCGACAAGGATGATTCTAAATCTCGAAGGATACGTGTATATTTTGAATGGAGGAGCTGTGAGTCGGAGAAGCTGCAAGCAAAGCGTGATCGCGGGATCTCTGATGAAGCGGAATACATGGCTGCTGCGAAGCGTCAAGTGAAGGAGTTTGGATCAGAACTTCATCATTGAGCTTGGCGTGGTTCAAGTGCATTGGACCCACTAGAGATATTGTGTGACAACATCGGCGCCATAGCACTTGCTAAGGAACCAAGATATCATCCAAAGACCAAGCATATCAACATAAGTTTCATATAATCCGAGATTATATAGCAGATGGAGATCTGAAGATCAGCAAAGTACATACAGATCTGAATGTTGCAGATCCATTGACTAAACCTCTTCCACGTGTAAAACATGATCAGCACCTCAGTGCCATGGGTGTGAGATTGTTGCCAAATGTAAACTAGATTATTGACTCTAGTGCAAGTGGGAGACTGTTGGAATTATGCCCTAGAGGCAATAATAAAGATGTTATTATTATAATTCTTGTTCATGATAAAGTTTATATTCCATGCTAGAATTGTATTAAGCGGAAACATTAATACTTGTGTGGTTTGTGAACAACACCGTGTCCCTAGTACGCCTCTATGGACTAGCTCATTGATCAATGATGGTTAAGGTTTCCTAACCATAGACATGAGTTGTCAATTGATAATGAGACCATATCATTGGGAGAATTATATGGTGGACAGACCCAAACTAAGCAAAGCTATTAGATCATTTCATCGTGTTCGTCTTTGCGAAGCTTTTCTCATGTCAAATATTGTATTCCTTAGACCATGAGATAATACAACTCCACAGTATCGGAAAGCTTTGAGGTCATCAAGCGTCATCCTATGAGAGGGTGATCATAAAGGTGTCTCTCGGTGATCGGAAAGTATCATTGGGTTGTATGTATCGAGATGGGATTTGTCCCTCCCAAGTCGGAGAGATATGCTTGGGCCCACTCGTGTCGATATCAACACCGCTTGCAAGCATGTGGTTAGGAGTTAATCACAAAGTGATATCGGATTACGACGGTAAAGTACTTCGTGAGCGAGATTGAACTAGGTATGACGATACCGACGATCGAATCTCGGGCAAGTAAAATATCGCGACGAAGGGAATATATATATGGGATTGATTGAATCCTGGCATCGTGGTTCATCCGATATGATCATCGATGAATGTGTGGAGTCAATATGGGTGCCCAGACCCGCTGTTGATTATTGATAGAAGATCATGCGCATATTCTCGAACCCTTGAGGTCACACACTTAACGTGTCTCGGCGCTAGGATAGATTGGATAATTGGTTTATGAATTTTGTTGAGTCTCGGATGGGATCCGGGATATCACGAGAGGTTCGGAATGGTTGGAGAATAAGATTCATATAAAGCGGTGCAGTTTTTGGAGTTAGGAATAGTTCGGGTTAATCGGTATTGTACCGAAAGCTTCTAGAACCTTCCGGAAGGGGACCAACGTGGCCCCACCTTCCGGGAGGGGTCATGGGCCTATGAGGGAGTGTCCTGGCCGCATTGGGCCAGGGGCACAAGGCCCCATAGGGCCCAGCCGATTCTAGATAGATTTAACTCGTTTAAATCTAGAGATAGAATTTCTAGATAAGGGAGAGTTTAAATCGTTTAAACTAGAGATAGGCTTGGAGGATGGGCAAGGGCTGGCCACACCCCCCCTCTATATATAGAGGGCTGGTGCGCCCCCTTCCCCCCTACACACACCTTTCCTCCAAACCCTAGTTGCCCTGCTGCCCTCCTCTCTCCCTCCCGACTGTTTGTAGGCGAAGCCCTGCTACAGAAATTCTCCACCATATACACCGCGTCGTCGTGTTGTAGATCCAATCCATCTCTCCACCATACTTGCTGGTCCGAGGAAGGAGGAGACGTCGAGGTGCTGCACGTGTGCATCTCACGGAGGCACCGCCACTTGTGATGCTAGATCGGATCGGATCGCGAGGAGGAGAAGAGAGTACGACTACATCACCCGTTCAGGAGCGTTCCGCTATGCGAATCTTCAAGGGTATGAAGATCTAATCCAATCTCTCTTGTTGTTTGCATCTCCTAGATTAGATCTTGGCTTTCCCTCTGTTCGCTTCCGTAGAAAATTTTGATTTACTATGCTGCGAAACCCTTCAGACAGCCATGGAGGTACCCCTACCTCTTCCTTCATTCATGTGGATGGAGCTTCCACTCACATAAATATGCCTTCACTCAAAATTCCACTCACCTCCATTAAATTTCCACCAAATTTAATGTAAGCTCTCATTTAATAAAACACTTTTATTTAGAAGTTGAATCTTTCCAAACTCTCACTCGTTATCGATACATTGACTATTTGGTGGGTCCAATGAACATATTTTTGCAAGGTGTGAAGTTAATTTTGAAACACGACCAAAATTTCAAAACACGGTGGGTCATAGTCTCTTTGATTGTTTTCAAAACATGATCAAATTTCTAGGCATGCATATTCTTAGCAAGAAGTTGAATCTTTCCAAACTCTCACTCGTTCTTCATACATTGACTGCCTAGTGGTGGGTCACTGAACAAATTATTGCAAGGTGTGAAGTTAATTTCGAAACACAACCAAAATTTCAAAACATGGTGAGTCATAGTCTCTTTGATTGTTTTCAAAAATCGGTCAAATTTCTAGGCATGCATATTCTTAGAAAGAAGTTGAATCTTTCCAAACTCTCACTCGTCTTGATACATTGACTGCCTGGTGGTGGGTTCACAGAATATATTTTCGCAACGTGTGAAGTTAATTTCGAAACGCAGGCAAAATTTCAAAACATGGTGAGTCATAGTCTCTTTGATTGTTTTCAAAACATGATCAAATTTCTAGGCATGCATATTCTTAGCAAGAAGTTGAATCTTTCCAAACTGTCACTCATTCTCGATACATTGACTTCCTGGTGGTGGGTCCACTGAATAGATTTTCGTAAGGGGTGAAGTTAATTTTGAAACACAACCAAAATTTCAAAACAAGGTGAGTCATAGCCTCTTTGATTGTTTTCAAAACACGGTCAAATTTCTAGGAATGCATATTCTTAGCAAGAAGTTGAATCTTGCCAAACTCTCACTCGTTCTCGACACATTGACTACCTGGTGGGTCCACTGAAAATATTTTCTCAAGGTGTGAAGTTAATTTCGAAACACAACCAAAATTTCAAAACACAGTGAGTCATAGCCTCTTTGATTGTTTTCAAAACAGGGTCAAATTTCTAGGCATGCATATTCTTAGCAAGGAGTTGAATGTTTCCAAACTCGCACTCATTCTCGATAAATTGATTGCCTAGTGGGTCCACTGAATAGATTTTCGCAAGGTATGAAGTTAATTTCGAAACACAGCCAAAATTTCAAAACATGGTGAGTCATAGCCTCTTTGATTGTTTTCAAAACACGGTCAAATTTCTAGGCATGCATATTCTTAGCAAGAAGTTGAATCTTGCCAAACAACTCTCACTCGTTCTTGATACATTGACTGCCTGGTGGTGGGTCCACTGAACAGATTATCGCAAGGTGTGAAGTTAATTTCGAAACATAGCCAAAATTTCAAAACACAGTGAGTCATAGTCTCTTTGATTGTTTTAAAAACACAGTCAAATTTCTAGGCATGCATATTCTTAGCAAGAAGTTGAATCTTTCCAAACTCTCACTCATTCTTGATACATTGACTGTCTGGTGGGTCCACTGAACATATGTTCGCAAGGTGTGATGTTAATTTTGAAAAACAGCCAAAATTTCAAAACACGGTGACTCATAACCTCTTTGATTGTTTTCAAAGCACGGTCAAATTTCTAGGCATGCATATTCTTAGCAAGAAGTTGAATCTTGCCAAACTCTCACTCGTTCTCGATACATTGACTGCCTGGTGGGTCCACTGAATAGATTATCACAAGGTGTGAAGTTAATTTCAAAACGCAGCCAAAATTTAAAACACAGTGAGTCATAGCCTATTTGATTGTTTTCAAAACACGGTCAAATTTCTAAGCGTGCATATTCTTAGCAAGAAGTTGAAACTTTCCAAACTCTCACTCGTTCTTGATACATTAACTGCCTGGTGGGTCCACTAAACAGATTTTCGCAAGGTATAAAGTTAATTTTGAAACACAGCCAAAATTTCAAAACACGGTGAGTCATAGCCTCTTTGATTTTTTTTCAAAACACGGTCAAATTTCTAGGCATACATATTCTTAGCAAGTCGAATCTTTCTAAACAACTCTCACTCATTCTAGATACATTGACTGCATGGTGGGTCCACTAAATAGATTGTTGCAAGGTGAGAAGTTAATTTCAAAACACGGTGAGTCATAGTCTCTTTGATTGTTTTCAAAACACGTTCAAATTTCTAGGCATGCATATTCTTAGAAAGAAGTTGAATCTTTCCAAACTCTCGCTCGTTCTCGATACATTGACTGCCTGGTGGGTCCACTGAACAGATTTTCGCATGGTATGAAGTTAATTTCAAAACACGGTGAGTCATAGCCTCTTTGATTGTTTTCAAAACACGGTCAAATTTCTATGCATGCATATTCTTAGCAAGAAGTTGAATCTTGCCAAACTCTCACTCGTCGTGGCCACCCACCATTGGATCCGGGATTGATATCCTCGCGCTCTCTCCCTACTTTTTTTGTAGGGTTGCTCTGTCCCTTAATTTGTGCAAGTTTGGCGGCCGAGAACCGGTTTGCCACAGAGGCCAACAAAAAATTACTCCTACAAGTTTGCCACCATGATCTTAAAAAAACTAGGATTTTTTGTGTTGTTTTTAGAATTTGAAATTTGTGAGGCTCTCCGTGATGCTCTCCCTCTATAATTTTACATTTTGAGGCTTTTATGATGCTTTTTATAATCAGGAGGTTGCACGCCATGCCAAGAATGGACAGCAAGCAGAGACGAGCAGAGAGAAGAAAATCACCGAGAAATAGTAGTAGAGAGGTGCGAAATGAATTGCCTTGGCTGTGTGTTCAAGCAGCAAGGCTTTATCCAATCGCTAGGCATCAGGGCCCACCTAGGACGTGCATTTGAGCACATGTGTCTCTGGCATCTCCCTAGGAACCGTGGTATGATGACAGCTGCATCTGAGCAGTACAGAACTACAGTACACTACTGAAGTCTTACTTCATGAATCAGTGAGCAAGAGTACTCGATTACTACTCCGTACTACTAGAACCCTACTTCCACCGCTGCCCGCTGTCTGCCGCCCTAGGAGTAGTAAAAAGCCATAAATAGCCACTGCCGCCCGCCACCCGTTACCTGCAGATGCCTACCTACTGGAGTATAGTAAAAAGAATACATATGTATTACTACTGGAGTACTAGTAGTACAACTCGAGTATAAAAAGACATATACTCCGTATTACTAGAGTACTAGTTCAATTATACTACTACTGCTCTGTATCTGGATAAGCTTTAACCACAAGAAAGAAATGGAGAAGAGAAACAGGTCTACCATGCCGAGAAATGAAAGAGCCATAAGAGACAAGCAGATAGAATAAAATGCAGATGGTGTTGAAGACATGCATGCAGTCCTTGTTCTATCCCCTGCAGCACTATACACTTTGCGCCAGGACCCAAGTTTCTGTCTCTCTCTAGGTGTAGACCTTCTCTATTTCGAAAAAAGTATTGTACAGGGTAGTACGTACTTGATTTACTCTCACTTGTCAACTTTCTACAACCTTTGTTCAAAAAAACTCAATGTTGCATAAAAATTCTGGACTCCGAGCACTACATCAGCGAGAGCAAGCTAAGCTTCTAGGGAACCACTCCAACACTAGGCGCGTCGGCAGATTCCACCAAGAGATAGCCGGCGATGGACAAAGGCGAGCTAGCGCCGATAACTGTTCTATGCCCCCAGGACGACAGCCTCACCATGGTCACCTACAACAAGCTCGACGACCACAAGACCGCGTGCCCATACAGCCCGTGCGGCTGCACGGAGATCGGTTGCATATTCACCGCCTCACCGGTCGTGCTCCTTTTGCACCTCAACAGCGTCCACAAGGTACAAGTGCATAGGATATCGTACGACCAACCCATGGAGTGTATAGTAACAATGTCGTTACCGTCTTTTCCGCCATCCATGGTCATCGTCTACAGTGATGACACTACCACGTTCAGCCTCATCATCAATGAGCTCAGCCAAGCTGCCACCGTTTCCTCGGTGTGCGTCAGGGCGGCCTCGTGCTCGTGGCCCCAGTACAGGGTGAAGTTATGTGTGACTGGCCCGCAGTCGCCAGTGGACTTCTCGAAGAACACACTTAATGGGGTCATTGAGCTGACGAGTTGCGCGTCGCCCGGCAGTGTTGGCCTCGAAGATCTGACGTTCCTCACGGTTCCGCCGTGGTATATTACCGTGGCTGATGGATAGTACCGGATGATCAAGGTGTTGTCTTTCTACGTTTGCATCGACAGGATGAATTGATCTTAATCTTTGGCTAAGTGATCCTAATGTGATGGTAATGATGTATTACTAGTTAATTTAGTTGTAGATAAGTACCACTTGTTTACTAGTTCATGTAGTAGTAGTCGGAGGCAAGGTCTCTTTTGGCACTAGGAAGGGTGTATGTTGGCTGTAAACTGACTTTGCTGCTAATGTTCATATTTTGGATTTTAAGTGTTTTCTAAAATTGTTCAACTACTACCCCACGTGCCCACTGCTAGGGGCACTCAGATCAACATGCTCCCTGTATCTACCATCCAATATTCATCCGATGGACAAAAGTGCTCTAAAGCAACGTAGAAAATAAAACATCTCACACTTACACCCCAGTTTTCAACTATTTATAATTTTTTAGACACTAGACAATAAAAAAATTGTCAGTCATTTAATAGTTCAAATACATGCATATATTTATTCAAAAAAAATAGGCATATAATTTTATCGAATTTGCATCAATTAATTTTCATACTTTTGTCAAATTTATATTCTAATTAAAATTGTGTAGTCTAAGAACTAGAGAGTAAGTGTGAGATTTATTTTGGTTCTTCTGTTTATTTTTGTCCGTCGGATGGAGCTTTGATGGTAGATGCAAGTGCATGCTATGGCATGCCAAGGGAGAAGATTCTAGAATGATGGAGAAGTGTGTTTTGAGGTTTGTGCATAGCATTCACTGTGATAAAGACTATCAATAGAATCTTCTACATGCTAAACTAGAAAATAAGATCCAATGGCTAGAAATGTTGGGATTCGCGAGTCTTGATCCAACGGTCAATATTCAAAGTTATTCGTAAACTATATAGTGGTATTATATGATATGATATGCTAAGGTAAGAAAGACTAATAATAGATGCTAGAATGGAAAAAAGAAGATTCAACGGCTAGCAATATTGGGATTCGCGAGTCTTGATCCAACGGTCAATACTCAAAGTTATTTGTACATTATATAGTGGTAAGATAAGATAACAAAGACTATCAATAGTATCTTCTATATGATGGAATGAATTAGAGGATCCAATAACTAGCAGCAATGTTGGGATTTGCGGGTCATGAATCAACGGTCAATATTCAAAGTTGTCCCCACACTATATATAATAGTGGTAAGATAAGAAAAGAAAGACTATCAATAGTATCTTCTCGATGCTAAAATGGAAATGAAGATCCAACGTCTGACAATGTTAGGATTCGCGTCTTGATCCAATGGTCAGTATTCAAAGTTATTCGCACACTATACAAAGATAAGAAAAAAAACGAGAAACATGTGTTTTGACACCTTTGAATACAAAAAAAATGCCCTGGCTTCTTCACAATGTGTATTGGCCTACGGTGTATGAACATTCCTGGTTTTGACCCGAACATCCAAGCTCATGACCATATTGACATCATATATAGTTTATGATACAATTCCCGCATTTGGTAGATTCGTGCATCTTCTTCAACAAGATCTGCTGAAAGTGAGAAGTGCGATGTTTTCTTTTGTTAAGCAAGTACTAGTCTTACCATTACTACTATCTTAACACTATGGTGTATGAAAAAATTTGAATATTAATTGTTGGATCAAGACTCACGAATCCCAACAATTCTAGATGTTGGATCTTCTTTTCCATTATAGAATCTATAAGATTCTATTGATAGTCTTCATCACAATGAAATGCTATATGCACAAACCTCGAAACACACTTCTACATTATTCTAGAATCTTCCCCTCGTTTTTTATAGACCATGTTACCAAAATTTTCAATTATTTGATTTTAGGGTCCTTTGTGCTAAAAGTATGGACTTGGATGTATTTTTCATTTTTTGAGGTCCTTGGTGTAACATATACACATCCACTTACCGTGTTAATTAATTGAAGAATCTCGCTCCCTCGGGACATCTACCTTAGTCAAAAAAGTACCACCACCCGGTAGAATGGAAAAAAGAAGATCCAACGGCTAGCAGTGTTGGGATTCATGAGTGTTGATCCAACTATCAATACTCTAAGTTATTCATACATTATATAGTGGTAAGATAAGATATCAATAGTATCTTGTAGATGATGGAATGGATTAGAGGATCCAATAACTAGCAGCAATATTGTGATTCGCGGGTCATGAATCAGTGGTCAATATTCAAAGTTGTCCGCACACTATATATAATAGTGGTAAGATAAGAAAAGAAAGTCTACAATAGTATCTTATCAATGCTAAAATGGAAATGAAGATCCAACATTTGACAATGTTGGGATTCACGTATTGATCCAACGGTCAATATTCAGAGTTATTCGTACACTATACAGTGCTAAGAAAAAATGAGAAACATGTGTTTTGACTCCTTTGAATATAAAATAAAATGCTCTGGCTTCTTCACAATGTGTATTGGCCTATGATGTATGAACATTCCTGGTTTTGACCCGAACAGCCAAGGTCATGACCATATTGTTATCATATATAGTTTAGGACACAGTTCCCACATCTGGTAGATTCGTGCATCTTCTTCAACAAGACCTGCTGAAAGTGAGCAGTGCGTTGTTTTCTTTTGTTAAGCAAGTACTAGTCTTACCATCACCACTATCCTAACACTATATGGTGTATGAAAAACTTTGAATATTAATTGTTGGATCAAGACTCACGAATCCCAACATTTCCAGCCGTTGGATCTTCTTTTCCATTCTAGCATCTAGAAGATTCTATTGATAGTCTTCCTCACAATGAAATGCTATATGCACAAACCTCAAAACACACTTCTCCATCATTCTAGAATCTTCCCCCTTGTTTCTATAGACCATGTTACCAAAATTTTCAAGTATTTGATTTTAGGGTTCTATGTGCTAAATGAATGGACTTGGATGTATTTTTCATTTTTTTGAGGTCCTTGGTGTAACATGTACACATCCACTTACTGTGTTAATTAATTGAAGAATCTCGCCCCCTCGGGACATACCTTAGTCAAAAAAGTACCACTACCCGGTAGAATGGAAAAAAGAAGATCCAATGGCTAACACTGTTGGGATTCACGAGTCTTGATCCAACGGTCAATACTCAAAGTTATTTGTACATTATATAGTGGTAAGATAATATAACAAAGACTATAAATAGTATCTTCTAGATGATGGAATGGATTAGAGGATCCAATAACTAGCAGCAATGTTGGGATTCGCGGGTCATGAATCAACGATCAATATTCAACGTTATCCGCACACTATATATAACTAGTAAGTTGCACGTGCCCTACAGGTGAGACTGAGATAATAGACGTCTGACATATCATCACTATATAAAATTATAATTGGTAAAGCATAAAAAATATGAATTTGATCAACATCTATAAAGTATGGGTGTATATTTCGTTCTTGTTATTTTGTATATCATGTAGAAGTCAACGATTATTAGCTATCGAAAACTTGAAATTTTTGGTAGCATGGTCTAGATAAAAGAGGGAGAAGATACTAGAATAATGGAGAAGTGTGTTTTGAGTTTTGTACATAGCATTCATTGTGATGAAGACTATCAATAGAATCTTCTAGATGCTAGAATGGAAAAGAAGATCCAACGGCTGGAAATGTTGGGATTCATGAGTCTTGATCCAATGGTCAATATTCAAAGTTATTCGTACACTATATAGTGGTAAGGTAAGAAAAGAAAGACTATCAATAGTATCTTCTTGATGCTAAAATGGAAAATAAGATCCAATGTCTGACAATGTTGGGATTCGCGTCTTGATCCAACGGTCAATATTCAAACTTATTCGTACACTATATAGTGCTAAGAAAAAAATGAGAAACATGTGTTTTGACACCTTTGAATACAAAAAAATGCTCTGGCTGGTTCACAATGTGTATTGGCATACGGTGTATGAACATTCCTAGTTTTGACCCGAACAGCCAAGGTCATGACCATATTGACATCATATATAGTTTATGATACAGTTCCTGTATCTGGTAGATTCGTGCATCTTCTTCAAGAAGATCTTATGAAAGTGAGAAGTGCGCTGTTTTCTTTTGTTAAGAAAGTACTAGTCTTACCATTACCACTATCTTAACACTATATGGTGTACGAAAAACTTTGAATATTAATTGTTGGATCAAGACTCATGAATCCCAACATTTCCAGCCGTTGGATCTTCTTTTCCATTCTAGCATCTAGAGGATTCTATTGGTAGTCTTGATCACTATGAAATGCTATGCACAAACCTCAAAACACACTTCTCCATCATTCTTGAATCTTCCCCCTCGTTTCTATAGATCATGTTACCAAAATTTTCAAGTATTTGATTTTAGGGTCCTTTGTGCTAAATGTATGGACTTGCATGTATTTTTCAATTTTTTGAGGTCCTTGGTGTAACATGTACACATCCACTTACCGTGTTATTTAATTGAAAAATCTCGCTCCTTCGGGACATACCTTAGTCAAAAAAGTACCACCACCCGGTTTTCAGAAAAAGTGGGGACCATGTTTTCTTACAATTCCCTAGTCTTAGTACATTTCAAGATTCCCTAGCAAACCGTGCCCACTTAAATAAGTTTATGTCGATTTAAAGAAATTAGGTCAAATTTGAACTACAAGTAAGCGTGGTAGATTCCTCTTGAATTTTCCTAACATTGTCTGAAGGGACCCATGATGTCTATATATCAAGACTTAAGTTCCGGGACGAAGTACTAAACACTAGTAGTACCTGCATCCAAGGCTCAAGGCCTATTATTTTGAAAAGTCAAACTATGCAAAATTTGACCAAGTTTGTAGAAAAATATATTAAGATTTGATACATCAAGAAACATATATTCACATGATATCTACTAATATCATACCGTAGTTCTTGATATTTTTTTGAGAAGTTTGGTCAAACTTTCCGTAGCTTGACTTATCAAAAAAGGGTTAAGCTTTGGGACAGAGGTACTACTAAGATGAGGGAAAAAACCGAAGAGCAAGAGGAGCTCGGAGAATAAAAGGGAGGCATGGCAGGATGGCAGAGTGACAGGGCACTTGAAGGTGGTGCGATGTCAGAGCAGAATTATGATGGGTTCCTGACATGAGGTACTACAGCCTTTATAGTGTACACACTACCAGTAGTAGTAAATTTCAGGATTTATGTGCACTCAAAACAAAACAAATTTGTTTTTTGCTCTCAATCACTGCCTCACCATCTATCTCAGCACTCCCTCGTCCACAGTGATGTGCACGTGTGTCTTGGTACGGCGGCTCAGTTGTGTCTCTAGCGTGTGCGTTGGTGTACATAGGAAGGAATCACTTAGGGCATTGGCGGCATAAATTAGTAGAATTCAAACTTTGGAATTTTTCTCTTCCTTTTCAAACATCAGGAATGAAGGTTATTCAAAGAATGACCATATCGACATCATATCTCTATCTCTACTATTATAATGGAGAAGGTTTGAATTGGATCCTTAGCACCAATCCTGACCGTTGGGCTGTTAGATCCAATGGTTCAGAGCACCTGGATTCATGTTGAATAGTACCTAGAGAAAACTCCACCATGTTCTAGAACCATCTTGTCACCACCCCCAAAATTTCATAGCATAGTAGGATGCATTCTCTCTTCTACTATAATGGAGCAGTTTTGAATCAGATCCATACCACCAATCCTGACTGTTGGGCTGTTAGATCTAAGGGTTTTCTATTTCCGTGCCCTCGGGTCCTTAGTTGTACTCAGTTTTCCCCAGCTCCTTAGTTTTTCCTCAGTTTTCCCCAAGTCCTTGTTTGAAACCCGCAGAAGGAGCTCAGACGGTAGGATTCCCGTTTAGTTGACCGTTCCGTGCTGACGTCTGGGCCGCGTCGTGTGGGGCCGCGTCGCGTGGGGCTGGTAGAAAGGGACCGCGTGGGACAGGACGAGACCGCGTTTGGTTGCACGTGAGCAGGAGCTGGGTTTTGTCTCTCTCGGCCCAAATTGGCATTTTCCTTTTTAAGAGTACCTTTCCCCCTCCTTGTCTCTGTCTTTTTTCACCTAATTAGTATCGAATCTAGAGAAGCTTGCATTTCTGTCTTTCTTCAATTATTTGTGCCTTTTGGCCCTCGTTGTTTGCCCAATATGGCAGCAAATCTAGTACTCCATCTGGTCCATATGTATGTAGTTAAATCTAGAAGCAAATCTATAGGGTAATGTACGATAAATTCACACAGTCATATAGTAGAATAGGGATAGATAATAGGGATCCCTCCCTAGATAATAAGCTGCATACAGCAGCCAAACATAGTAACAGGTTCGAGGTTCTTCACACCACCATCATACTAACAACATAACAACAAGGGATCCCTAGCTAACAACAAAATAGGAGGCAGCAACAGCACACGTCCAGGACTCCGCCTACCCCATCTGCCTCTGCCTCCACTTGTTGCTCCCCTTGGGAGCCTTGGGCTTGAGCGGAGGCATGCGCCCGGCGGAGATCTCCACCCGCTGGAAGCTGCGGAGGTGCATGCCGAGCGCCTTGTGCTTGGCGCGGAAGGAGTAGGCGTTCACCGTCGTGCCGACCTTGGGAAAGGTGTTGCCGATGTTCTCGGCATGCGTGAGGCGATTGAAGTCAGTGCTTGAGTCTCCTAGTGCAGAAGGGGCACCTGTAGACACCCTTGGCGAAGTAGGAGATGTGCTGGCCGACCTGCAGCCTCCATAGCACCTGGCGAGTCTTGGTGTCATGGTGCTCGTCGTCGCTGCCGACGTTGCTGCCAGACACCTGATCCATATCAAACGGAAACTATGAGTGAATGAGTTGCAACGATGACTAACGTGCATGATAACAAAGTTAGGAAAAACAGAGGCAACCTCAGTTAGAGTGGACATGATTATATATCTACAGGGATGGTGTTAGCGAACCAAAGCTCATGCACAACAGATTTGTACACAGCAATGGTTCGCTGAACCCTCCCTGTAAAAATTTGTACCCAACGATTCATCATAGGCAAAGAAACAGATTCCAGATCTGAACTTGAGCACATTCCAGATTATTTGCAAAATTAAACGGTTGATATCTTTTGATTCGTGCATAAAATAACTGATTGAGATCCCATGATTACTTGCATAAATTAACTGATTGAGATCCCATTATTACTTGCATAAATTAACCGAACGGCCGAACCCCAAATCTTAAACGAAATCAAGAAGGGATCAAAACAAAATGGAATAAAATCGGCGCAAATATTAACCCAATACTCATCCATCTACAGATCCATCTACACCAGCAAAAATAGGGTTCAAAAAGGAATGGGGAACAAAAAAAGGAAGCAAACCGTAGTTACCTCGTTCCATGGGTCCTCCATGGAGGTGTCGAGGTTGAGGCGGACGTACGGCACCTCCTCGTAGGGGTCCCATCCCGGCGGGATCTGACCGCCACCTGCGGCAGCAGCCTCCGATGCACCGGCGGCGGCGGCGGCTGTTGAGGGGACGGCGTCGAAGAGGGAGGCGTCAAGCTTGGAGCCAACAGCGTCGTGGACGCTCGGATTGGCATTCTCCTTGTCCATCTCGCCGGCAGAGGAGAGGGAGAGGGAGAGGGTTTTTTGCTTTGGAGAAGATGATGGGACGTGAGAGAGGCAGCGTTGCGTGAGCGAGTGAGAGTGACAGAAATAGTGGGAGGAGGCGTCTATAAAGGCGAGGGGTGGTTAATGCGACCCGCGTCCTACGTGTCCACCGTTGCACGTCTGCACGTCTTGGACTTCTGCAACGCGACACGCGTCCACGGTTGCACGTCTTCGACTTCTGCACCGCGACCCGCGTCTACGCGTCAACAATTGCACGTCTTCCATTTCTGCACCGCAACACGCGTCCTCGAGTCTAACCCTGAAAATTTAGATATACTCAGGTATACCCTCGAGTCTTATACTAGCATTTTTGTGTGCTCAGTTTTCCCCTTTAGTGCTAATACTGGCTAGTGCAATATGCTCAGTTTTACCCTCAAGTGGCTGGTCAACAGAGAGTCAACAAATGGAATTAACTAGTTAAATGAGTCATTTAATGTGCAAAAAAATTCAAAAAAGAGTGGCACGTACTCATGGAGTCTTTACCACAAATTGCCACTTCTCAAATCATAGATAAGTCATAGATAAATCAAGTTTTACCACAAATTACCACTTCTCAAATCACCTAGTAGCTATGAAGGTGCATGGTTTTCCACAATATGCCCTTCCCAAAACAGCTTTCCCCAAAACATACTTTGTCTAAATGAGGCCACAATTCTCACATTCATGTATATTTGTATTGCAAATAGTTTGAGGTAGGCCAAGATGGGTTTCATTGTACAAAACACGCATTTTCCATTTTTTAAATCTCATATTTGAATCCCTTAGTCTGCTTACTACTTAGGTGCCCGTGGTTTCTTGATACTACTCAGTTTTGCCCTCTCCCTTCACAAATTCTCGCAGACGTGCAACATTGCCCTGATTTGTCTAGCCCATGTCACGCGGATCGTGCCCGCCGACCGTTGACGCAAAAAATGATAAACCATCACTGATTTGTTGTAGCCATTACTTTTCACGCAAAAAATGATAAACCATCACCGATTTGTTGTAGCCATTAATTTTCACACAAAAAATGATAAACCATCACCGATTTGTTGTAGCCATTACTTTTCACGCAAAAAATGATAAACCATCACCGATTTCTTGTAGCCATTAATTTGCATGCAAAAAATGATAAACCATCACCGATTTGTTGTAGCCATTACTTTTCACGCAAAAAATGATAAACCATCACCGATTTCTTGTAGCCATTACTATTCACGGTAAAAATGATAAACGAAACAATCTATCTATCTCTGTATTTGAAGTTTGGGAGGGTTCACCATCTACTTATGTTAACTTTCGAGGTTTTGACCTAAAAATCAAATGGGTATTATAAAGGGAAATAAAAGTTCAAAAAATGTAAAAACAAAACAATCTACCTATCTTTGTATAGAAGATCGTCTGTATGATTTTTGAGGTCATTTAGAGAAGGTAGAAAAAATCCCTTTTGAGATGGTCGAAAAAACCTAACTTGTTACAAAAGCTGGTTTCAGTGAGACCTAACCGAGTTTGGCATACATGATGCCATACCTATAACAACAAGGATTATCTAAAAGGGAAAGTTTCACAAAATTTGAAATTTAGGGTGAAAATGATGCCATACATGATGCTGTTTTTCGAGGTTTTGACCTGAAAATCAATTGGGTATTATAAAGGGAAATAAAAAGTTCGAAAAATGTAAAAACGAAACAATCTATCTATCTATGTATAGAAGATCAGCTGTATGAAATTTGAGGTCATTTAGAGAAGGTAGAAAAAATCACCTTGTTAGAAAAGCTGGTTTCAGTGAGACGAAACGGCATGCGCTTAAGCAAAGTGATTTTTTCGAACATCTCCAAATGACCCCAAATTTGCCATACATGATGCCATACGTGTAACAACAAGGAACCCTATCTAAAAAGTGTCAAAAAAGTTTGCCCAACCATATAGCTCTATCAAAAAGAACCTCACCATGGCGCTAGTATAATTTTTAGTTACAAACTTTCGTTACCTAATCTTCAACATGAAACTTGATTCAAATTCATTTTGGCGTACAAGAAACAAATCCCACCTTGATTAGAGCACCACAGCCTCCAAACGATGCCGATGCCGATATCGGCAAGGTTAGAATGGCTATGCTCGCCGCCACTGCTAGGTCACCGTCGGGATGCACCCTCAATCTCGTCCCCTCATTCGATCACTGACACACCAGAGATACCACCGAGGCCAATGCCGAACGTACATGCTGATGCCAATGCCGAACATGCATGCACGCCGCTGTGGGCACGGCCATGCCGCCCCGCTATGCTGGACGCCACAGACCACCGCGAGGTCTTTCCCTTCGCCACCACACTCTTCTAGCACCCATCTATACACGCCATAAAGGAGAGACACTAGTTTTCTCTACATTGCTCGTGTTCGTGTTCGACACGGTCAGTCAAAGTTTTGAGGTAGTCGTCGATGTCGTCGACCATTTCTTCTCTTCTTTGCATGGTTAAACGCGTCTAGTTCATATCTATCTAATGCGTCTGGTCTCGCCTCATTTAGTTCTTTATGGACGTCGATCTCATCTCGACACCCCGCAGGCCACCTCCTCCGTGCCATCGCTGTAGAGCTCCGTTTAAAAATCTAATCCTACCCGTGTATTGCCCCTTGTATCAACATCATGGCCCCACTTGTCATTTGATATACCGAAGCCCCACTCGTTCGCGTTTTGGTCAGGGATACAGCGATGCTTACGGTCAAACAAAGATGGATGGTCTGACGTGTCTTTGCGGGCTCTACGTGGCCCCACTAGTCAGAAGATAAAGGTCAACCATCGGGCAACCAGCCGTTACAGCACCTGTGATGGTTTCAGACAAGGTCTTGGGGAAAACTGAGGAAAAACTAACGAGCTAAGGACTCGAGGGCACGGAAATAGAAAGCCCTAGATCTAATGGTTCAGAGCAACTGGATTCGTGTTGAATAGTACCTAGAGAAAACTCCACCATGTTCTAGAACCATCATATCATCACCGTCAAAATTTCATAGCACAATAGGATGTATTCTCAATATCTGTAGATAGTTATTACTAATAGACTTAATGTATGCATTTTTTTCTCTAACAAGACTATTGGTTAATAACAACTTAACATTTGTTAAATCACATTTCATACAGTATATACGTGTGTGGCACGTCCCTTTTGATCAACACGTGAGACTCAGATAATAGACGTCTGGCATATCATCACTATATAAAATTATAATAGGTAAATCATAAAAAATATAAATTTGGTCAACATCTATAAAGTATGGGTGTATATTTGGTTCTTGTACTTTGTATATCATGTAGAAGTCAACAATTATTAGCTATCTAAAACTTGACATATTTTGTAACATGGTCTACAGAAACGAGAGAGAAGATTCTAGAATGATGGAGAAGTGTGTTTTGAGTTTTGTGCATACCATTCATTGTGATGAAGACTATCAATAGAATCTTCTAGATGCTAGAATGGAAAAGAAGATCCAACGGCTAGAAATGTTGGGATTCGCGAGTCTTGATCCAGCGGTCAATATTTAAAGTTATTCGTACACTATATAGTGGTAAGATAAGATATATATGTAGAAAAACCTCAAAACACACTTATCCATCATTGTAAATTCTTCTCGATTGTTTCTCTAGACCATGGTTCTAGAATTTTCAATTATTAGGTAGCTAATAAATGTTTATTTCTACATGATATAAAGTGCAAGAACCAAATATACACTCATACTTTAGAGATGTGGCTCAAATTCATAGATATTTCAAGCTTTACCTATTACAATCACTACAAGAAAAGTTGGCTTTTACAACGGACGATTTTCATGGTTGAAGGCCCGTTTTTCATGGCTAAAAAGTCTTGTACGACGGATGGCCATGGTGGTAAAAGCCCCGTCACAAAAGAATCTACCACGGGTTTTTTCCTGACTGTGGCGGGTCGCAACCTTCAACCACGAAAACTTGTTCCGTCATAGATCTGTTCGCTAGCCGTGTTGACTGCTAACGTCATGCAAACTACCACGTGGCAGCCGCCGTTAGCGGCGAGTTACCACCGTTAACGGCCATAGAAACCATGGCAGAATCCAGGCCTAGCCAAGGCCTGCTAAATTCTAACTGGGCCGGCCCATTAGGGGAGCCCAATAAGAAGATGGCCCGTTACTGTTTTGTCCTGCACTGTTTGAAATGGGCCCAAAGCCGGCAGCGTCCCGTGAACTTTTAGGCCCAATAATGTTTCGGCCTAAAGAAGGCCCATGATGGTCCAACACTCTACGGCCCATTAGCATCCTGCGCCAAGTCGCTCCTGTACATTTAAGGCCTATGGGTGGCCCATCACTGTTTATCGTAGCCCATCATGGGCGGCCTACTGACGGCCCTTGTCTAAGATGGCCTATTACTGTTCGGGCATATTCTTGTCACTGGCCTTTCCTTTGTTAGCTTTACATTCGGGACCTGGCGACCCTTTACTATTCTAGTCTGGTAAATGTGTTCATATGCCTCGCCTAGAAATTTCTCGGCATTCTTGTTACGGCTATCACTATTCTGGCCTTTCACTATTGTGGCCCTTTACTGTTGCGGCCAACTAGTGTTTTGGCCTGTTACTGTTCTAGGATTTCACGGTTTCTTCCCTGTTACTATGATGGGCTGTTTCTGTTAAGACCTGTTACTATTAAGGCCTATTACCGTTATGGCTTGTTACTCTTACGCCATGTTACCATTACGGCCTGTTACTGTTACGTCCAGTTACAACTTGTAGGTCGTCCCATTATGTTTACGGCCTTTTACAGTTTCGGCCTTTTCTGAACCCCATGCCAATATCATAAAACGTTTATATAATCCAGCATTTTTTACTGTTCATTGTCGGTCGAATACATGACTGGCCAATAACAAAGCACGGTAATGTTCCCTAATCGACCTGCCTGGCGTAGTTACCGTAACGACTACCGCATATGTGGACGGTGTCAACTAAATGCATACATGGCCTACGCGAGTATCTAGATATTACATCAGCTGCAAACTTCTTAAAATTATTACATATTATCAAATCAAGGGAAAGAAAAATCGGCATTTCAGTTGACAATCAAGTTGATAGCAGAGTCCTCAATTGATCACCTGCATCTTCCTTTGAGTGTGACAGCTACATTGGAGGAGACATGATCTTGCAGCCCCCTCTTTGGTGGCGATAGCAATAATTGCACCCTGAAACTAAGTAATAACAAGTTAATACATCAAACAAGATAAACTACTCATTTGACTGATATGACAGGAGCTATGATCTGGAGTTTACAACTGGTCAATGGTTCAATTATTGACCAACACGTCAAACAAATAGGACAAGCAAGCATGCATTAAACGAGCAATCAAAAAATGTGTGTGTGTGTGGCTTAGAATTTCAGCAAAAATAAACTAGCCAGGTCATTTCGACAAATATATATGGAAGCAGTTCTATACCCTAAAATACAAGAGACGTTGGGTGACTCGAAATTTGCGCTGAGACACAAAATGGCATGCAGTTACTTTCATAGTGAAGAATGAACCAGATAGAAATTATAACCGCATCATACGAGAACTTGTAGAGCAGGAATGCAAACCACGAATGAACTATATATTGTAGAGGATAATTATGTCATGACTTAGGACGAACTAGACCCAGAACCAGATGCAAGATATAATGGCGTCGCTCGTGAACCTGTAGAGAAGGACAAACAAGCATTAGAAAAGTGTGCCTAGAATAAAATGAGCAATCAAACAAAGTGTTTCTTAGAATTTCAGCAAATATAAACAAGCGAGGTCATTTTAGCAAATATATATGGAAGCAGTGGCATCTCCTGGAATGCATAGTTATTGGGTGACTCAGAATTTGCGGTGAGCTACACAATGGCATGTAGTTACTGTCATAGCTAAGAATCAACCAGATAGAAATTATAATGACATCATAAGAGAACGTCTAGAGCAGGAATGCAAACCACAAGTGAACTACATAGTAGAGGACAGTTATGCCATTGATTAGGATGAACCAGCACCAGATAAGGAAATAATGGCGTCGCTTGTGAACCTGTAGAAGAGGCTCTATGCAAGAAAAAATAGTTAGTGTTACGTCTTTTGAAGAACCAGATGGCAACAACAAAATTATAATCGAATTAGTATGAAGAGTCAAAATGGGTACTACCGGACAGCATAACAATGCCAAGGAGTAAACAATAATAGGAACTTATCTCAGGACAAACCAGATCGATTCAGTAACTGTGGAGCAGGGAATGCAAACTAATATTTTCCACTGATTTTACATTTTGCAAGAACTACACGATAGAAGGCAATTACTGTTGTTCGAAGTAGCTGAGAACATGTGCATGACTTCAAAATTTGTAGAGCAGCGAATGCAAACCAACATGTCTAGTGACCTACTTCGTAGTATCTAGCACGAAGAACATGCATGCGCTTTGACTGGGTGTACAGAACGATTAGAAAAATGCAGTTCACTGCGACAGGCTTGAACCTACTATACTGTTGACAAAACAAAAAAATAGTTGGTGATTTGGTTACCATGGTCGGATAGGCTTCTAATCATCATCCGTACCGGCACGAGTGACATCCTTGTCACCCAGGGTGCTTCGGTTGTGCCGGCTATTTGCATCGGGGATGCAGATCTTGGGCGCTCGATGCCGGCTTGACCGTGGTGGATGATTGAATCGGTGCACTGTAAGGTACGGGTGGGGAGGATTTCGCTAGCGTTGATGCAGATCTTGGGCAGTCATTAACGGATTCGGCACCGTGGAGGGGAAAGTGGGAAAAGGAAATCAGGTGCGGTGGATGACAATAGACTCGGTGACCAAGGTCGGGTGCGGTGGATGTCGGTGAAGCGGCAATGATGCTTTGGATGAGACCGCATCTGATGCAGCTCCACTATACTGTTGGCTGAGGAGTGCATGGTGTCGAGTTCTAGCGGGCAAAGCCAGCCACGGAGAAGTGCTGCGGGAGGTTCCGGGCGCGAGAAATTTCGCAGTGTTTGAAATGGAGGGACGCGAGGGAGTGGGGACCACGTGATTTTGGTATCGTTTAAAACGGAGGGGCGCCAGAAATTTTGCAGTGTTTGAAATGGAGGGGCGCGAGGGAGTGGCGACCACGTGATTTTGGTATCGTTTGAAACAGAGGGGCGCTAGAAATTTCGCAGTGTTTGAAATGGAGGGGCGTGAGGGAGTGGGCACCACGTGATTTTGGTATCGTTTAAAACGGAGGGGCGCCAGAAATTTCGCAGTGTTTGAAATGGAGGGGCGCGAGGGAGTGGGGACCACGTGATTTCGGCCGTCTAGCAATCTTGTCCGTCCATCCCAAATCAACGGGCTATAGGGGATACCTTCCCTTCAAAGGCTCTGGCGCGGATGCCTATGCAAGCAATCGCTGGGTGTCCCAGAGTAGACTATAGAGGTAGATGTGTAGGTTACTATAGTAGTAGACCATTAATCGAGCTAGCTGGCGCGATTTCATTTTGGCGCTCCATGAGTTCAAACTTTTACTTATGGTGTTCAGGAGTGAATGCATGCAACTCGAAAAAAGGTACTATACTTACGTGACTAGTAAATTGTACGTTCTTCGTACGACTATTTTATTGCGTGCACTCCAATAACTTACCTTATTAAAGCACAATAATATCCTGCATAATTTAGAACTTTGGTGCAATACTTGGTCGACTTATTAGAACTAAACATCTCTCGGGTATTTTAGAAGTACTCATAAACATGTTTCTTGCTTACCAAGATATCGTATATTTTTTAATGGATGCAGTACTATGGATGGTTTTGCATGACTATCGACATGCACAATTTTGGTTTTGCATTGTTCACATTTGATGTCCAGGCAGACAGTGTAGATATACCTCTCCATGAACAACGATAAGTTTCATCGTTTTTTCCCTACTTTCTAAATGTTACATTAAACTACCATCATTTCCAATGATGCATGAAACGATCAAAAAAGAGTTGTGATCTTTTTTGTATCTAAAATTATTTTCATTGTTAATAATTATTTTTTACCATTTTATAGAGCATTCGATAAAACGAAACAATGTTTTCACCATCAGAGGAAATGTTTCCATTACATGACAAAAAATAATGTCTTTATCACCAAGAATATATATCACAAGTAATGAATTCCAACACAATAACCATATGCAATGACCTGATGTGTATAAACCTTAGTGACCGTCTAATTTGTAATTAGAAGTGTCAAGGAGGGAGATGCTACATTCATTTCTGGTAGCTAGGTGCAATTTTTTTAATTCAATAAATGTACTACATTCTTGTGGACACTCACAAAGACAATTGACCTCTTGTCTTAGGAGACTTGTGATAAAACTATTACTAGTAGTTCGGAAATAAGTGACTTGAAATTTATCTAGATTCGTATGTATCACTAAAATACATCTATATACTCGTGAATATGATCTATATACTCGATCTATATACTCATGAATCTAGACAAATCTAAGTTTCGTATTGAGGGAGTACGACAAAATTATAAATTTGCAATGTTGTCATGATAAATAATGATATTCGCTACACTCCATAAACGAAACCACTTCTTTTCTTCTGTCACAGTTTTACATTTTTTTACTGAAGTATTTTTACTATAAAATAACACACGAAATTAGTTATTGTACACGTTAGTGATTAATTGCTTCCGCTAATTTGTATTTACATACAGAGGTAATAGTACACACCCAATTAACATCATAAGTAATTTCTCTTTCTCTCTTTCTAGAGGAGTTTTCTAGGTTGTCATTTTGTAGAATCATTTGTCAGATACATAGAATTGAACACTTTAAATTATACAGCGAGTGATTAGATGGATGGACGATTAGTGCATAGAGGCAGTCGAGCTGGTAAAATGCTCACATTTAATGGTAGATGTGAGCACAATTGATTGAGTGGCAAACCTTTTTTTTGTGCGGTCGAGGTCCCCGTACGCTGATGACCCTCACTAATCAACGCAGCTCACACATAAGTGTATTTTTACATAGTAGTAGTAGAAACATCATCCAGGGAGACAGAGTTCAGTGTCTAGCAATCTTGATCGTCTAATCCGAAATCAATGGTTCAAAGCGGATACCTTCCCTGCGAAGGCTCTGGCGGGAATGCCTATGCAAGGAATCATTGGCTGTCCGTGGGTAGACTATAGGGGTAGCTGTGCTTGTGACCCAAAGTACTCCAGAGTCCAGACAATAGCTGGGTGTCCCTGACGCTGACGATGCATTTTCTTGTCTAGACACTGGATCCGGATCCCTACACATCTGACAAAGTAGAAAGTATGATCAAATTTAAAGATCACTCATTGACTATTTAATTTATTTTTGATTTATCAGACATACTCTCCCTCCAGCCTAATTTTTCTGATAATGCCCTCCAACCTAATTAAAAAAGATGTCACATATTTGACTAAATTTGAATGTAATATGTACAGTAAACAGTCACTACTATACGACAAGTATATCATTACAAAAGCTCCACAGAGCACATTCGAATGCTAAAGAGTGCAATATAATTATGCGTAGACGGATGAGAAAAAAGGGATCCACGCTCAAGGAGGGCCACGTAGGCAAGTCATCCCCCTTCCTAGTTCCTACTCCAAGATTCGGCGATTGCAACACTGTGGTCGCCCTGCGGAGGTAGGGACTCGACGACCTCCACAATGGTCGTGACCTCGACGGCCAACATGAGATGGCTTCTCTCTTCCTACTTAGCAGGGCATGACCTGGATGATCTCCACAATGGTAGCTGCTAGCTGCGGAGCACCGCGACTTCTTTCTTCAAATTTTTACACTCAGCACGAAGCATGGAGGAGTCACGCTCATAAGATCGTGCGAGATTCATTTGAAAATACAAATCGGCTCGGAGGCTATCACACTCTAGGTTGAGCTCGGAGTTTTTCTGAAGAATGTTGATGTTATGGCTGTAGATTTCATCTACTTTGGCCGAGATTCTCGCCCTGACTTCCTGCATGGAAAATGCATCATCAGTAAGAGAGCATGGAGTGCATGAAGATAAGAACAAAAAATGTCAATACATGTATAGTGACTACAGTACCTCTCTTCCTCGATCGAGAGCGGGCATGAGGGCATCGTACGCGTCAGAGATATCTGTCGTGCTATCGACCCGTGGTGTGGAAAATTCGACGCTCGAGCCACTTGCCATGGAAGATGTACATGGACGGTTCAATAGTAGGAGCAGACAGCCCAGGAATCAACGGAAGTACAAACCTACCTGGACTCTTGGTCCCCATGATAGCCGCTCTTCGGATACATGCGCGAAGACGAGCCCTCACCCCATGGCTGGTCTCCTTTCTCGGTCCAAGCCTGCAGGTCACCCTGCCGGCGGGATTTCTCCATGGCTCTAACCACCGCCATCTTGCTATTCTTTCGACGAGACAGGATATTTTGTGACATTGCTGGATGAAGAAGTAGGGAAGAAAGGGAGGAGCAGTGGAAGAAAATGGTTTCTGCGAAGGTGGAGCGAGGTAGTACTAGTAGGAGGAGAGAGGAGAGTGAATAGTGGAAGCAAAAGTTCAAGTACTGGGTCTCGCTTGTTCAAAAAAAGTACTGGGTCTCGTCGCCGGCCTTCGAGCAATCTCGTTGGTCCATCAAGCAATCGAGCTTACTAGCTGCAAATATTGTGCAGTGTGCTAAAGCTTGAGCATGAGCTAAGAAAATAACTTAGACGCGAGTCTAGCAAAATCAAAACTGCTCCACCGTTTAGGTCTCTTGCATGGGTCCCATGTAGCAGCTTTTTTTCACTTTTTCTCTCTAAACTACTAGTGCTCTGGCCAATGAAAATGCCTTAAAGTATTATGCCAAATATTTTAATCAACTAGCATCTGGGTCTTGTACTAGACACAAGTCCAAGAATATTTTAATCAAAATTGCTCCATCGTTTAGGTCTCTTGCTCGTAGTAGTAGTACTCCCTCCCATCCATATTTACTCATCGCTGAATTGGACGTATCTAGCAATGAATCGGAGGGAGTAGTAGTAGTACTCACATTGAATATACTTAGGGCTTGACACATAAGCGTCACAAACAATCGCCAAAAGATCGAACGGCAAAGTTAAAGATAACTTTGGGCTTCTTTGGATAACAGGATTTAAAAACACCGGAATTTGACTCGGTCACAGGTACAAAACAATGGATTGCAAAACAGAGGAAATAGCTTTCTTTGGATCACAGAATTTCAAAACATAGGATAACAGGGTCGGAGGTACGAATCTGCTGGCTTAAAGTCAGTTGAATGAAACACAATAAACGCGGAGGAAAATTGCCTCAATCCTACGTGAATGAGTGTAAAAAAGTGGATGTTGAAATTCCTATGGGATTGGGGTGTATAAATGCAATCTATATGAATTTTGGAGGTATGGTTCCTTTCATCCAAAGGGCTTCCTTTTGAAAAAAAATACTATGGGTCGAATTCCTCCAAAATTCCTTTGAAAATCCTTCGATCCAAATTGGCACTTAAACAAGATGTGTGTGCTCACGACAGATGAACACCTTCCGGTAAGAGGTGATGCGGTCGTAGATTTTCATCTTGAACCCGTCTATGATGACCTTGAACATAAGGCAGTCACCCTCCTTCAACCCATGGAAAGCAGCAAAGGTAGCCCACTCTTTGTCCAGGACGATCTGGTCTTTGTTGCGGTTGGCATGGACAACCCACTCGCATTCCTCGCATGCTTTGACCACCACTAGTTGTGGGTAGGGGCGTCCCTTCAAGTAAGGCTTGAAGTAAGTCAGAATGATAAGCATATATAAGTGATGCGTTCGACTTTCAACATAGAGCTCGTTGGGAACCCCAAGAGGAAGGTACGATGAGCACGGCAGTAATTTTTCCCTTAGTTATGAAACCAAGGTTTAATCGAACCAGTAGGAGCAAGGAAACACCCCAAAGGTGTTACTAGCTGAGCTTTGGCAGGGCGCACTATCGGTGCTAGTAGCAACGTGGAGATCTGCACAACACAACCACATAACTTTGTCCCAACTTGCGATGAGGTTGTCAATCTCACCGTGTTTTGAGGAAAACAAAGGATTAAACGTATCGAATGGAAAGAAGTAAAAGTTTGCTGAAAGTAAACACAAAGCAGTAAAGGATTGTAGATTGTATGTAAAAGACAAGGACCGGGATCCATAGTTCACTAGAGGTGGCTCTCCTTAAGATAGATGACATGCTGGGTGAACAAATTACAGCAGGGCAATTGACAAACACCGAGAAAGCAATACATGCATATACTAATCATCTTGACTCCTTTGAGACTTGATTGGGCATTACAACATAATACATAGACCGCCATCCAACTGCATCTATGACTAATAATCCACCTTCAGGTTATCATCCGAACCCCTCCGATTAAGTTGCAAGCAAGATTATTGCTTCTGAACTACATGTAAAGTAAACAATACGATTGTTCTATGAACAAAGGATTGTTGTTTTCTCCCTAGTAGCAACAACATCTAGTACCTTAGAGATTTACATCACTTCCTAGATTACCAGAGGCATGAACCCACTATCGAGCATAAATACTAACTCTTGGAGTTGCTAGCATCTACTTGGCCAAGATAGCTACTAACAACGGAAAGCATGCAAGATCTCAAATAACAAAGACATGATAGAATCAATAATCAATCTGAAATAGCATCTCAATATCCATCGGATCCCCGCAAACACAACATGTATGGATTACAAAAAGATGATCTTGATCATGAACGGATCTCACAAGATCTAAACATGAAAGCACAAAGGAGGAGAAACCAGCCATCTAGCTACTACATGGATCCGTAGTCCAAGGATGAACTACTCACGCATCACACCGGAGGCTTGCATGGTGATGAAGAAGGCCTCCAGGGTGAATTCCCCTCTCTGGCAGGGTGCTGGGAAGAGCTTAAGATCCCTCCCGATCTAGGGATGGAGATGACGGCAGCTACAGACTCTTTCGTGGATTTTTGATCGGGTTACTTAGGGTTTTCGTCCTGAGGGCAATAGATAGGCGGAAGGAGAGGCCGAGGGAGTGCCAGGGCTGGCCTCACCACCCCCTGGCGCGGGCCAGGCTGGGCCGCGTGGCCAGGTGGTGTGGTGGCCCCCTGGTCCCTCTCCGTCTCGTATTCTGGCACTTGATCCCTTCCGGAAAAATAGGCACTTTGGCTTTTGTCCCGTCCAATTCCGAGAATATTCGTTTCGACTTTCCCGAACCAAAACAATGAAAACAGGCATTTGGAAGTGGCTCTTGTTAATAGGTTAGTCCAAGAAATCATATGAAAAGTACTCCAAAGTTGGAACAAAACACAAGAAAGTGGATAAAACCAAGCATGGAACATCAAAAATTATAGATACATTTGCAATGTATCAACACATTTGCAATGTATCAACATCCCCAAGCTTAACTCCTGCTCGTCCTCGAGTAGGTAAGTGATAAAAAGAAATAATTTTTTAGGTGACATGCACCATCAAAGACTTGATCAAAGTATTTGCAAAACATTCGAAGCTAGGATCATAGTACTTCAATTATAACATGAAAGACAAAGTTCTAGCAATAAGCAAAGAAACTATGATGCAACATGAAAAGGCACAAACAAAAGATTCATGAATAACAATGCTTTTAAGACGCGTTTGTTTGTTTCACATAAAGAAAACATAGCATAATAGTATTCAGCTTGTCCCTCAATAGAGTAGCAAATATAAATGCATAGGACACCTTCAAAGTTCATAAGAGTGACTAGATACAATAGTTTTAAACAAGCAATAACAAGTTATACATCAATCAACTAGTCTTGGGACAATGCACATAGAACTAAGAATGGCCACTATGCTCTCAAAGTAGGTGCATAAAGATAGAAGGTGGAGACTCAATATAATGGTGGAAGAAAGGCCTTTTGTAAAAGGAAGTAGGGATTCAAGTCTCATAAAGAGCTTCCAAAAATTATGGTACTTATAGCTTTCAGCTCTCATTACCCCTATCATAAGCATCTTTAAGGTGATTAAGGTTAAAGTGACACAACTAAGAGGATATGCTTGACAAGTTATAAACCGAAATCTCATGCCCCTTAATTACGAAGACCGATCCTCATGCTACTCAACTTCAGTCACGAGTAAGCTCTTGTCATTGTAAATATATGTGTATCATTAAGAACTACCAACGGGGTACCCCTTGCACATGATACGGGAGCTTTCCCATAATCAAAATGACAAGGCAAGCAGACAATGAGCATCTCAGCGATCTTTTTATTTGCTATTTGCATAGGTTTTTAGTGAGGATGCTTCATAGAGTGCTCATTATGGTGATGCTGCAAGTTTCCACCATGATTAGGCATGGCTTAGGCTAGCGGCCCAGGCGTTTCTCTAACACACATACAAACTCCATGAATTACAAGTTCCACTTTTGTTTCACACCGCCGGGATCCATAAGCAAAAGAACATGATATCAACGGGGTACAAAGTACAAGTGAAATGTTGAAAGCTTTCCCCATGAAACATGGTTCTGCTAATTTCAACTTATAAAGCGCAAGCATATACGCAACAAAGAAGGACCCAATGGTTCAAGTTTATTAGAGGCAATAAAGTAAAGTGTGCCATCAAGTTCGTGAGAGCTTTAATCACTAGTTTTCTCATAACAAGTGGAAGGTAAACAAAAGCATGACTATACTTGGAATAGCATAAGCTAGTAGGTAGGTATGGTGGACTCTTTGGAATAACTTGGTTTAGGGAGTTGGATGCATGAGTGGAACTCATACTTGGTTGTGGAGGCTAGCAAAAGACTGGGAGCGACAAACTAAGAGAGCAATAATGGCCATAATCATGCGAAACGACAAAACATCATTGATCAAAGCATAAAGTGATACTACAAGTTGAAAACTAAAGGATCATAAAGGCTATGGTGACTTGTGACAATCATAACATGGTGTGAGCATGTGCCAAGTCAACTCAAATAAAGCATCAAAGGAGAATACCACTATACTATGCTTTAATATGCTAAAACAACGCATGATTCATCCAAGGCACATTAAGCAATCTCAATTGTTTATAACAAGTCATGCTACAACAAAGAATACTAAGCATAAAGCCAAAACAATATCAAGCACGGCATGACAAAGCATAGCCACAGTCAAAAACGAGTTCTTTTTACCACATAAGCATGAGCTTTCCTACTCTTTTCCAAACCAAACCAAACTAATTGCAAACCAATGTATGAAAGAGGGGGTCCAACAAACTTATTCAGAAAACTAAGAAAATCAAGCAAACTAAAAAAACAAAACGAAAAAGAAGACGCTCCAAGAAAAACACAACTGTGCATGAAACGATAAAAATGAAGCGTTTGGAAGAAACCTGGAATTTTTATTGATGAAGAAGGGGGTGCCTTGGGCATCCCCAAGCTTTGACGCTTGTACTTCTTAGATGTTTCTTGGGGTGACATGCGTGGCATCCCCAAGCTTGAGCTTTAGTCTATCCTTCATCTCATTACTCTTTCCTTCCATACACCTGAAATTTTTCCTTCATACAAAACTTCACACAATCTCATTAGCAACATTAGTGCACTTAAGATAAATAAGTCTCAAGGTTCAGTTCTAACACCAAATAAACTTCCATGATAACACTAGATACTGTAGCACTTCCCTCAAAAAGCTCAATTCCCCAAAGGAACTCAAGAAGGAACAAACAAGAAGCATATGTAGAAAATGGCTGGAATATGTCTAGATACATCCAAATCTAGACAAATCTGAGTCAATTATTTTGGGTCGGAGGGAGGAAGAATATGTATTTCTGTAGACAAGAAACAAAGAGACAGAAGAGAAACTTTGGGCACAGAGGAAACAACTCGAGAGAGCAGCAAAGAGGAGGAGTTGAAGGCGGTGCGATATGAGAGCAAAGCTGTGAGATGGCTTCCTAACACGAGGTACAGGATACAGTCACCTAGTAGTACTAGTAGTACGAAACTAGTACTAGTAAATTTCAGGACCTTTACTATATAGTACTACTATATGCATGCAAAACAAATTGTGTTTTCTCTCTCATTCAGTGCCTCATCACCATGCCCACACCCCGGCTAGGTGATCTCTCCCTCGTCCAAAACATGACGCTGCGCACGTGTGTCGACTTGCCTTGTCGTCGGCTCCGTGTCAGTATCAGGCGTGTTGCATAGAAGGAACCATTTTGGGGCTTGGGGACAAAAGGGACAATACTCATACTATTATTAGAGTCGGAGTTCAAACTTTCACAGTTTCGAAATTTTCACTTCCTTCCCAAACATCCAGAGGGAAGGTCATTCAAAAGATTCAAAAGATAGTGGTGCACAAGGGATTCTTTATACTGTCTGGTGTCTGCAGTACGTCCCATCGCATTCAATGCACTTCATTATGATCTGACCAGCTTTACCACTACTCTGTAGTACTCCATTGCCGTTCCATTTCACACCCTGCGAAGAGGAAGCCACCAAGCACACCCACAGCACGCTGGATTGAAAGTACAGTAGCAGTAGTACGAAGGGTATGGCTTGGCCGCTCGCTCGAGAAGGACCCGCACCCGACTGTTTTTCATTGATTCATTTTAGCGCCCTTTGTGCTAAATGTATGGACCTCTATGCAATTTTCTATTTTTTTAGGTCTTCGATGTAAACTGTACTCCCACCGACCTTCTCAAATTTTAAATGTAAGAGCGATAAGTTGCTCTTAAAATTTTCCAAAAATCTTTTGAAGCTAAGCAGGAATTCGGTACATCGAAAAACCACCGAAAGTTCTGAAAAAATCATGTTCTTGCTATGCATCCACATCCCGAAAAAGTTGACACAGTTTTCATAACATTTCAAAAAAAGAATAAGAAGAAATAATATTTTTAGTGTCATCATGTTACGTGTATCTGGAAAAACGAGTTATAAAAGTATAATACGAACATTATTAATTATTATCTGGTTTCGATAATACTTTATGTTAATGAAATTAGGTCAAACTTGAACTACAAGTAATAAATTGTAGGTTGGTTTGAAAGTTTTATGAAAAAAGCTTTTGGAGGTACCCATCGAGCGGTTAATTAATATATCAGAAACCACAGAGAGTTTTGACGAGTGGTTCGACTTCTAGCTAAGATTTTGCATCATGAAAATTTTGAACA